>CM002486.1:4524735-4544757 GCA_000325765.3 Leersia perrieri | reverse complement strand
CGGGGCACTTTCGCTTCCCCGTCCCGTGCAACTGGTGGACCTCGGCACGAGCTCTAACTCCGAACCTGGAGGCGCTCGGTCGGGGTCCGTGATTGCCCTGGACACGGAGCCCCTCGCGCGGTCTCAGGAGCGCGCGAGGATGATTGTGTCCCGGGCGCTGGAGGAGGCCAACACGGTCGCCCTGGAAGGGCTCCAGGCTCAAGTGTGGGCCTTGGTCGCCAGAGAGGCGGCAGTGGCCCAGCGGGAGTTGGAGGCGGAGGATATCGAGCGTCGACGGGGTGAGCTCGCCGAAATTCTTGAGGACACCATCACCGAGCGGCACACCATCGACGCTCGTATCTTAGCGGCGACAGCTGCGGAGGAGGGGGTTCGCACCACCGCCGGGGCATACACCCGCGACCTCGACAACCGCAGCCAGGAGCTCGCCCGGCGCGACCGTGTCCTGCGGGACGCCGAGGCCGCCACCGCCAACACCGATGTCAAACTCCGGGTTCGCGAGGACGGCTTGGCGGAGCGCGAAAGGACCCTAGAGTCGGCGTTGCGGGCGGTCGAAGACCGGGAGGCCGCCGTGAGGAAAGCAGAGGAGGACTCCACCGCCCGGGAGGGTGACATGGCGGCCCAGGAGAGGCTATCAGGCCCGCGACCCCGGCTTTGACCCGTACATCCCCACCGAGGACTTCCCTGTAGGCACGGAGGAGGGTGCCCGGCGTCGTGTCGCGGATGCTGTCGAGGCCATCATGCTAGGCTTCGACGGGACTCTGGTGGCGTTCCAACTCGCTTACCGGGACGAGTCGCCCGAGGGCGACGAGCAGGGCGACTCTAGCGATCCACCGGCCGCTTAGAGCTCCTCCGCCTCCGTGCTTGTCTGCCTGCACATTGTAAATATTATTATTGTACTTACTTTGTTAAACTTAATCAACTGTTGTGGCAGTCCGCCGTGGCTGCCTTGCAATTTGTTCGAGTCCTTTTTAAATTTCCTTCCTGCGAGTTCTGTTTTCTGATTAGTGATGCTACTGATGTGGATAAGATGGTCGCTGCGGCTCCCTGTCTCTATCCGTTTCCTGCCGTGGAAGCTGGTCCGGGCTCGCGCAGCATGCATCAGCCAGTTACTGGTGCCCCCCCCAGGGCTCCAGGCAGTGGCAAGGGTATAAGGGGCTATCGGGGGCGGCGCAACGGAGGGATCGGGACTGGCGTGGCAGGACGTCCACCCGAGCCTCCAGGCATTGACCACCCCGGGGCACCGTATACAACGTTGCCTCCGCCCTCGACACCTTTAGGGTATTCCAGCTAAGGCGGGCAGGGCACGAACATCACAGGAGCACAGCATCCCACAAGTGTTTTCCAGATAGAGAAAGGGAGTGCGCGGCGGCACTGGTTGCTGTAAAGATAAAATATGGATGAAAATGTGATAGAAGACACTCATTATTCACCGATTGGAGGTGGTGATCACGTGCACATATATATACGGAGCGTATACGGAGCCCCCGGCCAACTGGGCGCACACGTGCTGTGGCGGCCAGTCGGCCTCAGCGTCTTCACTTCCCTGTATATTAGCCTGTTGTTGGTTAGTTAAGCAATTGTAAGAAATTGGACAGTGCGGTTCCCTGTCGTCGTTGTGCACATGTAATCGTTGGCTGGTCTGGGTCCGGGCAGCGTGCATCGGCCAGTATCTGGGACCTTTCTCGGGGTCCGGGTGAAAGCGAGGGCACACAGGGCCAGCGGGGGTAGCGCGATGGGGGGATCGGGCCTAGACCCTATCCCCCGGGCATCAGCCACCCCGGGGCACCTGCGGGCATCATCAGTTTCAACCTTGACACCCTTAGGGCTTACCAGCATAGGGCGGGCAGGGCTGGGACATCGCGGATTTCGGCATCCGCGATACATGTTCCGAAACAAGGAGAGAGAAAGCACACTGCACGGTGATAATTCACAAAGAACGAAATAAATTACAAACAAGCGAACTCATTGCTCATGTCGACTGAAGGCGATGGTCATATGTGTTTATGTATGTTGGGGAGCCCCCGGTCAACTTGGCTCGCACATGGTGGCGGTTAGTTGGCCTAGGCTTTTGCCCATATGGCACACCATGCGGCTTACGGATAGAACTTGCGCAGGTGGGATATGTTCCACGGATTAGGCAACGGGGTGCCTTCCTCCGTGGCTAGGCGAACTGCTCCATGGCACGGAGTGCCGATGACTTTGAACGGGCCTTCCCACATTGGAGACAATTTGCTCAGCCCCGCGCGCGATTGTACTCGGCGCAGGACGAGGTCGTTGACTTGCAATGTTCGTGGGCTGACCTTGCTATGGTGGTAGCGGCGGAGGCTTTGCTGGTAACGGGTCGTGCGGAGCGCCACACGACGCCGTCTTTCCTCGAGGTAGTCCAGGTCGTCACGACGCAGGTTGTCCTGCTCAGCCTCGGCGTAGAGAGTGGCTCGCGGTGACCCGAGGATGAGCTCTGATGGTAGAACTGCTTCGGCCCCATATACCAGGAAGAATGGTGTCTCTCCGGTGGCTCGGCTCGGGGTTGTTCGATTGGCCCATAGGACCGCTTGGAGCTCATCGATCCAGGATTCTCCATGCTTCTTGAGGACGTTGTAGGTCTTCGTCTTGAGGCCCTTTAGGATTTCAGTGTTTGCACGCTCGGCTTGGCCATTGCTTTGTGGGTGGGTAGGCGAGGCGAAGCAGAGCTTGATGCCCATGTCCTCACAGTACTTGCCAAATAGCTCACTTGTGAACTGGGTGGCCGTTGTCGGTGATGAGCCTATTGGGGACCCCAAACCTTGCCGTGATGCCTCTCATGAACCGGACCGCTGAATGCTTGTCGATGACGCCCACAGGATAGGCCTCGGGCCACTTGGTGAACTTGTCGATCGCCACGTACAGGAATTTGTAGCCACCGCGCACTTGCAAGAACGGGCCTAGGATATCTAGCCCCCAGACCGCGAATGGCCACAAGAGCGGGATAGTTTGTAGAGCCTGGGCCAGTAGGTGTATCTGCTTGGCATGGAACTGGCATGCCCGGCACCGCCGCACGAGGTCGACTGCATCCTCAAGTGCAGTGGGCCAATAGAAACCTTAGCAGAATGCTTTTCCCACCAGGGTTCGGGAAGCTGAGTGTGCTCCACACTCACCTTCATGGATCTCGGCCAGGAGCTCGAGGCCATATTCCCGAGTGATGCGTTTCATGAGGACTCCGTTGGCGCCGCGCCGGTAGAGTGTCCCTTCTACCAACACGTACCCTTTGGAGATGCGAGCGATGCACTCGCTTTCCTCACGTTGCTCGGGCAATGATGCGTCTTGTAGGTACGCCTGGATCTCTGAAATCCAAGCCACCTAGTGTGTGTTGTCGGTCCCGGCGGGACCAAACTGTGGCTGGCTCGCCGGGTCCGGGGCGTCGGGACCGGCTGACTCCTTCCCTTGGGGCGGTTCGGGGCACGCCGACGGCTCCAAGAGCCTTTCTTCAAAGGCGCCTGGCGGGGCCGGGGCTCGCGCGGACGCGATCCTGGACAGCTCATCCGCCAGGGTGTTGTCTCTTCTGGGGACATGGCGCAGCTCGAGGCCATCAAAATGGCGTTCCATTCGGGCCACCTCCTTCACATATGCCTCCATCTGGAGATCGGTGCACTGGTACTCCTTGGATACCTGGTTCACGACCAGCTGTGAGTCGTCGAGTACCAGCAGACGGCGGATGCCCATGGCCGACGCCGCCCGCAACCCCGCAAGGAGGCCCTCATACTCTGCCATGTTGTTAGTTGCTCGGAAGTCGAGCCGGACGATGTATCGAAGCACGTCGCCTGTTGGGGAGGTTAGGGCAACGCCCGCTCCAGCCCCCTGTAGGGTGAGTGACCCGTCGAAGTTCATTACCCAATGCATGGTCCATTGGCCGCGATCTGCCACACTCTCGGGCTCACCCGGGGGCTGATCATCATCGGCCGTTGGAGTCCATTCTGCCAAAAAATCGGCCAAAGCCTGGCTCTTGATTGCATGGCGAGCTTCGAAATGCAGATCGAACTCTGATAACTCAATGGCCCACTTGACCACCCGCCCCATGCCTTCTCGGTTATGCAAGATTTGCCCGAGGGGGTACGACGTGACCACCGTTACCCTATGTGCCTGGAAGTAGTGGTGCAGTTTTCTGGAGGCCACTAGCACGGCATACAACATTTTCTGCGCCGACGGGTAACGCGTCTTTGCGTCCCGTAGCGCCTCGCTGATGAAGTAGACGGGCCGCTGCACCTTGGTGCGGGCCTTGGCTACCTTGCTAGGGGTTGCGGGTGTGGGTGCCTCGGGGCAAGCTCCCTTGGTGTCCGGGGCTGCCGGGCCACCGTCCCCCTCGGGGCCTCCGGGGCCGCTCAGAGAGGAGGGGGCCTCGAGAGCCCCCGGACTTGGGGGCTGGGTGCCCTCACGCGATCCGGGGGGCCAGAGGCCACTTCCGGCTCCGGGGGCATCCACAGCCAACGTCGTTCCAAGGTCTCCTTCCTCCGGACGTGGTGGGGCCTGCTCTCCGTCGCGTTCCACGACCAATGCTGCGCTGATCACCTAGGGAGTTGCCACCAAGTATAAAAGGAAGGGTTCTCCTTCTCGGGGAGCCACCAGTGTGGGCGGTGAGGAGAGATAACGCTTGAGTTCTCCCAAGGCCCTCTCCGCCTCATCCGTCCAAGCAAAGGGGCCAGTTCGTTTTAGCAATTTGAACAGGGGTAGCGCCCGCTCTCCCAGACTTGATATAAAGTGGCTCAGGGCGGCCGGACAGCTAGTGACCCTCTGCACATCCCTGAGTTTCCTGGGGAGACACATCTCCTCTATTGCCTTTATTTTGGCGGGGTTAGCCTCGATGCCACGAGCAGAGACTAAGAACCCCAAAAGCTTGCCCGCCGGTACCCTGAACACACATTTTTTTGGGTTCAGCTTCATGCGGGAGGACCGGAGGTTATCGAATGTCTCAGCCAGGTCCGGGAGCAAGGTTCTCTGATCCCGGAACTTGACCACAAGGTCATCGACATACGCCTCAACATTACGCCCTATTTGGTCTTTTAACGTGATGCGGACACCACGCTGGAAGGTGGACATGGCATTCTTCAAACCAAAAGGCATAGATACATAACAAAAGATGCCCATGGGGGTGGTAAACGCAGTTTTCTCCTCATCCTCTACAGCCATGCGAAATTGATGATAACCGGAGTATGCGTCGAGAAAGCACAAGAGGTCGCACCCCGCAGTGGAGTCGACTATTTGGTCTATTCGTGGGAGAGGATAAGGGTTTGGGCATGCCTTGTTGAGGTCAGTGTAGTCGATGCACATGCGCAGCTTATCGTTGGCCTTCGGGACAACCACCGGGTTGGCCAACCATTCCGGATGCAGGACTTACCGGATGAAGCCGGCCTCCTGGAGCCGTGCCACCTCTTCATAGATGAACACCTGTCGCTCCGAGGCCTGTCGCCTCACCTTCTGTCTGATTGGTCGTGCATCTGGCCGCACTGCGAGTCGGTGCTCAATCATCTCTCTGGGGACTCCGGGCATATCTTACGGCTTCCAGGCAAACACGTCGGTGTTCGCCCGCGGGAAGGAGATGAGCGTGTCTTCCTATTTAGGGTCCAAGCTGCCGTCAATTTTGGCGGTCTTGGATGCATCATCGCCCAGTTGGATGAGCTTAATCGCCACCTCGTCGGCAGAGGTGATGCGCTTCTTGGGGACCCGGGAACCCAGGGCCTCCTCTTGAGGGCCTCCGGGTTCGACACAATCAGCCGCGGCGATGTTGTCCGCTCGAGCCTCCGCGCAATCCAGCGCGGTTTTGACATCGGCGTGGATGGTGATGGGGCCCTCGGGGCCCGGCATCTTGAGTTGGCGGTAGGCATAATGGGTAGCCACCATGAACTTCACCAACGCCGGTCTGCCGAGTACGGCGTTGTATGGCAGGTTGAGATCCGCAACATCAAAGTCGATCCGCTCGGTGCGGAAATTGGAGGGGCTCCCATATGTGACCGGCAGCGTGATCTGCCCGAGGGGCCACACCTTCCCAGGTGTCACCCCGATGATGGGGTAGGACGGCCCGAGCATCATCCCCGGAGCTTTGATTACCTCGAAGGCCTTCGGGGACAGTATGTTGAGGGCTGCACCACCATCGATCAAGACGCGGGCAACTTTGACGTTGCAAATGGTGGGGGAGGTCACTAGGGCCAGATGGCCACTTCGCATGACGCTCCCAGGATGGTCCCTCTGGTCGAAGGTGATGGGCACCCCTGCCCAGCGAGATTTTCTTGCTGCCTTGTGGGAGGGCACGGCAGCAAGAAGCTCGTGCCTCATGGTTTTGAGGCTTCGTCGGGACGCTTGCGTGCTCGCCCCTTCGTCAATGGTGGCGACGACATGCTTTGGGTCTTGATCTCCTCTCCTCCGACGGGGGCCGCACTCTTAGCCTCCTCGCGTCGGTTGTCCGTAGCCTCCGCCGGGGCTTTTCCCTTCCGGCGGGCTTCTTTCTCCCTCTCCCTCCTCTCCTGCTCGAACCTTTGCACTCGCTCAGCCAAGTTCTTGACCGAGTGGCACTCAGAGAGGTCGTGGAGGAAGGTTTGATGCACTGTGCACCACTTGTCCCTGGACTGGCCCTGGGGGCGAGGGTCCGGGGTGCACTCACGGTTGCCCGTGGGCTTGCCCTTCCGTGAGGGCTTCTCCGTATCGTCGGCGGCGAGGACATGGCCCTCTTCTCCGCCACGCGACGACTTTCGCTTCCACCGCCGCTCACGTCGCGCCTCACGGGACGCGGACGGGGCAGCGTCATTGGAGGCTGGGGCTGGGTTCCTGGGGTTCCAAACCCGAGCCTCTTCCTTGCGGGCCACCCGGTCTGCAAGCTCGAAGAGCTCGGTGGTGGTCCGGGGGGCCCTGGATTCGATCTTCTCCAACATGACGTCGTGGCATACGCCGCTCCTGAAGGCGAAGATCACAGCATGGTCAGCGATGGACGGGATGATGTTGCGTAACTGGCAGAAACGCTGGATGTATTTGCGCAGGGACTCGTCCTCCACTCGCCGAACCATGTGGAGATCGGCCTCCACCCCCAGGCGCGGATATGTGCCCTAGAAGTTAGAGACGAACTACCGACATAAGTCGTCCCACGAGGTGACCGATTGGGCCAGCAAGTTCATTAGCCAAGAACGGGCCTGGCCTTTGAGCGTGATGGGGAAGAAATTGGCCATGACGAGATCGTCCCCTCCAGCGGCCTCAATGGTCGTGGTGTAGATCTGGAGGAACTCGGTGGGGTTCACCGTTCCATCGTATTTCTCCGTGAGGGCTGGCCTAAATTTATTGGGCCAACACACGTCACGGAGAATAGGGATGAAGGCGCGACAGCCATTGCCCACCGGAGGGGGTGATGACAGCTGGGGGGCCCCTCGGGATACCGCCAAGCGGCTTGTTCGCGGCAGGACCGCCATAGCGGTTGGTCGTGCCCTGGAGGGCTCTCCCTGTCGTGGGGCCAGCACGGCCTCCTGACAGGCCTTTGCGCCTACCGAGGAGGAAGCGCAGTCTGGAACCCGCCTTGCACGACGTTTGTCACGGAGCTGCTCGATACGTATGCGAGCATCGCGCTCCGCGTACAGCGGATCGCGTGGCGCCTCCGCTTGGGCCGCAGCTGGGGGAACTTCCTCAGCTCGCGCAGCAGCTGCGGCTCTTCTCGCTCATCGTCGGAAAGACGAGGTGACCGCGGTATAGGACCCACGTGGTCGATGACTCGAGGAGGCGAGGTCGGCAGCTAGCTGACGCTGAGCCGTGTTGGCCAACTTCGCCATATCATCGAACCAACGCTTGGCATTGGATCCTTCGCCCGGGGTTACCGGGGGATGGCGCAAACGCACTTCTGCCGCCTGGAGGGCACCTTCCGGCGTGCCAAACTCCAGGCGCCGATGGACGTCGCCCCGGCGTGGCTCGCCGACGTGCCCGCTCGGACGCGGCCCAGAGCCAGCTGCCATGTTGGGGACTTCGTGGGAAGCTAAACCTCCTTCGCCCACAGCCGCTACCTCAGCGGGGGCGGTGGAGGTGGTGTAGCTCCGGCTGCCGCCGCAGCTACTAGAGGAGGAGAGGGAGGCGGAGGCGCCCTCCCCCTCGAACAGCGATGCCGTGGGTCAGGGCTATGATCGCCGACGTCGATCTCCTCGATTTCCTTTTCGGCCAAATCACGCTCGCAGGTGGCGAGGGAGCCAGATGCGGTCCGCAGGACGTAGCCGTGGACCATGGCGAAGACCGAGGTTCGCAGTTCCGCCGAGAGGCGGGAAAAATGCATAACTCAAACCCTAGCACAGCGCGCTCCCCCTACCTAGCGCGCCAGCTGTCGATGCGTGTGCTCGACATGCAGGGATCCGAGGGACCCTCTTTCTTGGTTCGGCACAGGGGAACGGAGCGTAAGTGTTTAAGTTTAAGGAGAACAAGAAGGTAAGCAGGATGAGAGAGCCTACTAAACACATAGAACTCAAAGGTTTATACAGGTTCGGTGCGCTGTGAAGCGTAATACCCTACTCCTGTTCTTATGGATATATGGTGGATGAGGGGTGGTTTACAAGAATTTGGTGTGGTAATTCTTTTGTGCTACCATCAGAGTGTATCTAACTCTTCTTCCAATCCCTTTCTCTATTATCTAAGTGGAGTTTTTCCTATGGGTGTAGAGGTGGGGGAACGATGCGAATGCCCCCTATTGCGCTAGGGATTCTGAGATATGGATCAACCAACCCCCTCTACGGTGGACTTGGGCCTCCTTTTATAGTACAAGGGGACACCACAGTGGTCCTTAGCTTTTTCCCCCCGCTTTACACGCCGGTGAGGCTCTCGTCTTGTCATGCTCTGGCTTGCTCCTATACCTGCTCCTTTCGCCATGCTGCAGTGGATGGAGAGGGAGCAATGGTCGTCATGGTCACCATGCTGCTGACGTGGGTGATGGCTGCCCTACCTACTCCAGCGGGGCCCACATGGCAGTAGCCCATCGGTT
This sequence comes from Leersia perrieri, assembly GCA_000325765.3. NCBI lineage: Eukaryota > Viridiplantae > Streptophyta > Magnoliopsida > Poales > Poaceae > Leersia > Leersia perrieri. The sequence continues at coordinate 4,535,789 of CM002486.1, read as the reverse complement.
GGAGAGGGGGTGGCGCGGCGCCGCCTCAACCTGTATCCTCTCTCCCACTCGGCTGTCCATCGCATTAAATGCAACAGCGACAGGGCGGGGGGAGAGGCGTGCGTAGTCTAACGGCGCAGTCAATTCGCGGTCATGGGGGAGGACTTCCGTGCTCTCCGCTCGCCCGAGGCAAAAGGCGATGATGATGATGAGTTATGACAGACGCGCCTCATATCGCATTAAATGTGTCGGGGCGTCGCCTGCCAGAGCTCGAGCATTTATTACGGGTAGTTGGCAGTTGAACCCGCCCCTCCCCTGAAGGGGTGCGGGTTGATGCATGGAGGGCCCCGAACCCTGCCATCTTGGGAGGCCACAGCCCCCGGGCCAATCCCCTTCAGGACGGCCACGTGGCCGCCCGTGGCCCGGACCCTGTTAAGCCCCTCGGGGTGTGTCCTTGGAATACGCAAGTATACGGAAGGGGTGTTTCCCTCTATACTCCACATCTGGGACATACCCCCGGACCCATATCACCGACATGGACATATAGAGTATCAAATATAGATGAGCTCTACTAAGCGTCTCTGAAGACTAGGCCGGCATATCTTGATACTGACGAAGTCACCACAGGCGTGCCTCGCTGTCGACAGGTACGTCGCCTACTACTAAAAGTATATTAGCCGTAAATATGAGCACCTGTGTCAAATGTGCGATTTGAACCCGATGGGCAGTTTCCTCTACTGGATACCTAACCATTTGAGATATGTTCATCCCGTCCGATTTCAGTTCTTACCTCTCAAATTATAGGGAAGTATATACCTCTTAGGAAATTTTTCTAAAGTTTTGTTTCTATTACATAACAAAATTATAGATAATTTTGTGGAGAGCAGTTTGTACTGTAATATAATCAAACTTTTATTCTGTTAATCTTTAAAATCTAGATTTTGTAAAGAGAGAATATATTCTATGCCTTTGAAATTGTTCCAGTTCAATAATCTACCATTAACATCGCCACTTTCTATAATATAACGACGACTTTAACTCTACGATATACCATCGAGCCAGTTAAATTTTTCAAAAGTATCCGAAATGCCCTTCTAACCATACAAGTTTAATTGTTGTTTTATCCAATTAGAAGTTCCAAAAAAGTATGAAATTTTTTGTGTAGCCTCTTACACAATATTGAAGTTTGTACATTTCTACAATATTTTTGTTTATACTTGTACACAAAACATAAATAAAAATCTTTAAAATTGCAAAAAAAATTGAAATTCATCCACAAACATCCATGTTGTGTAAGGAGGGTACACAAAAAAATTCATAATTTTATAAACTTCTATTGGGAAAAACTAATGCTTAACATTATATGTTATAAGATGTTAATTATAAGGGTAATTTGGGTATATCTTAAAAAATAGCCAACTCGATGGTATATCGTAGAACAATATGTAAAGTCATTAGTTATATTATAGAAAGTGGTAATATCAATGTTAAATTGGGACAAACTTGACGGCATATAATATATCTTCGTAAAACCTCCAAACATCCACTAGTTTGTACAGTGTATCTGAAGCAAATAACTTTTTTTTCATCTACATTAATTATGATTTCATATTTGGAGGGGCCACCATGCGGGTTACAATGCAAGATACTAAGAAATAAGGAAAATGGAGAAAATTGCACATTTGCCTCTGTCGATCTGGAACATGCGTCGATGACCCTTCCCCAGTTTCCTGCTGGCCGTGTGAATGCAGATAGCAGAGCTGTCAATTTAATTACTGACTCGCAGACTTGACCACAGAAAACAATTTAGTAAATATTACACGCATGCATGAACTGAAGAATCTTACAACAACGCCCATGTCTGTCATGCATGCATCTGGTGTTGATATGAATTCCTCTGCATTATTAGTCACATGGCTAACATGTACGTTGATAATTAGTAGACGACCAGTTCAACATAAACCCGGGTAACGATTTTCTTTAAGAAAAATTGCATAAACTTCTTATTTTGATATTTCACGTCACAACTTATGTTTTAAAAAAGAAAAACACCAAACAAATTTATTTTGTAAGAAAAACACACCCACACATGTGATTCTGCCTATCACTTCCATTATAATCCGTGATGCACCAGTGTAGGTGGTCACTTGCTGCTTCCAAACTACTTGCATACATTGAATCTCCACAGAAGACAAATCGGACTAAAGGTGGGGCCTAGGTTATAGTGGTGGAGACTAAAACAATCTTTAAGCTTGAGTTAAACACATCACATAGCCACACTAAACGATCCGACCTAGCTGATATATCTTGCCATATGTCCACATCGGAAAAAAATAAGTCAAATCCACTACTCACGTACAGCATGGACATTTTTGTCCTCAGCATGTTAAGTAGGTAGGATTTGTAACAAAATCATTAAAAAAAAGTGCCATTGCGAGTCTGTATATACACATGTACAAGTATATTTTCCCGTTCCTTTTCTGATAAGTACCTCAATACAAATTATTAAGAACATTTTTAAAAAAGAGTTATATCAGCATATAGCATTTTACTATTTTCTTGTGCAATGTTAAGCTTTAATACACATAATTGTCTATACATTCGTCGAATTTAATCTTCTTTCAAAATATCAAGAAATATAAATATGTGCAATTTTTAGAAACTATGTTAGCACGCTACTTCCTTTCCGTGGGATTGAATTCTCCCACATGTGCGCAAAATGTGAATTTTTTTTCTTGTCCTGCTTGCAACTTATGTGAATCTTGAAGCAAATCTAACGATCCAAAATTATGTGAAAGTTACATGCAAGTTACACTTTAGTTATAACATGCAACTGCATACAACAATTGTATTGAGCTTACATTTGTTGTTGAAGAAAATGTGACATTGCAAAAACTGATTTTGATTTTTTCGGATTGTTGCAATTTTACACCATTCCATTATTTGATAGATGGATGCATTTGCTTTGTTACTAAATATTGGTAATTCCCATGAAATTTAGTAAAATACTACATACTTCTCCTCGCAAAATTCACCATTTGGTAAGGTGTCAAACCAAACATCACATTTATATTTTGGCTCCCCAATAAATAGAAAGGTTTATTGAACAAAGCCCTTAAACTGAAACAAACATACATTTTTTTATTGTGGAAGCTGGCAAGAAGGTAACGAGGTCAGGACCAGAACTCCGGAAGTTCCTCTCTCTCTCTTCCTCCCCTCTCACCTCACTCTGGACGGTGGGGTGATCCCTGACAGAGCTGTCTTGCCGGATTTGGTGACGTGTGGTGAGACGGATGCAGACATGCTCGGGTATGGGGAGGCGGTGATGGTGAGGTTGCAACCTCCACATCCGATGCCGCTTGGTTCAAACGCAGTACCCCGATGACCGATGAGGTGATGACTGGTGAGTGAGAAGGCGGCAATAACGAGCTCCCTTGTCCGACTATGGGAGCGCGCCCGGATTTGGGGTCATGGTGGCAGCAATAGCTTCCTCCTGGTGGCCACAACAGGAGCCGTTGCTAGATCTACACATGTCGTGACCCACTGGCTGGTGACGACAAGGCCCACCGCACTCCCCCTGACAGTCAGATGGGGCCCTTGCTCGTCAGCTCTTCTCTGTCTTCGGTGTAGGGCTGTCAACAAGCCGAGCTCGATCCAGCCAGGCTGCCTAGCCTTGAATTCGAGTCAAGCCTATTTTATTTTCGAGTTTTCAAGCAAGCTTTACTCGAGCTTAGTTAGGCTCGCGAGCTTGAATCGAGCTTGTAATAACAAATATTTACATGATATTAATATTATAAAAATAGTTTTGTGTTAATCATATTTTATAAGGTCTTATACATTAATATACAATACAATATATACTAATTTATTACATAAATGTATACTAATTTACATTTTTTACTAGCTCATTTAATAGATAATAAATAAACTATATATATAGTCAGGCCCGTGAGAAGCTTGAGCTTGACTTGACTAAGCCCATGAGTTTAAGACTAGGCTCGGGCTTGGCTCACTAAGAGCTCGAGCCAAGCTCGAATCAAGTCCGATGAGAGCAAAGCTTGAGCAGCTTGTAAGGTCCGAGCTTTTTTTGACAGCCCTACTCTAGTGGCCCAGCTAAGATCTAGAGAGGACAGATGGGGAAGGAGATAGACATGGGAAAGAATGAGGGATGAAGGAGAAGTAGAAAAAACCCTAAAAATTTGAGAAATCCATCGAAGGGTAAGAAGTGTTATGTCTCAAATTCGTGTATAAAGTTGTAATGCACGACTTTAATATCATAAATATATAATAATGATATGCTTTTGGGCTAATTGTAATGCCTTTCCTTCTCTAGATTCAGAGTACTCGAATATGTGACATTCAGTACTATTTTTTTATTTTGAGACGGATGGTGAAGAAGAAGATGGTGCCTTATTTTAAGGAGATAGTGAGACCAAATAAAATACACAGTAAATTTAGAAAAACTATGTGAAACACACGACTGCCATACACTCAAAGCTAAAAAAACAAAACAACTATACAGCCTTGAGAGGACAACAAGCATGTAAAACATCTCTGATTGGTTCAATTCTTCAAAGGACTAGGAAAGTTTGCAATAGGGTGGGAGTAGAAAAGTTGGCCGCGGCTATTATCAGCTCCACAACAAGCTATCGATATATTTTTTTTTCTTTATGGGTGGGTCATATGCATATAGCCCAGTTTACAAAGTTCTTCTATAAGGATTACTTCTACAATGTACTTTAGAGGATTAAGACCCTCATATGTCTAATATTGTGGATGCCCTAGCACTTAAGGTGGGTTCCGTCAAGTACAAAATTACTACTTTTTGTTTCTCTCTTTCTCTATAAACTCAAACATCAGCGGAAAACCCTTCTTTTTCATCTACTCAACCAAAAGTATGATTTTATTCTCTTGTGGCATACCTTGACTAAGGTTATTTTTTTGTTGCGTCAAGCTTATGGTGTCCTTCTACAATAGTCAAAGCTATATACAATTGTTATTTTAATGCTTAAGGCTATTTCTTGTGGTATATTGTGGTTGCCCGAATGTGTGCAGTGTTGCTTGAACTTATTGCCAGTGCTCTGGTAGTCTGGTGTGACTATCTGATTTTTTTAAGGTGCTATCTGAAAATTTTTGTACAGTGCTTAAGCGCAGGGAATGATGGTTTGCTTGGAAACCATCCCTTACAGTTACAGTCACACTCTCGACCTGCAATGCATTCAGCAACACAAGTATGCTACAGATAGGCCTGAAACTGAAGGCACTTCATCCATCTTCATGTCTCTAGTAAGCATGGAAAGAAATCAGATTTGTTTGAACAACACAGGATGCGTTCCGTATTTATAGCAAAAGGAAAAAAAACCATCATAGTTCGGTCAGGTTGGCTCAGGAAAATGTATATAACAAAACTGCAGACCACAGAGAGAGCCAAAAATTCAAACCAAAAAACAAAGCCGAAAAAATATAAAGGAGTCGACCACGATGGGACTTGAACCCACAATCTCCCGCTCCGGAGGCGAGCGCCTTATCCATTAGGCCACGCGGTCCTATGGAAAGACTGTTTGTTAGCAAACCTTCAAATACTAGTTCATTTCTTGCTCCGCCTAATGAAAAAGCATAATGTTTCAAATACTAGTTCATCATAATTCTGCAGATGAGAATTACTAAGCCTAATGTTTCCTCCTAATGATTCTCATTAATCCTGAAACCAAGGTCGAATAGTAGTTTATACACGATATATGGGACCTTCATTGTACTTATCTTAACCCATAAATAGATGAGAAGCTTACTCTATACACCGTGAAAGACAGAGGGGAGACGCGTCAGTTTGTGAGAAGAATTAGTTAGCTCCCTACTTGGTCACGCCGGCCAACTTTTTTTTTTTTAAAGGAGGACAAAAGCTTTATCTACAGAGCAGAAAGAAAGGATACAAGACAATAGTCCAGAGTAGCTATAATTAGAAAAAAGAAAAACACACAACCACACCGCACGTCGTCCTCGTCCTGTGCCTGCTCGTCAGCTCTACCATCCACTGAGATCTCCAGACTCCAATGGCCTGCACCAGTGCACTGTGCACACCATCGTGTGGCCTGGTCTCCAACTTGGCCGATGGCCTAGCTTAATTAGCCATGCTGGGAGGAGCAGGAGAGGCAGGCAGAAATGTGTTCCTTCAAGTGTGACCCGGAGAAAGGGAGAGGAAAAAGGAACTGCACCATGAGGCCATTTCCGGTTGTAAATTCCTTAAGCAGTTTAGGCTTCCATCGTTTCGTGCTGGCTTATAAGCCACAGTAAAATTTTAAAGTTGATTTTAAGTGTTTTTTATAGTGGACTTTTTACTTTACTGCAAATCATAAAAAAAAGAGTAGATGCGAAAGTTTTACCCATAAATATTGTTTATTGTTTTGTTATGTGATTATGGTTTATTTAAAAAGGCGATCGCACCCTAGTGATTCATGATGGAGTAATACATGATGTCATGCAGAATGCAAATATACAGACAAGTACTTCCAAAAACAAAGTTTCAACCACTATTGGAGGAGGTACCAAAGTTTAACTTTTTTAACACGATAAATATATAGAACAGACCAAAATTGGTTAAAACCAAACCACAACTGAAGCTCAAGATCCTCACAGAATAGCTAGTTTATTCATGCCCGCCACCAGTTTCTTTTCTATTTTCCTATACCGACCAAGATAACCTGAAACAAATTTCGAAACTGACAACAATAGGGTGCCGTTCGGAACCTCAGGTTGGAACGGTGTTTATTTCTTCTTTTTCTCACACACTCTCCGAACTACTAAATGGTGTTTTTTTACAAATTTTTTTACATAAAAAATTTTATAAAAATTAAATTAATTAATTAAAATTGTTAATACTTAATTAATCATGTGTTAATGATGTTTCTCCTTTTGTATGTGTTTTTAAGTCATCGTTTACAGAAATGGTTAATGCAGGTCTCCTGTAAAAAAAAAAAAGAAAAGATCAAATTTTTAAGGAGCTAAGCTTCAGTCCAACCACAAGCTCTTGCTGTTCAGTTCTTATCTTTTACACTATTTGATGAGCTAGTTGATTAAGTATAAATTTTATATAAATTCCTATGGTAGACTAGCAGATGTTTGCATCATTTATTGTTTTCTATAAAAAATCATTTAAAAAATGTTTCTTAAAGGAACATCTAGAAGATCTCTTTTTATCATCACTAACTACACTGTAGTAATCTTGTTTCTCTCTGTTTGTAATATAATATGTTTGAACCATTTTCTTGTAACGATTGATCATTGGTTTTATTTTAAAATTTTATTAAAATATTAATATCTAGACTTACTTTATTATCAAAATTATTTTAAACATTACATATTATTTTTATATTTGAACTAAATTTTTAAATAGACGAATAATGAAATGTATAACAAAAATTTAAAGCATATTATATTATGAAGAGTAAATTGCACTTTGCACTGGGTAAAATGTATATAGTTTCACTTTACATTGGGTTTAGCATTTATTTTCACTTTACACCATGGTATATCATAATAAGTTTCACTTTTGCATCAGGCTGTACCATATAATTCAAAGAAAATCTTATAAAATATATGAATAGAACATAAAAATAATTTGAATTTAATCTAGATTTTATAAAGTTTGATTCATAATTTAAAATGTCCATAAAAATTTTAGATTTAATGACATTTTGTTTTGTTAACCCAGTACAAAGTAAAACTTATTTTGTTATATTCTCATGTGAAACGAAAGTATGTGCTAAGCCCGATCTAAAGTGAAACAAGACACTACCTCTATATCATAATGTAAGACGTTTTGATTTTTTGCTTTTAACGTTTGACTGTTTGTCTTATTCAAAAATTTTATGCAAATATAAAAAAATAAGTCATGTTTAAAGTACTTTAGATAATAAAGTCACAATCAAAATAAATAATATTTTCATAATTTTGAATAAGATGAATGATCAAACATCACGCAAAAAGTCAGTATGTTTTATCCGGTATAATAAAGTATAATTATAAAATGATGGGAGCACCAGTAGTAACCAGTAATTTGCCCGTGCTAACGCTACGGTAAAATTTGATAATACAATTCAAACAAGATAGAATAAATGTTTTTGACAATCAAACATATAATGTGATAGTTTTAAGATTGACCAAAAAAAGACTGAAAGAATTTCTCAATTTTTCTTTACCATCTCCTGCACGAGTTGTTTTCATATCAATATCACACATGAGCCGAGAAAAATTGTTAAATGCCATAGGAGTGGATAAATCACATGCCAAGAAGTTGCACTTGTAAAATCAAGAGATTTAGAAGTCACAAATAAACAAAACCAAGAGCTTTATTTTCATTGAATTTTTATAAGAACGCGAATCAGCTGGGACACAAAGGTCTCTTGAAAGGCGTTGTCTCCCATCAAAAGCTAGCATCTTAATACATCGTGATAATACAATACATGACCATGACAGGGGCAATAAAACTTAAACGATTGATATAGAATTAGGAATTTTCGACTGAACATTATTTTCTCCAGAAGATATGTTAAGTAGGACATTGATAGTAACATTAGTTGGACAATTAACATGTAAGCATTGCCATGATCAGTATAACCCAAAGGACACTTCGGCAAAATCCCAGAATACCGAACTTGTCGCTTAGAAGACGCCAACAATTTAGTACTTTAAATTGAATAGTAGGTATCTAGTAGCATCTGTCATCACATCAGGCTCCCATAACAAAAAAATCATCCATCCAGAACTTGAGAAAAGACAACACCACAAGAGAATCCATCAATTGCCTGCTTATAGGAGGCGGCAGGCTTATGGATTGTGGAACCACACAAGACAAAATTGTGTAGCATTTGTTATCACTGTAATTGACAATCAGATATAAATGTTTTCTGTACAAAGGGTAGTGTGATCGAGAGTTGGCAACACTATGTGTTAATTAGCTGCTATCTACATTTAACCATAAATTTATCAAGACCCAGGAGTGCTATTGTTTTATCAGCTCATTTGGCTTATGATGTACACCATCCGAAAACATAATTTTAAAAATAGATGGTACATTGATCATACGAAAAAACAGGCAGTGCATCACATGGAAATTTAGCAAGAATCACTTCCCTTTTACTTTGATCATAAGCACTGCCAATCATCAATAGTATCAACACAGGTCGCATACTCACATGGCTTCTTCTACCTACTGATCTTGACAAGTCTATGAATTTAGCTGCACAATAGTAGGAGTATTACACTTGAAATTAGGTGAAAACTAACAAATCAAAGGAACAATTGGACCACTTCTTACCTCAATTCCCGAAATTAAGATGGAGGTCAACAAAGCCTAAAAAACCATCATCTAACATGAATATTCAACATCTGACTATCTGAGAGGTATCATAAGAGCACTATCACAATCAATTAACAATATATAGTTATTTCTACAAAAGATATGTAAGAGCTGATCAAGTATCTAACTTTGCGAAAAAGATTTACAAATGAGTCAAAGACTCACATGTTTAACACAAATCATGAATCTTTTGCTGCAGAAAAATTCTTGATCAGTGGCCACAAATATTTTTTTTATATGCAAACCTTACTTGAAAATTAAGTCAAGTCTCCCTAGACCCAGTACAGAATATCATTTTATTCGAGCTATACATTTAATTCCTTGTACACCTGTTTTCCTGAAAGAAAAATCATTCTTAACATTTGAAGAGCATGTAATATAACTAAACTTTTATGTCCATAGATGTTTCTTGCGTAGATTTAGCAAAATTATGCTCAATTAATCGAATTTGTCATCTTAGCTTGATTTCTTACCAAATTATGCTGCCCGTAGAAAATCTGATTCAGAGAAAGAGGAAACATGAATTAGACATGACCATACAATTCATCATTAATTTGTCCAATGTAAAATTATACAGAAATAAAGTAATAAAACCATATCTCTCCTTCATCTTCAATGTAAATTACCGATGAAACTGGCATGGTGCTACCAAGCCATGTTTTCCTCCATATCCTCCTGGCACTTAGCAGAATAGGCTGTATGCTGCACCTCCTTGCTAACGGCATTGGACTTCCAGAATGCATCCTCAAACTGCCACCCAGCAAACGAAATACTATAAGTTCTTCAGCCACTTGCTACCTAATAACAACTAACATGGTAACGTCATGAAAAATAGTGCACCTCATACACAACAACATTTCAAAGGATAAACAATAGTCGGCATTCATTTAACAAGCTTTCCTCATCAAACTCAAAGTGAAACAAAAAGGAATATTTCAATGCTTAACATAGTTTCCTATTTCTCTTCTAATTTTTAAGGAAAAGGAAACTCTCCTATTAGACTGTCAAAGTTGAGGGAGACAGATTGCTCCAACCAATAATTCATTCAAGAGAAACCTTACAGAGTCCCAAAGTTTCTATACCTCTTCCGCCTAGTAGAAATCGAAACGACCGGTGGAAGTGAATCATCACCAAACCACAGTCAGATTTAGGGGCTGTTTGGTTGAACCCTGAACACCATGCCTGATAGGCACTCGAGAAGCTAGCGAAATTTGCCTGGTCAGGGAGCCTGGCGACAGACCTGCCTGAAAGCAAAAAAAAAAAAAAAAAAAAAAAAAAAAAAAAAAAAAAAAAAAAAATCATTAGACTTTACATGATTAGTGCCAATCGAACCTTGTCATTGTTGTATCGCTCTATACAAAACCATCTACTGCAACTCTCTACAAACAGATGATTTGCATTCACCGAAGAACAACTGAACAAGCTAGATGGATAGAAGGGGGAAAACGTAGAGGGAAGAAAAATATCCAAATCCAATCAACTGAAAAGGCTCAAACTCTCCAATCCAAGAATATCACTGCAGGAAAGAAAATCCCCAATCCATTTCTTCTAGCCCACGGCCGACGCAGCACCACACCGGACCCGTGGCTTGCCGGCCCCCTGGCTCGCCACGCCGGACGCCGCAGCCGTCCGCGCGCGCCTCGCTCCTTGCCGACGCCTCGAGCCACCCTGCCGGCCTGCACGTCGGCTGGCCGCCCGCCACCGCGTCGGCCCGCTGCTG
>CM002486.1:4436466-4521059 GCA_000325765.3 Leersia perrieri | reverse complement strand
ACTGGCCGGCGTCGGCGGCGGGGGCGGGGCCGACGCGGCAGCAGCTCGTGCAGGTGGTGGGCGCGTACGCGATGTTCGTGATGGGCGGCGTACTGGTGCTGGTGTCCACCTCCTACGACGGCGTCCCGCGCTCCGTGCGCCCGGCGGCGGACGCGGCGGCGCGGGGGCTCGACGGGGTCCTGTTCGCCGGGAGCTTCGGTACGGCCTCCGACGCCACCTGATTGGAGCGCGTCGATCGTGCGGAATCCTCCTCAATTCAGGCGATTGATAGGAGCGGTTCCTAAATCCTAACCAGGAGGGAATTGCAGGTAAGATAATCAAAGATGCTCTTATGCATTGAATGAAAAGAGATTGGGAAAGTGGATATATCTCTTCTCAAATAATTGCAACTTTGATCTCCGTCTTCCTGATGATTGTAATTAGCATAGATAGAAAACCATGGTAGGTACCAGTGTCACCTCATAGTTTCATATACTACTACAATGTTTATAGGGAAAGGATCGAATTCATGGTTGTGCCGCTCTTGATTGATTAATTGCAAGTCTTGCAGGTGCTTGTAGTCGATTGATTGAAAAATGTGGTGTGAATCTTGTTGTGTTTGCGATTCGGTTTGGTAAATTCACTTCTCGTTGACAATTCTGAACAGTTTGATGTAAGTTGGCTTGGATCACTGCTCTTTACTTCGAACATCGATTGGTTTCATTCAGGTTGGGGTTTAAGGTCTTGTTTGTGCAAAAATTCCTTCCTCGAGATAATAGATATATTCTTGACTTTTTTTATACAAAATATTGCTTTCTGACCAGGATCAAGAACCCTTCTCAAACCTTACTGTGAAGGTTGTCTACTACAACTATGTCATTTGGTCTAATATGGTTTATTTGAGATGGTGCAGTTGTTTTATAGACTCAGTCCTTCATTAATCCCATAAATCGGAGATGTGACTACTATAACGCACTTCAGGCCTATCTGTGTGTTCTTATGAGTTTTCGACATTGTTGACATAGTCTTTTCAAGTAGACTGAGTTTGCAGATTCAGCCAAAAATAATCATATATTCTTGGGACTTATTCTAGAGGTTTTATGTTGTGTTGCATGAACTGGAACATACCACTATCAGTCCTTGAATTCGATTTTGAAAAGGCTTATTATACAGTGAGGTAAAAGTTTTTTTATTAGGTGATGCGTAAAAGGACTTCCCTTTATGGTGGGTAGAATGGATTGAATTGATTGGAGGACAAACAGTAAAAATTCTCCATGGAAGGGGGTAAAGTCGATGTGAACATAAACGCAGAAAGGAGTGATTCCTTTTAAATAATATAGAGGTTTGAAGCATGGAAGATCTTTGTTGCCGATCTGAAATGCAATTTTCACAAGTTGAAAAACTATTGTGCGTGTGGAACACGGGCAATTTATCATATGCCAGCCATGTGTACTTATTAACTCCTGTTTGCATTGTATACCTTCCATCGTATGATGATTTTCGTCCTACCTGAAGGCATTCAAAGCAAGATGGACTCTATTCTGGGTAGGTTTAATTGGGCAAACTTGGTTTGAAAAAAAATTACCACATGGTCAGATGGATTAACCTATGTACTCCTAAAGAATTTGGTGTTTGGGGATTTACCAGGAGTAGGAAAATGAATGTTTGCCTATTTATCAAGTGGATTTGCAGCTGGAGTCTAGTGCTAGTAGTATGTGTTTAAAGGTGTTGTAAGAAAAAAGTAGCTGGGCAATGCAGGGTTTTCTTAGAATGATAGATTTAGGGGCTCCCAATTTTATAAAAGGTCTACATTCTATTAAAAGTGGTTCTAGTTAAGAGGTGAATGGAAATTGGTATTGCTAATTATATTTTCTTTTGGCAAATAAATGAAGCGACTCCTGTTCACTTAAGATGGTATTTCCCATTCTATTCTTCATCTGCAGTCAATTGGATATCTTAGCAAGTGAGGTGACTGAGAGATGGCCACATGCTTTGTCTTTTTAGGTGTTCTTTCTCGTACTTCTGAACTTAATGAGTGGAATGAGTTGTTGACCTTAGAAAATATTTGTGAATATTTAGCTATATAGGGCCATGTTTTTAAGTGTCTTTAAGTGGGGTGCTTGACAGAGGAATAAGTGATATGTTGAACGCAGAACTAGATACTGTAAAGTTAAAGGGACATGGTCATTGACATATCGGGCCTGTGGGTGATGGGTCAAATTTTAATGACAAAGTGAGGTGGGAATTAAAGCCAGAGCATCTGGTTCTATTGAATGCTACAATGTCTTCTGAAAATGAAGCATTTCCTTTAGCTCTTTTGTCCTGACCCGGGTTTCACTTACCGCCAGCCGTCCTCTGGCCGCCCCCCAGCGGTAGCGCGGTTACCACGCGGTAACCGCGGCTTGCCGCGACAAATTCAAATTTCAAAAATTTGAATTCAAATCGCGGTATGACCGAGGGAACCACGCGGTAAGCTGCGGTTACCGCGGTAAGGCGTTTTTTCGATGAAAGAAAGAAATTTTTTTTAAAAATAAAAAACATAATGTAAGAAGTGATATTTGTGTTTGTAATGTAAAATATCACTGAAAAATGTCGTCAAAAAATTTTGGCCCATTTAGTTGGTTTTCCTTTTTTCCCGAATTTTCAACATTGACATCCTCAAATTTGTAGCAAACTTCATCAATTTGTAAAAAAAATTTCACCATTATTGTCTATAAATCATATACTATTTATGAGAATTTTTTAGAATTTTTTCATTACTTTTTTTAAAAAATTTGAATTCGACGAAATTCGTTTAAACCGTGCCGCGGCTTCCCTTACCGCTACCTAGCGGTAAGGTGCGGTAACCACGCGGTTACCGGCGGGAAGTGAAACCCTGGTCCTGATAAGATTCAATCAGTTGTATCATTAGTTCAAAGAAGAAACTGGATGTGTTCCATTTTTTGTCAGATCTTTGGTACTCCTCATACTGCTGATCATATTTTGTTTTGTCGTCCTATTGCTCAATTTACATGGTGTGTGTGCAGAGATGATGTGGGCTGGAATTCGATCACAGTAAGTTCTGATCTTCTAGTTTCTGAAATATTGGTATAGACTCTTGTGCTTGCATCTTATTGGACACTAGAAATGATATCATCTTTAAAAACAAGTTTTACATTTACTCCATTTGAAAAAAATTCGCATTGCCCTGATATGTTGGCAATTGTGATATCATCCCTATTTTCAGATGCACATCTGTAAATTTGCCCCCACCATGTCTGGATACATGGTCCTAAGAGGTCAAATCCCTTTGCAGGTCCTTGTATTTTGGTATTTTGGGATGGAGTGAATACCTCTCTTATTTCTTAGTTAGAGCTCCGTCACGTCAGCATCAGGGATTCGCACGTCAACATGGGCGTTATCTTGGGCCATATCACACCAGAAGGAAATCTGGTTTGCAACGGCCCAGATATTGGTCCGCACATTCCGAATGTTTGAGGCAATTTTTTTCACTTGCGCGGTCGCTGCGCATGAGCCTTGGGTTGGGCTTCTTAGATGCATTTGGGCCTTATGTTGGGCCAAACAGTACGTAATTGGAGAGAGGCCAGAGCAGCTCGTTATTGGCCTTGCCTGCACAGATTCGCCATGAACCTTATACTGGGTCTCACACACACACACATGAAATTGAGCCTTTCACTGGGGTGCTCTCATAGTGATGAATCTTGTTCTGAAGACTCAACTATCCAGATAGGACAAAACGGTTCAACAGTTGAATATTGACTACCAAATGTAATTTGGTAATTACAGAACTTTCTTTAATTAGAACTTATACCAAATTTGGTAAGATAATAAACTAAACATCACCGCCACCATTTTGCTAAATTTTGGCCATCACCAAAATTTGGGAAGGTTTTTTTTTTTTAACAAAGTGAATACGCCCTATCTTTTATATACTACCATCTGTTTTAATCTGTTTCAGATTGTAAGGACAGATTGTAAGGAAACGGAGGGAGTATATATATACATGAAACTGGTTTCCGTCTGTTCGAACGTGTTAGGGACGTGTTCATGTCTTCATGGGCGGATTGGTGTGACAACGGTGAACATGGAGGTCGTGCCGCTGGTTTCCATTTGTTCGAACGTGTTAGGGACGTATTCGGGGATAGTGTTAAATGTGTAATAGTATGCGTGTACTGTATGTCTGCCACGTAATCAAAGAGGAAAAAAACATTACTTCTACATAAGACTAAAACTGGTAAGTGTAGGGCAAAATGCACAACTACATCAAGAATAACCCTGCACTGTAGAGTACTGCGCTCCCTGCCAAAGACTTTCAACACGAGACTGCTTCCAAGTTCAATTGCGTGGGCAGTGTTTTGTGGTACAGAACAGAAATGAACAACTTCAAACTTTCAGACAAGTGATTGATGGAAAAATTTAGTCAATGATGTCATGCAGAAGGCAAATACAGATAAGGTATCCCAAAAATAGCAACATTTCCACCACCATTCGAAGAAGCACAAAACTTTATTTAGTTTTAGGACAATAAATACATAACAAAACAACTTGGGTAAAATCAAACCACAGCAAAAGCTCAACAAGATCCATCAAAAAAAACAAGAACTAATTTAAGGCAGCATGACATCCACTGGCCTATCAAAGATCCAGCTAAACGGGACGGGCGTGGGCTTCTTCCTCATTTGGGCCGCTCTATCATGGGCCTTCTCCTCCATCCTCCGGATCTTCTGCGGCAACGCGCACACGTAATCCCTCGCGCGACGCCCTTCGCCGGATAGCCCATACTCCAGCTCTGCCACGCGCCACCGCTGAATCAGGTGCTCGAGGATGCCACGGTAGTCGGACGCCGTGTACACCCCCGCCTGCTGCGCGGCGGCGGCGTAGTGCGCAAACAGGTCGCCATCGCGGCCGTCATCCATGAGCGCCGCCGGCATGGTGATCCGGCGCCGCATCATGTACGCCAGCGCGCGCACCGTAGCGTCCGCGGCGATGGCGCCACATATGCGCGCGAGCGCCACGTCGCCACATTCGCGGACGTGGCGCGCCGTGTTGCCATGGGCGACGGACGTGGCGCGCTCCTGGAACGCCACGTAGATGAACCCATGGTACGGGCTCGCCGGCGCGTGCATCGCCATCCCGGACCGGATGAGGCGGTGCACCGTCCGCTCCACCTGGCGCATGTCGAGCCGGCCCGACAGGTACATGTACCGGTTCAGCACGTCCCCGTGCCGGTTCTCCTCGGCCGACCACCCCCGGATCCACCGGGCCCACGCGGTCCCGTCCGAGCCGGTGACGTCACGGGCCGACTCGAACCGGTTCGCCATGCTCTGGTAGGTGGGGAGCGCCTCCTCCGTCACCATGTTCCCCACCAGGCACACCAGCTGCGCGTCCGGCACGGCGGCGGCGCGTTCCCGGAGCTCGACGCACGCCACGTGGAACCCCTCCGCGCCGAGCGCCGCCGGGTCCGGGACCATGTCCGACGGCTGCCACGCGTCCTCCGGCTGCTTGAGGAGAGGAAGCACGTGGGACTCCACCCATGGCTCCATCTCGTCGAGCACCTCCAGCCTCGCCGGCGACAGGCAACGACGGATCTCCGCCGCCTCCTCCTCCGCCGCCGCCGTCGCCGTCACCGTTATCGCCGCCGCCGCATTCCGCCTGCGTTGCACACTGCTATATATCTGCCACGTCAGCACTGGATTACATTATTTTGGGAAGAGCACGGTTGCCGGGAAGGGGAAAGGCTTACCGGAATCGGAGCGTGGGCGGCGGGGCATTGGAGTGACGGTTTTTGCCGTTTGGATACCCAAACTTGCTTGCTAAGGTGCGGGTTGTTGCTGCTGCCGCCGCCATTTCCGAGCTCGGTGGAGCAGTGAATCAGACGACGGCGACGATGGCAACGACAAGGAGAAGTTGGATATGGAACTGACTAAAGCTAGCTACCCAGCTACTACTGCCCTTGCACATATATATAAGGGTATGTGTATAGGAGGAGTATATATTAATTTTTACAGCGAGCGAGCTAGCTGGATAATTATTTCCTGCTATTTCGATTAATTGTAATTATTGCTAATTACTCTTAAAATGTGTTAATTGCTTGTTGGCTGCTGCATGCGCCTTGGTATCGTGGTATGACCGTTTTTTTTAAGCAGAAACTACTATATATGTGTTGAAAAACTATTCAGGATTTCAGGTTTACCTTTTTCTTCCTTTTTGGGAGGATACTCGGCTTACATTTGGAGACGTGGGATTAAAGGTTACCATTCAAAGGCTTTCCAAGAAGGGACTTAATTAACTAGCATCGACATCATGGGTATTTATGTCTGTTCGTCCAACCGGGCATGATTCTGGGATCTTGTTTTTTGCTTTTCTTTAAGTTTATCATACAAGATAAAGTTTAAAGACATGTTACTATGTCAGTCGTGTGACTTAGGAAACAAAACACAATTTTACCGTAAGATAATTACCTTTAAAGTCCTAAAAGCCAAGGTAAATAACGAAAGGAA
This sequence comes from Leersia perrieri, assembly GCA_000325765.3. Lineage (NCBI taxonomy): Eukaryota > Viridiplantae > Streptophyta > Magnoliopsida > Poales > Poaceae > Leersia > Leersia perrieri. The sequence goes on along the minus strand of CM002486.1, from coordinate 4,514,580 downwards.
CAGAAAAGACACTATGAATTTTTACGATCCAAAGCTTTTGGGGTCCATGATTTCTGGGATCCGTGTTTTTGCTTTTCTTCGAGTTTGTCATACAAGATCAACTTCAAAGAGTCAGTATGTGATTTAGACAACAAAGAAATTGTACGATAAGAGCTTTTTTTTTCTTTAAGGTCCTAAAGCCAAGACAACAAGAAAAAATAATTCTAAAGTTTAAAAAATTGGCTATGTATTTTTACATAGCTTTACTACTACCAGCAGAAATTAATCTAAACCATAAATTTATTTTAATTTAAAAGATTAGATTGATTTGTATTTTCACTCTAATTAATGTCAGTAGAAACATGGAGAAGTAATCTCACACGCACGGATCAAAATTATTTTTACAAGCCAAAGCTTCCTCTGACTGTTGGCCCATAGGCGGAAGCTCAACCTAAATCTTACCCAAGAGCTAGCTCATGAGGTGAGGGACTCCCCCTACTTATAAGTTGGTGTCACCACCCTAAACTTTCAATGTAGGACTTATTCACAGCACTCGCCAGCTTCAGTTGCACAAATATGGCTAACTTTTCTCCCTAAGAAAGCATGGCACGTCATATTTATGACTGAAAAACTGCATTGATTAACATGAATTATTGATTGGTGACAATCCATACCTGAATGATGATGGCTGCTAAACATAATAAATAGTATTCCTTTTTTCTCGAATAATGGCACTGTCCCAACTAAATCTTTGTCCTTCAGAGATATATTGTTTTCCCCTGTCTCTGTTTTGCCCATGTGTCAACAAAACGGTCATAAGTGGAGTACAATATATCCAGTCCAAGTGAAGAGATATTCATTAACGGTGGCGACTGGTGAGACGGGCCAGCTTACCACAAATATAACCAAACAAATCGTATATTGAGTTAAGTTATTCGTGTATTATATACTAGTACTACATACTGAATCTGACGAGTTGTTTCACAATGAATTCTCTGACAGCAAATAGCAGGCAGGGGCAGGCCAACTGCAGCAAGGCAATGAATTTGCAATCAACTGTATAGGGCCGGTGCATGCCGCTTCCGTATTTGAGTAAACTGAAACCAGCCGCATGTATGCATGGTTTGCATCTACATTGATACGTAGCCGCATAAGCCAACAAGGCCGGTGGGCAGCAGCAGGAGGCAGGCAGGAGCAATAAAATCCCAGCTTGATTTTAGGGTAAAACAGTGCATGTGTGAGCAGCCATGCATGCATGAAAATATCGGCCACGCATATTCAGTTTAATGTTGCCTCTGAGTCATCTCTGTGGACTACTATACATTGTGAGAGAAGGGGAAATAAATCATGGTTGGACTGCTCAAGAAGAAATGGCAGAGAGATGAAGAGGGTGTCATTGCCATAAAAGGAGTAACTGCACTCTGAAACATAATTCTGTGTGGGTATGATGAGGATCATTTAGGGGATCTCGAAATATCTACTTCTTCGTTCACAAAGACAAGCATTTCTATCTTATTTAATTCAGTAAAGATTAAGGTTAAACTGACTATGATGGATATATGGTTCGGAATGAGGAACGTGGTTGGAGGGGAAATTTTGAATGGGATGACAAATAGAGACGTGATTACAATTTATCAATAAAAGTATATATTTGTCGACGGAGGAAGTACGCTGCATATATGCGTCTTGGAATACATATACATAAACAATAAGTTCAATAACAAAGCTAATTATTCCAGCATAAATCATGCATGTACCACAGTTGGCAATAGTAACTAGATAAAACCCGTGCGTCGTTACGGTAATATTTGTATGACAATAATAAAAATAATATATTTTTACTTTCTTGATAAACAATATGATCATATTATATTTATAATATAATATGCACCCATATGAATCTAAAATCATATGTACAATTTATTTATAATTAATATGATATGGTTTATGAGAGAAGAGTGATAATTTGGACAACACGTATTTTTTTATGTGAACAATAGATTGATCATCCAAGAATTAAAAATAATTAAGATGGTATGACTTAATGAGAGAAGAGACATTTGGTGGGAACTATATATTTGCTGAAAACTAAAATTAAAATGAAGTAATATGGCTATGTGAGAGAAGAGAAAGAAGCAAGATAATTTGGAACATAGATTGAACATCCAATGGTTTAAAACAATTGAGATCATGTGGCTTAATTAGAGGAGAGAAATAGCATTAACTACACCTTGTGGGAATCAACTATATAGTATAATATAGATATAGATAATGTGTGGTTTACCGCTTGGCTGGGGTTGGGGAGGGGGACAACAAGGTAACCGTGTGGTAGGATTTTTTTTTGTTTGAATTCAAAATTTAAAAGATGCTTAATAAATACAAAAGACTCATATATGTAGTACAATGTCCTTTTTATTTGCTGTATGGTGAGCAAAGCTTGCGAAAATGGTGAAGCTTACTCCATATCATATTTGGAGCTCCATCAAAATTGAAGAAAAATAAAAAAAAAGTGGGTTGGAATATGATTTATACTTTTAAAAATATAGCAAAAATATCATGCACTTTTACGTTATTTTTCTAGAGTATCCATGATTTTCATGAATTAATTTTCTATAATTTCTACTATATTTTACAATTGAGTGAATTTCACAAAACCCAGGTATTGGGGCTTTCATAACACAAAACCACATGTTTTATGATTTGCTTTAAAGAACCCCATGTTTTGGGGCAAAGTGTTAGGAGTAACTGGGCCCATATTTATGTAAAATACTAATATTTCAATACTGATTATTTTTACACAAGTTCACATTAGATAATTCAAAACACACATATCTTGTCTACTTTATTTTTTCCCAAGTTTGTAATGCATTATTAAAAAACCTAAAATAACCCAACTAAAAGTCGACATGATAACATATTAAATATATAGACAAACGCTAAGAAAATCGATGACAAACACTTGTTCAAAAGTGTTTGGCATGTATATACACCCAAAAATATCATATGTATTTTTTACGGTTATTATAGATATAAATAGTAGCCAGATGAATGATATAAGCTTATACATAGAGTTTCTTGAAACGTTTAACCCCAAAACATGGGGTTTTGTGAAACATATTGCAAAATATGTGGTTTTGTGTTACGAGTGCCCTAAAACTCGGTGCTTTGTGAAATTTACTCCTTACAATATTTCATTTCATGGTGTTGTAACTTAATTTTGATGCTCATTAATCAGATATTCTACTAGTTGGTAGTAGCATTTGGGCGGCTGGGGGTCCTCGAGATGGGCGTATGGCCTTGGCTGTACACCACAGTAGAACACCACACTAGATGTGGATCCCAGGTTAGTTTGTGAAAGGGGAAGGGAGCGCCGTTGGAGAGAACGAGATTAGATCGATTGTGGCGCCTTTGGCTTGGATTGACGAGAGAGAGTATACTGTATATTGGATGAAATGGAGAAGACCATTATGTTGGGACAACTAATTAAACACTGTGTTAATTTTGTGCTAAGAGGTGAATTATATGAGTAGTTGCAGACTGTTATGTGTATGGAGTTTTTTATGGATGATCAGTGTTAAAGAGAGCATCTCCAACAAGGATGTTTTAATTAGTTGTCTTGGCCTATCAGTAGTACATTTAACAAACGAGGCAAGTACCGTTTCTGTTCCAAAAGTAGAGATGGCAATTGAAACAAACCCAAGCCATCGGTTTACCGCTCTGTCTCACTTCATTAAATTTTGACTATTTAATTTGTCACTATCTCATATACGTACGGCACTCAAATTACATTTTCCTGAAGAACAATTGATATTTGTGACCCACCGAGTTGTTTCAATTTACCATTTTCGACTGCCAACTTAGTAATGACCATGCTACCCATCTCATCTCTGGTCTCCCTTTTTCCTCCCATCCAGCAGAGGCAGGGAGGACAATCCTCACCGGAGAACTGTGACCCCCCACTCCAGCTCATGTAGTAGCCTTGTACGACAGTGTCGATCGAGATACAAGCTAGCATGCCATACCCTGGACATGGTGGACGCCTCTAGAAGAAGAAGCATGGTGTCGCTACCACACTGCCCATTCATTTAGATTTATTATTTTTAATATTAAACATTTAAGGAACAATTTGCAAAATATACAGTATGAGACCATTACCTTCTTAAATCTCTAGCTTGATTCATACAGTACAAATGAATCGAGTTTGTAATGGAAATAAATATGATCTTTGCGAACGGGACTTATTAACATGAGTTTGTGTTTTTAGTGGTAAGGGACGTACCCGTCGATAGCGAATCGCCTATGGTGACTTCGTCAATCTCAAGAATTTACCGGCCCAGTCTTCGGAGATGCTCGCTATCGTGACTTCGTCAATCTTAAGAATTTGCCGGCCTAGTCTTCGGAGATGTTGATAGGGGTGTCTACGTTGTACTGTGTAATTATAAAAAAATGATCTTTCAGTTGAAAAAACGACATCTTTATCATCTAGCTATACTACTGTTATAACCACCATGAAAGTTTTCAAATACAAATTACCGAGGGAGTAAGATCGAGGTGAAGAGAACTATTTCATCCATACTGAAATTAAGCATGTCTATTGTTTTAAGCAAACGATAAGGTTCATAAACTTGTTATCCCTCGTTTTAAGGAGGAATAAATTGGGGTTGAGAGGATAGACGTTGTTAAGATGGAAAAAAAATAAATGTAATAAAGAAATTGATATGACAAGTAAATCTGTAAATAATGATAGAAATGTTTCTATTGTTGGACAAATTTTATATATGGATATAACATAGGTTGTGTATTTTTTCGTTTATAAAAGTGAACTTATTTTGAAACGAGGGTGTAGTATGAGAAAGATCACATACAACAATACAATAATAAATATAGAGAATCATGGCGGCACGGTTAAATTGATAAAATAATACTTTTAAATTACTTGCTGGTCCTATAATTTAAATGCTTGTGCTATTCTCACATTACAAAACACTTTTAAATATTAATTTCTTCCCACCTTTATGCAATGCAACCTCACGTTAATAAGTCGATAATTCTCATTGCCTCATCTCAACTAATTGAAATGGATAACTATTTTACATAAACCAATTAGGGCGTACTCCCTCTGTCCCAAAAATAATATTTGTTTTAGTGTGTCCAAATTTAAATCCAGAAATATATTTTTTTTCGATGGAGGGAGTACATAATAAGAATAACAATGTATCGTGCCATAACTTCGTAGCTATTGTGAGACGTAATTTAAAACGGATAGAGTAACAGAAACATGTATGGTATTGCTACGAGCAAAAAAGGAAGGGTAATTGTGCGGTCTAAAACAGGAGCACGATTATTTGTGAATAAAATATATAGTGAAATAAATAAAGTGGTTACAAGTTGTCAAGCTTGTGTATGAGTCGGTTTTTCATTAATACATGTACGGTCACTAGGCGCTGTTTGACCTGGGGAAAACCGCCGTCATCGATCAGTTGCGGTCTCATCTTCCCAAAATGTACATGCAGGGGTGCAACTCGCAGTAATGGGGTTGTCGATGCCAGATGTCTTCATCTGCATGAAGAAATGAAGATTGTAGTTTGGGCCTTGAATGATTTTAATGAAAAAGAGGAGTATATTATAATCCTGATTCCTTCAAGATTTGAGTCACGAGTACTATTGCGCATATCTTCTTTTAGATAATGTAGAGTACTGCATTTTGCACATCTGTACCCATGAATCATCAATATATGGAGTAGTGGAGTATACTACTCCTAGAGTCATGTGGTTATATGCATGGCCCCGTATTGTTCAACATATGTGGCGCAAAAGAAATGGAAAACTGACTAGAAATAAATTGATGCATAATTTCGTTAGGCGACTCCCTCTGATATTAAGAAGCAATTAGTTGTCACCTAGGAACAGTACCGTACAGTGGGCCAAAACTAAGCATTATACTGTAGCGAGTTAAATAGGAACTTAAAAGAATCAGGATTTGAGTCATGGGTACGCATGAATCATGAGTATGCCCATAAATCATCAATTAATGCAACATCGTGCGGTGTGATCATGGACCTGAATTATTAAAATGGTAGAGTGGGAAACCCATTAACATTATCGATCTGGAACGGGGGGAGGGGGGTTGAATTGTTCCTACTTTGACCCAAGCAAGGTGCTGAAAACTCAATTTCAACCGAATTTACCAATTTAAATTTAATTTCTAAAATATAATAAAAATCCAATTCAAAGTTTAATTTAGAGCCGCCTAAAAATTACTGGAAATCTTCATGAAAATCAACCGTTTTTGTCAGCAAACCCTAAATGATATGAGAAACATACGAACTAGAAAACTCAAAAGGAAGAATAATATTGTTGTAAAGCAGTCCAATCCACAATGCCACAAGCCTCCTATATATGTTGATAAACAATATGTCGCATAGAAACGGCGGTGATGTACATAGTGAGGGAAAGTAGTACATTACTGTAGTAGGGCTTAAATTGGTGAACATAAAAATCGAGATTGCGGTACTGTACAAAGTGGACTGTAGCATCAGATATGCTCTATCGAGATTGTGGCATTGTGGAGTGTACTGCTTTAACATTGTTCATCCTCTGTGATCGACTTTTTTAGTGAGGAGATCACGTACCGATTTTGTCATTTACTTTTTCTTCCTGCAGGTTTTAATTCGTGGGGATGCCAGAGTTGAAAATTTACACAGCCACAACGGCATTGGAATGGGCTGAAAATTTAATAAATTGAGAATGAGAGAGACTTCACGTTGACAATGTCTCCAAGTCCTAATCATCTAAGAGCAAGTTTAATAGCAAGCTATAAGCCGGCTAAATGCCTATGTGGAGGAGAGATATAAAGCAAAAGGAGGAAGGTTGGCTTTTGTTCAAGAGTCCGCTTTGCACGTGCTTCTAGACAGATAAATTAAATACTTAAGAGAGATAGAGAGAAGAGAAGATACTTACGGTCAAACTATAGCCTATCCATTATATATGTTAGCTTTAGTACTATTTTTAGGTGAGCTTATAGCTTGTTGTTAGCTATATTATTAAACTTGCTCTAAGGGTGCCCAATTGATCATGGCAAATTAAAGGATTGGATCACAATGTCAACAACTTAAGGCCTCTTCGATATACACAGGAAACAAAAAATATTAAAAACACAGGAATTAAGGGGTATGGACTCTCAATTTCTCTAGAAAAATAAACCACACGAAAACTTCCAAATGGATATTTGATCGTAACGTAGAAAAAACATAGGATTCAGAGAGAGGGATTGGAAACATGCGTGTCAGGTATGACCTTCTTAGTTTCATTATCATTTCAAATGAAAAGGTAGTATTCTATCCTTGTTTCAAAGACCACCTTAGTTTTTTTTATAGGATTAGATTAATCCTCTAAAATTTTCTATGGTTTCCTATCAATTGATGATTCTAATTTTAGCCTTTAGAAGGTCTGGTTTAGAATTTAATAATAATAGTATGATATTCATAAGCTTGCTGTATCATCTTATTCATAAATCTAATTAGATCACATCTAGGATTTTTTTTCCTTCAAAAGTATTACTACCTCTGTCTCAAAATATATCTACTTTTAGTTATGAATCTGGAAAAAAAACATGTCTAGGTTCATAGCTTCAGGTAGTTATATTTTGAAACGGAGGTAGTACAGACAGATCCCTCTGAATTGGGAGCTACAGAGGTAGCTGGTGCATATACATGCATGTGCACAACGGCGTGCGTATACATACATGCATATACAAGCGTGCGAGCGTATTAACTCTTGGTTGTAGCCTGAACAGTTGTGTACAACGGCGTGCATGTGCATGCATGCTGGCAGCTATTGTACGCGTGAGGACGTGTGCATTAATGCACTGGACACTGTTATCACTCACCATCAGACACACGTGGAATTAATACTCCATTCATATCCTTTTCTTTTACTCGGGGCATGTTTTGATTTAAATTTTTTTCGACAATTGTATAACTGGTCCTACTTTGGAGTCTAATTACGGATTTGGCCCTCTTTTTTTCACTTTGCAGATTTGGTCCTGCTTTTCAAATTTCAAACTGCCGTTTGGCCCTACGATTGTTATGTCGTGAGAACTCAGAATAAAAAAAAAGAGAAATAAAAGAAAAGGGCAATACCGCCACTCAACCCTATCCATATCCTCTCGTCTGGCGGTCTCACACGCTGACACGCGCGACCACACCATCCGGCAGCGGGCGGCGGCCTAGGCGCGCACGGGCGCTGATGCTGCTGCGGCGGGCGGCAGCCATGTGCGGGGCTGCTGCAGCGGCAGGACGGCGGCGGCGGACGGCAGCCGTGCGCCGCGGTGCCGCAGCGGCAAGACGTCGGTGGTTGCGTGTGGCGCGAGGCGACAGGCAAGGCAGCGCACGGTGGCACCCAAGCCAGGCGCGCGGCGGTCCCTCCGCTAGATCTGGCGGGAGGGGAGGCGGGGTGGCAGCGCGGCGCATGAGACGGCGGCGGCCTCCCCTCTACCGGATTTGGCAGGAGGGGAGGCAGGGCGGCAGCGGCGGCGCCTCCCCTCCGCCGGATCTGGCGGGAGGAGAGGGGACACGGTGACGACAAGAGGGGAGGGGACGCGGCGACGGCGGCGGAGCTGCGCAGCGACGACGAGTCTGACGTCTCCGATGACCTCTCCGGCCTCTCCGACAAGGAGCTCGGCATCCTCGCCGACTGGGACGGCTGCACAGCCATTTTAATTTTTTTTTTGTTGTAAATGTGGTCATGGATTGAGGATTAGTAAATTCAGTGAAAAAAAGTTAATTTGCAATGTATGATTTTGGGAATGTGGTCTGTGAATGATTTAATCGAATGTATTTTAAATCTTAGTCAAATTTATCAAACTTCAGTCAAATATCAATCAAAACTGATTCAAATATGTTAAAAAGTAAAAAATTATAATTATTTCTTACAGTACGCACATGTGTAAAAACAGGGCCAAATATACAAATAATACTACCAAAATACAGGGTCAAATGTGCAAGGGTAAAAGTCTATTTTTTCCTCACTTAACGCCGTCAACCCCATTTAACGGAGTAGGGCCAAAGAGGAGCTTCAAATTTGAAAACCGGGGCTACATCTGTAAAGTGAAAAAATAGGCTAAATCCGCAATTGGATTCTAAAGTAGGGCCAGTTATGTAATTGCCCTTTTTTTTTGCCAAAAACGTCGCATCAAATCTTTGGACATATACGTATAGCATTAAATGTGGACAAAAAAACTAATTACACATTTTGCATGTAAATTGCGAGACAAATCTTTTAAGCCTAATTACGCCATGATTTGATAATGTAATGCTACAATAAACATTTGCTAATGACGGATTAATTAGGCTTAATACATTCGTCTCGTAGTTTATAGGCGGAATCTATAATATATTTTATTATTAGTCTACGTGTGTCCGTGTACGTTAAAAAAATTTGGCGTTTGAACTCAACACAGCCTCAAGTCAAGCACGACAGCAATAAAACTATGGAAGTTAATTTATACTCCCTGTTTCAGAATAGTTGTCGTTCTTCAATTCTCTCTGACCAAATAACAAGAGGACATCGTTACCATCAAGCACACCTATTGTTAGAAATATTCCCTAGAGTTAATCATAGAGATGATTCATTATATACATGACATTTATTTATATTCATAAAAGACAACTTGTATTGTATTGATTGGCAATTACGTGAATTGTTTGTGAAACTCTTTACTTGTATGGTTATTCTAAAGTTGTCCCTAGTCAAAGTGGAGGACTAGCACATGTATTAGTTGATGACTATGTTTCACAAGTCATAGACATGGAGATGTCGAATTAATAATGTGGGCATATGTATGACATGATGCTGGACCGACCCAACGTGAGATATAGTAATCTCTTTACTCAACGTGTATGCTATGTCCTTAGACCTGAGATTGTCGTATGTTCTCAAGATATGAATCGACCTACTCAGGGGTTATCAAACGCTATTTCGTAACTGGGTAGTTATAAAGGTGGCTTTCAGGTTTGTCGTGAAGCATACTGTGAGACATGGTCAATCAAGATGGGATTTACCCCTCTCTATATGAGAGAGATATCTCTGGGCCCCACGAGTGATCGAATCAAGAAATGTATGGCCGTGCTAGGTTAAGTGTTAACCTATTTAAGGATCCGACTCACAGTATCGAGAAAGAGAAGTAAAGGGAATAGCTCGTACATAACGTTGTGATGGTTCGTCTGATATGATCTTTACGTGCGCATAAGAGTTGACACGTCTTGCTAGAGGCCGCTATCAACTATTGGGCCGAGTAGGAGTACTTGGGCCATGTCTATGTGTGCGTGAACTCATATGGTCGCACGCTTAAGGGGCTGGAGGCCTAATTCGGATAGGATCCGAATTAGAGAAGGCTTAGGGTTGATAATGGGCCTCGGATTCGGAAGCCCATTGGAACTCCTATTTAATGAGGGGTGGGCGCGCGGATTAGGGTTACCCCTTCGGCAGCCGCTATTCACCCACGCCCACGCATGCCTTCGTCGTTCCCGCGGACCTAGCAGTCCGGGGCGCGACCGCTCTCCTTCCTGTATGTGTGGATACCTCGGAGGTGCTGCATCTGGAGCACTAGAGCAAACCGCACGTGAGCTGATCGAGGAGGAGACATTGATCAAATGCACGACACTGCAACCACGACACGTTTGTCTACATCAAGACGGCTCCGCATCTTCTACGCGTCTAGTTATAATCCCATGATTTTTAACGACGGTAGTTCCTGTTTTATGGGGGTAGAATTTTTGAATTGTGCTAGTGTAGCCTCCCCATAACCCCACACCTATATCCAAGTTTGAGAAAGTAGCCATTAGCGCTTATATTGTGCATATATGAAGAATTGGGAGAAAAAATAATCCAAAAACGTTTTGGACTACTACACCATACCCTAAATTAACATAAGTATTTCTAAGTTTGAACGTGCATGTAGGGAGTAAGAGAACAAGTATTTCGATTAAAAATTGAATGCTAATCTGATACTCCAGTTATATATTTCCTGTCATTTTGATATAATTCATCTACCGAGTAATTAAGTAGTCTATTTCATGTTCTACCTATAGTAGTAATCATTAAAATCCATTATATACTCCCTCCATTCTAAATTATAAGATACATTTCGTTTTGTTATGACAAGGATCTGATCCATGACTTGTCTATTAAGATATCATTATTACGATGAAAAAACATAATTATAAGAAATCATTTTTGAATAATAATCTAACAACATCAATTTTATGTAAAAAAAAATTAATTCTTTCATATAGGAATTATTGGTCAAACTCTTGAACTATCAAGTCAAATTACGCCCTATAATATAATTTGAGATAGAGGGAGCATAAAAAAGTGGTACCAATATACTTCCTTCATTTCAAACTACTTGTCGTTTTATCAAATCTTCCATTGACCAAAGAAATGTGGCAACTTCAATTGCTAACCTGGCTATTTCTGATTAGTTGAGAGATGAGCCAATGAGAACTGTGATTGTATAGATGAAGGTTAGTGAAGGAAGATTATCTGTAGAAGTGCTTTGAGATTTGAGAGTAAAAGGTATTTTGATTAAAAATAATTTAATTCTATAACGACAAGTAACAGCAATATCTCTATCATAGAATTCTTGATCTAGTTCCATATTTCATATCATTGAAGCATTTTGAAATATGGATGAAAAATTATGTCACTGGATAAATTAATGAAAATGTTGTACGAGTTTACCCCTGTACCTGTATATTTATGATGTTGCTTGCTTCCAAGGTGAGAGAAACACTAAGTTCAAAGTTATTTAATAGAGCAACTCTCCGACGCTCTCTGCTGACAGTATTATACTTACAGTATAAATAATCTCAATCATTTATTTAAAGGGACATATTAAATAAGATTGTCTTATCTTTTCTTTTTTCTCTATTTCCGGGAACAGTGTTTATCTTATTCTTTATCATTGGAAGGCATCAGATCCAATCGATCGAGTCCATCGCCATCAAACTGATGAGGGGGATCACTAGGTGGAGACACAAAATTACGATTTTACACCTCCGTGGCATTTTTTCCTTGAACAATCGTACCCTCAAAATTTCTATTGCCCCAAAATTTAGCAGTACAAGTACAAAGATCCAACGGTGCATATTATTTTATACTTTCAGTAAGAGCACCAGAACAGAGCTCATATTCTTTTGTATACATTTTGCTCGTATATGTATTCGATTAACTTTAACGGTGCTTATGTTTCAGCTTTGGAATGTAAATGTGGTTTTGGATTCTGAGAATAATTTTAGGTTGACTCGCCTACCAACATATATGAGCCTTCTTATTCTACTTGCTCTTGTCAAGAGCGGGCTCTTGCGATGGCGGTGTTCTTTGCTACCTGTCTTTAGTCCATAGGTAGTGCGTTCTATATTTTTCTAAAAGCATATTTAAAGGAATTTAGATAAAACTAACTTCAATAATTAGGGGCGCTCCTCCGAAATTTCTCAGATCTTTCATTACAAAGGAGTTCTTAGTCCCCCTTTGATCCGTAGAAAACCCATAAGAAATTTGAAGGATTTTAATTTTATAGGAATTTCTTCTATATGACCTTTCGAAACAAAGGAATGAAATTTCCTAAATCCTAAGAAATTCCTTAGGAATGGCTCAATGCAGGTAGATTTTGGAGAAAATTCTCCAAGAGCTCGAATCTATTGGAATTTTTCCTTTTGAGTCTCTTATTCAATTCATGTTTTTCCCTGCGGTCCAAACAAATGGTTATCTCTATGTTTTTGTAATCATCTGTTTTAAATATACATTTATATGAAAATTATGTGTATTTTATTCATGTGTTTTAAAGGGGGCTTATTTTGATTCATAGGAATTGCAAAAGGATTCTGCACTACAAATTAAATGCACGGCGATGTTTACTGATACTACTCCCTATGACTAGTTTTTAGAGTCAACTTCTATGCTAATAGGTTTTTAGAGTCTAACTTCTATGACAAATTAAATGCACAGCGATTTTTAGAGTCAACTTCCCCTGTTCCCTCGGCGGCCGGAGCACCGACGAGGCAAAAGAGGCTTGAAGCGGGCGCTGCCGCCGACGGCCAGATCCAGCGTCGCCGGGGCTAGATTCGGGCCCCCAATGACCGGATCTGCTCCCTGGCCGACGGCTCGAGCGCGAGGAGACGGCCGGTGCGCTGGAGGTGCACGGGAGCGCGGCGCAGCAACTGAGGCGTTGGCATGGCTACGGCGACGGCGTGCGGAAGTCTGGGTGACGGCGACCTTGGTCGCGGGGGCGCCGGCGGCTAGATCCGGCGCCCCCACGCAGGAGTGGCTGCGGCGGCACGAAGGCCACAGATGCTCGTGCGCGGGCGGCGGCGATGGCTTGCAGACGACGACACGTGGGTGGGCGCTACGCAATGTGGGCGACGGCGAGCGAGCAGCTGTTCCTGAGGGCAGACGGTCACTTCAGCGTGCGGGATCTGGAACCTACTTGGCCGATCCAGCTGGGGTTGAGGTGGAGCACTGGTGGTGGCCGGCTCCTGCGGCGAGGGACGGCATGGCGGCGCTGGAGGCGCGGCAGCACTTTGCAGGGGTCGACAGCGGCTCCGGCATGGGGCAACGATGGTCGACACGGGTGGGGGCAGCGGTGGACCACGCCGAGGATGGCGACATTGGCTGCTCTGTTGCGGCAGGCGGCGGGGTGGTGAAGTGGCGGCGGAAGGTGTTGGCGGCTGTGTGGCCAGCGCTGACACAGCGTGAAGTCCACAGGGTGGGGGTGCAGTTGGTGGCGACGGTGGGCGGTGGGGCGCTGGTGGAGTCATGGTGGCAGTGCGGCAGGTTGGCGGCCGGGACGACGATGCACAATGGCGATGTGCGGCTTGGCAGCATAGCAGGCCAGACCTTCTGACGAGTCGTTGGGCTCCCAGGCAATGAATCTGGCTTTTCTTGGTGGAGAAACGCCTGATTTGCTTCTCGCACGTGGGGGCCTATGGAGGTGGACTGAGATGCCGGAGGCGGAGTCGGAGCGTTCGACGCAGCAAAGGGGTGCTGCGGAGTGGAGGAGAGGCGACAGCGACATGGCCTGGTGACCCAAGGCACACCGCCGTAGGTACAGAGACGACGGTAGCGTCTGAGGTGGGCGTTATAGGCCTGCTGCGGGCTTCAATTTCAGACGTTTGTCCTCTTGTGACGGTGACTTTGCCGTCATACGTTATGGGGGCCAGTGTGGGGGACAGGGGATCCATTCTTCTCTCTCCCCCTCTTCCCATCCAACCCTTCTGCGTGGATGAATCTGGAGAGCGTCACAGTTTGTGCTCCTACTTGATGGCCGACCGGCGGAGGGGCGCCGACATAGTGGTTGCATGTTGAAGGCTTTTGGATGGCAGTGGCTTCTGAGCCTTACAAACACTCTTTGGCATGGGAGGGAGTTACAGGCGAAAGTCTAGCCTTTTAGGCCGGCAACGGTGATGTCTGCGGGCATCGTTTTCCTCTTGGGGTGTTGTTGTGTAAATCCCGTTCCTTTTTGGTTTCTTCAGGTGAAAACCATGCCCTGGGTCCCTAGGGCGGGTCAGGGCGACGCGTTTTCACGTCATTCCCTTGTTGGAGGCATCGCTTCGAAGAACCTTTACCTTAGGGGTGTCATGTGCTTGTTTTGTGCTTAGGGAGCAAGGGATCTATTGTAAACGTGTGGCGTGGGGTGTTTTTTCCTTTTCCTGGTTATGGTTCTTCCGTGGATATTCTTGTATCATTTTCTCCTTCTTTATCAATATATACGAGGCAAAGCTTTTATCCTCCTTTCAAAAAACAAAATGCTAATACTAGTACCTACTGTTGGCATAATGGTCTATAGTCTATACTTCTTTTTTCTTATCTAAATGGCCGTAACTATATATGTTTCTCCAAATTGAATTGAATTACTAGCAGTAGAACCAAATTGAGTATATATGATCATGCAATAAAGTGAGACTCTCATAGTCTTGGATTGTATATAGTACCCCCTCTGTCGTAAAATACATGTCGTCATTGTTTTTAGTGAAGTCAACATTTAAAAGTTTTGACTATAATTAAAGTAACCATATGTAAATTTAATGTTATGCATGTGATGTCATTTGTATTCGTATTTAAAAGTGTTTTCATATAATGTTAATTCATTGCTTTTAATAGTATCTTATATGATAAATAAGTAAATTACACTTCGCGACGGGTAGAGCGTATATTGTTTCACTGTGCACCGGGTTTAGCGTATACTTTAACTTTGCATCATGCACCAGGGTGTCACAAAATAAGTTTCACTTTACACACGGTTAACATAGAGAGAAGTCATTAAATTTAAAGAGTTTTATGGACTTTTCAAATTTTGAATCAAACTTTGTAAAACCTAGTTTAAATTTAAATTATTTTCTAAGTTCCATTCATATATTTTACAAGAATTTTTTTTGAATTATATGGTAGAACCCAATGCAAAGTGAAACTTATTTTGATGTATCCCGATGCAATGTTAAACTAGGTATATTTTATCTGGTATAAAATATAATTTACTTTATATTAAATTAACGATCAAAATAAAGTATTTAAAGACTATATAAAGTAACACTACGTCTTAGGACGGATGAGTACCAATTGTTGTTGGTAATACATAGTCTATTCGGATCCTATTCACCTAGGAGTAGGACAGCCAGACGTGCATGGACTGAACAGTATGGTCTTGGCAATCTGTGGTTTCGGACAGTATATGCATGCAGTGAAGTAGGAGTACTAGACAGGACCATATATATTAATCAAAATAAATTGCAGTCCTTAGCTTTAAATTGGGACCCAAATAAGTGGAGAATACTATTTACTATCTTACTATCTTATTTTTGCAACTTTATTGAGCTAGTAACTGCATAGTACTACTCCATGTCAAATGAAAAGAATTACTTTATTTTGTTACAATACATAAGAACGAGGATGTCCAATCCTTGATCAAGTACAGTCATGTACAATATAACCATGAACACTATATAAATTCACAACAGGATTTTATAGGAGTTCTACGTACTACTAGAAATTAAAATTTTTTCTTTACGAAAGATAACCTGGCACAATAAAATTAGGGAGGAAACAAGCAATGTTGATTTTGTAATTAGCCAGATTACCTTCAACATATTTTCTTCAATTGTAACGTTACATGTTTTGGGTGGTGATGTCATTTTTTCCCTTTAATATCCCTTGACGCATAATGCAAAATATACTTTTGGTAATTGGTTAAAAAGATTACCTATACCATTCAAGAAAATAATGATGTTTAGGGCTAGTGCTTTAAGCTGGATAATTTGTCATTGCCATAATAACATGATTTCTAAATAAATTATTTACTATTGTACAACTTATCTCCATATATATGTTCCAATTAGCTTTATTATTGATGTATGATGCTATCACGTAAACAATAAGATATAATACACAATGATGTATTTTTTTATTCTACTTTAGACGATGAGATACCTATAGACTTACATTCTAGAATCATTGTGATTTTAGAACCTTACAATAGCTGATCTATTATTGGAGGAAGTTGGGGGTGTAGTGTTATGACTTGCTGTTTGTGTATCCATCGACCAAAAGATTTACATTATCTTAAAAAAATATTAATTATGTTTCATATTGTAAGACATTTTAGCTTTTATTTTTTAAAAAAATAATGGATAATCTGGCTTTGACTTTAAAAGAAGCTAAAACCACTTATTAGGATTTTACTTCCCCGCGGTAACCGCACGGTTACCGTGGTGTCGCGGTAAGGGGATCCCGCGGTAAGGTTCAGAAGAAATTTGTCGAATTCAAATTCCAAAAAATACACATAAATAGAACATGATTTATAGACAATTATGGTGAAAAACTTTGTACGAATTGATGAAGTTTGCTACAAATTTAAGCATATACATGTTATAAATTTGCAAAAAAAAAATGAAAAAACCCTACTCGTGGGCTTTTATGGGACAGTGCATTCACTGAATGGGGGAGAAAAGGATTGTTGGCAGGCACTTGACCCACATTTTTGCAATTTTTATATTTTTTGGAATTATTTTAGCCATTTTCAGGTCTTCAATTAATTTACCGTGGTTACCACGTTTATCATGCAGTAACCACGGTAAACCATGTCGTGGCCAAAATTCAAATTTTTGGATTAAAATTTTGGTGCGGCATGCCACGGTTACCGTGTGGTAACCGTGGTGCCGCCTGGGTGGGGGGGTTGTAAGGGGACAGCTGGGGGAAGTGAAACCCTACCACTTATTACAACCCAAGAGAGAAAAAAAAATAACCAAGTCTCTAGATGCTAGTAATGACAAAAAGACATTGGACTCAAAACATAAACAGACTAGAGAATAACAAAATCTAGAAGCAATACTGTTGCTAAATCTCCTGCCGAAATTCGCTTTAGATTTTAAATAGATTCATACATTGATAAATGTATATGATGTCTAGATTTATGAATGCCAATGGATCTAGACAAGAGATGAAGATGATAAAACCTCTTACAACGTGAAACGGAGGGAGTAGAAGTATAATTAATAAGAGCCAATCAGTATGTATACGTTATTTTTTGTAATCTGGCTAAAATATTTGGCATCAATAATTAATCTCCAAATAATGTATCAAGTGTAGTACCATCATGCAGTACAGTGTTACATAGATTAATCACAGTGCATTTTAAGCAGTGGGCATCACATTTGCATTCAGAGGAGGCTAGATTACAGATATGCAGACACCCAGCTCGGTGTTACATAGACTGAATTTAATTTAGCCTGCGAGGGCGCTGGTGTTGTAGACGAGGAGGGCGCCGCCGCCGAGAAGTCCAGCGAGGGTGACGGCCCAGATCAGAAGCCCGGTGGTTCCTGCAGTTAATTACAAACATACATGGATAAATATATGATTTACCATATACGGAGTAGCACATATATATGCAGCAGCAAGTTGGATGTGGTGGTATGAGTGATTAACTAATTACTAATTATTCAGTATATAACACAGAATTATAAGTTTCTTGATAATATACTTCATGAATCATGAGTGCTAGCTTGTATTCCTAAGATAAGATATTGCGTTTGTGGTTTGAAGTAACTACCCCCCATCGTATTGCAGGATGTTGACAGGCCCTTTCAGAGTTTTTGTACCTACTACTTAGGTGTCCATGCGTTGCAATGGACTGACTGAATATCTGCACATTTGTGGATTTGGATTTTATTATTCTATCTAATTTACAGCATAACTCTTCTTGTTTCTCTCCATTTATTTTTCATTCTACGACTTCTCTACTGGTGTGGAAGTATATTTTCTTGCATGATAAATGGAATGTAAAAGAGAGGCTACTTACCACCAACGTAGGTGTCACCGGTGGGAGACCATTCCTCCGGCGAGTAGATTGGGCTGCAAATTGGGAAGGAGATTGTCAAATTGAGCCAATCACTCGCTATAAAATTGCAAGTAAACACCACTATAAAATCAAGTCCATTTATCTATTAAAGATTCACTTAATTGTATATGCGATATCTCGTCTTAGCTACCTGTAGCCGTCGACGTTTGCGCCATACTTGTCAACGAATTGGTACACACCCTTGCCCTGCATCCGTCACAAAAATGTCAGTTTATTCAGTACAGAGCCGGATAGATGGAATCTATGACTGAAGTACTGAACAATTTGATAAAAAATCTCACTGTAACTTGAGCAAATATAATTATTCTTGCATGTCTTGAAGTTTAGAACTTATGGTGTTTTCTGTTCAAGATCTAGCCACTACTATGCAAAATAATTTGAAAAGTTTTGACTGAATAATTGAGAGGTTTTCAAATTGGGACAAGTCCTGACCGTGCTCTTCCTGCCGGAAGCATCAATATCGACTGACATGCCACCTCCAATCCCTGCAGACAATGATAAAAAAACCACACAAATCATACCACTGAAATCCACTAAACAAACAGCAGCAAAACA
This sequence comes from Leersia perrieri, assembly GCA_000325765.3. NCBI lineage: Eukaryota > Viridiplantae > Streptophyta > Magnoliopsida > Poales > Poaceae > Leersia > Leersia perrieri. Next base: position 4,495,637 of record CM002486.1, on the reverse strand, counting down.
CGCTGCACAATCAGCTGAAAGCCTGAAACCACTGTCTCAAGCCTGCATTCCGAAAAGAAAAAAAGATTCAGACCGTAGGGCTTATCAGTCTTGATTTTCTTGCCGCCGCTGCAGACGATGGCGAAGGAGGATCCCCGGCGAGAGATGGACGGCAGGCCCTTGGCCACCAGCGGCGAGGTGATCATGGAGGTTGCCATTGTCAATTCAGCTCTCTCTCACTGATGCTTTCTCTGATCTGATGGATATGCTGCAAAAACCTGGTGACTGAACAGCAATGGCAGCTCAATATACTTGTGGTGGCGCCAAAACCTGGTGGCCAGTCACCACAGGATGGCTGGGGATAATGCTGGTGTATACAGGTGTGACCGCCGTCGCGCCACGTGGCGGCACGCGTATGGCCGGGTCTGATTGGCAGTGCCAAAACGTTATCCTCTGGGGATTTTCAGTGGACATGAGTAAATTTTTGTTTGACACTGTTAGCAGAGAAATTTTGTGGTGCCAGGATTGGACAGCTGAGGTGTTTACCATGAAAAATCACCAATAAATCAAGAAACCAATTAAAGTATCAGCAACCTGTGGTGCCCAGGGTGTCTGTGACACTGTTTGGACGCAATTGTAATCTGGAATGTTCTGATATTGAAGGTGGATGAAGAACTGGATGAATGTGGTCACTGGGGCATCCACATTCAGAAATTATGGAAGCCACTCAAAAATTGTTTACTCCTGTCAGGAATGGAAATGTTTTAGCTGTTCTTGCATATCCTTTACCAAAGATGGGATTGAAAGCTGTGAAAGGGGATTAAAATTTTGTCGAGTTCTCTTGTCAATGGCTAACTTCAGCCACTGTCATGTATGCAGCAAGGAGAAACGCTAGCAGCAGCAGCTGGGATTTAGAGCTTAAACCGAAGTGAAAACAGATCGAATCAATGACCAAACCTATCAGGACCTCCCAAGGAACAGTCCCCGTTCTTATATCTTATTCACCGGATTATTGTTGCGGATTATTTGCTCCACGTTTCTTAAAAGTTGAAACACGATTTTTCAAAATAAATTACTTTGTTTTACTGTGAATACTCTATTTAGGACACATCAACTCATTGAAATAGATGCTTTTACATAGACGCTTAAAGAGAGATTTTAAACATACTATATACTTAGAGCATTTTCACCAAGTAACTACTGTACGATTAGCTTATGTCTGCAATTTTTAAACTTGCTTACACAAGTAGCATATTATAGAGCAGTTTTCCCTTCATTTTTAGGGCAGACTTGCAGAAGGCAAACAAAGATGTGTTATCATAGTATGGTAAAACAGAAACATGTCTTTTACGTCCAACATAATATGACCAGATTAGTAAATAGGTGCGATCTTTTAGTGCAGAGTTACAAGTACAAATGATCGAATACATTGGTTTGCAAGAGATGCTGGTTGCTCAAAATTGCATATAATGACAGTTGTCCATAGAGAACAATTCCACATTTCTGAAGAAATGACACAAATTCATCCTTGAGAAATCAAAATAGAAAATGGCAACAATTCATCATATTCTGCATTCTGAAGAAAACGAGGCCTATGCCACTCATCAACACTAACACTTGATTGTCAAGCAAAAGAAATAAAGACAATTAATCAGCTAATTGCTACAAAATTTCATGATCTCAAATCCTCTATTTACAAGGGACAGACCTGGCAATTTCATGTCCTAATCATCTAAGAAAACTGTATGCTCCTAACAACTTCATGACCTAATCATCTAAGAAAACTGATGCCCTAATCATGTCATTGATTGCAACTCCTAAGTAGGAGTGTGTACCCAGTGTTGTTACAACCAGTTGCCCTATTCACAGTTGATAATGCCAAATACCACAATAACGTTTGAGAACATGTCAAAGGAAAAAACAATAACCTGCCAAAGATGAGGCGCAGAAAGGGGGGAAAAGCAAATAAATATTGAGCAAAAGAGTCCTAGGGCCATGGCTCTAAAATCTGAATCCTCAGCAGATGGGGTGCAAATTAAATTGATCACTTCACAAGTCTACATATTAGAATAGCTATTCCCTACATATCCAGTGAAGATGATCAAAGGAAATACGCAGAACACCAGAGAATGCATGCTGTGACTGAAGAATTTGGCAAAGATTAACACATGATCATTGCTACGATAATTCCATCATCGGGCATGGAGAATTTAAAAAGAAAAGGGAAATTTGGCTCTGTAGCAGAACAATTAGAAGAAAGAGAATCCCCCACCCCCGCAGTTTACAACTTAAGGAATCAGCCATCACTGCTGAAATGACAAAGAGTCATGAGTAATTATACTATGCGCAGGTTGAACTAATCAAATGGGAATATTTGAGCATGCCAAACAAGGCAACCAAATTGCTTGTGATTGAAGAATTTGGCAAAGAGTATGTACACATGATCATTGGTAAGACAAATCCATCATAGAACATGGGGTACTTCAAAAAGAAAAGGAAGCTTTGGCTCGGCAACATAGTAGTTAGAAAAGAGAGTTCTTCCCCTGTACTAGGCAACGGAACAAATCTGCTAACACTGCTGAAAGGACGCAATCATAAGTTAAACCACGCTGAGATAGAGTCACCAAGATTAACTGGGAATATTTGAACATGCCAAACAAGACGGCCAAGGCAACAAACAGGTCAAGGTAAAGAACCTAAGGAACATAAAGAGTGCTCTGTTCACCCTGGGATACACCCTCAGATAAGCATGAGATTCAACGAAACTTGTGTGGATGGACATTTGATGCTCTTTCCTGGACCAAGGAAATTATGGGATGGCAAGAGAAGTTGAATGGAACAGACTAAAGTGTCTAACTATATCGAAATTCGAAACTAAAACAAGATCCTTAAGTAGACATTATGAAAGCTTTAATCAAATTCTCTGCCGATTGCTTCTGTTCAGTAGTGCCAGATATGCGGGCAACATGGTCATGACGAGACGACTTGGACTCAATAATTTCAATGCGAGCTCCAGAAATCTGCAATCATACCCAAGAAATTAAACACCAATGCAAAGGAGAGAAAAATACATCCTACCAAAAAGGCTTTTTTCCCCTAAGCATAGACCAACTGAAGATGTCAGAACATAACTATTATATTTTAATATTTTTGTCATGTTAATCCTGCAAACAGGTCCCCTTTCCTACAAAGTCTACCAAAACAAGTATACTCTTGCAGTTGTATAAACACACATTGTACAGTGCATTCTAATCATTGTAATAAAACTAGCAAAAGAATCAACTTGTGTTGTGTACTGGAAAATGGAACAAATTCTTTTAAGAAAATCAACATTACTATTCGACTCACTTTTAGACGACATAGCAAGTAGAACCAATGAGGCAACATATATGTTTGTTTTTTCAATATTTTTTAACATCTACCTGAGCCCTTTCTCTAGATGCTGAATCCAAATCAAAGATAAAACAAAGTAAATTCATTCAGCACATGAGGGGTGCAAATATGTTACAAAAGGCAAGTTTATGTCGATTTTCATGAAAATACAGCTATCAGCACTATAAACGACAAACTAACCTTTCTAATATTGTCCAAGTTTGTTCCGTGTTTCCCCATTACTTTTGATAGGCCAGTAGCAGGAATAGTCATTTCCATATGCGCGGGACGTCTGGCCAATGGCAGTTAGCAAAGAGGATTAAAACAGGAAGTACAAAATTAAATGCTAATAATAAATAAAACAAATTATTGAATCGAAGGAGCAGCAACACTTGAGATTATGGTTTTTGTTCCAACATACCCTCCATATCCCTTTGATGTATACGAGGAGACTCGTGAATAGTCATCATCTACAACCTGATCGAATCGTTGGTTAAGCTGATATCACAATCCAATTATGAAGATCAAAGTAATTGATGTTAAATCACAAGGGTATACCTGCAAGGAGCTGTACCCATATGAACTGCTACGAGGATATACTTCCAAACCACGTTCAACTTCACCCCTTTGTTCATAGCCCAGGGAAGTGATTTGTTGCCTGTAAGGTAATAGCGTCGGCAAAGAAAAACTGCTTGCGTACAAAGGATCAGTAGTGGCCACATTTGGCCTCCCATCCTTCTCAGAATTTTGCTTGTCTACACTGTCCCTTAAAACATCATCCCTGAGTCTTAAAACTATCTGAACAAGAGCATCACGCAGGTTGTCCACTTCCCCAAACACCTACATGCAATGAAAATTAGAGCCCAGGGTATCACGCTAAGCAGACTATTTTAAATGGTAAGATAAGATACCTCGACAAGCTCATCACTGGAAGATGCCTTCCGTGGTTTTTCACCCTTTGATATGTAGATAGCTGCCTTAGTCCTACTCCGCATGTCATTGACAATTGAACCACCCTTGCCAATAAGACAGCCTATTACCTTACCCGGAATAAGAAGGCGAAGATTCATTTTACCTTCACTGTCATCGTTGATCTTCGATTGTAGAAGCAGAACAGCTTCCACTGCTGCTGACTTAGCATCATCGGTGGCCTGAAACAGAAGGTGAAACCTCAAATAAAACACCATACCATCGGGCAAAACCAGCAAAACTTCATAAGAAAGTGCGGTCTAACCTCAGTGGATGTAATGTTGATTATACTTTCCTCTCTATCATTTTTCGAGTCATCAACATCTATCCTTGCACCACTCTCTTTTCTTATACTCTTTATGGTCACCCCACCTTTACCAATAACCAACCCAATCTTACCAGCAGGGCATAAAACACGCAATACTAGCTCCCCTGAACATTTAGGTGTATTATACGCAGGAATTACAGGAAGCATAGATTGGTAAATGGGGAGTCGGCTATGGGCATCAGCTGATACCGTAAGTTCAGGAACATGAGGTGTTGACCCTAAGATTGATAGACTTGGATGTCCAGAAGCAATGGCAGCATCAGAGGGCGAGTAAAAGTTACTAGATGGATAAACAGGAAGCTCAGAAGGAATTATAATGCTTGGAGGAAAATCTGAAACAGAAGTTTCAAGAGGAATGGTCTCTTTTGATGGACACTTGTAAATGATGGTTGATACTGCAAACAACGCCTTTCTGACAGCTCTTGCATCACCATTTATCTGTTATAGCATAAATATACATTACATATTGACAGAACAACTTGCGTAAAGTATAACATAAATGAATGGTTACAAATTTCAATTGTTAATGATACAGTATGAAGATGTGTACAACATATGATACACAAATAAAGAACAATATTTGATAGAAAACATTTAGCTTTGAACAGATTAAAGTTAAATTTTCAAAATATTGTAATGGCATGTTGTAACTGTTTTTTTTTTTTCTTAAAGGTGTTGGTGGTGACTTAGCCAGGTATATTGTTTGCAGAAGATCTTCTATGGCTCTGACTTAGCCAGGTATATTGTTTGCAGCATCGTTCTCTTGAAAAATGGATTCTTCGTAAATGTCTATGTGTAGGTGGCTGGTTGATCGCATGGAATGATGTGAAATTTTTTATTTTGAGGATAAAAATTTTTAAGATGTCTTAAATTTAGAACTTAAAAGTATATTTTATTTGGCAAATGTCAGAATGCATGGGCACTGCTAGTCAAGCAAATAATATATGATGATTATATTACAAAACATTAGTCAAGAGTCAGGGAAATTACTGGAAACATGCTTCTCAATATACTCCTACTGTTTAATAATTGTTAATCACATATCATGTTAGCAAATGATTCTAATCAAGAAAAGTACAAGATGAGAGAATTTACCAGAACAAAATTATCAAAACTCATAGCGCATGAGTGTGTAACTTCATTTGGATCTTTTGGGCTCACTTTAATAAATGCTCTTGAAGTTGACCGAAGCCTCTTGATGACAGTACCAGACTTTCCTATAACACTTGCAGACTGACTAGCTGGTACAAGGATGTTTGCTTCTTCATCACCAGAGTCACTAGTGATGGACAGAGCATCAACAATTGCATCATGTACTTTGAGTAATGCATCTTGTGCGGTGCAAACAGGCTCCCTGTCATCATCTTCATCAACATCTAGGTTTCTATGCTTGACATAACAATATACCAAAATGACCCTTTTGTCTGAACCAGGGTAAGGGTCAACAACCTTGACTTTAGCATTCGTCTGTTGTCGGATAGAATTTATCACCTTGCCATTCTTGCCAATTACATTACCTATTACTCTGTCAGGACAGAGTATGCGGTAAACAACCAACTCATCATTACTAGAGTTTTCCTGGGGGCGTGCTACTGGCCTCCTCTTTTGGTCCCTCCTTTCTTCTCTGTCATGATCCCTGTGTTGCTGAGGGCGTTTCCCAGTATGCCTCATTTCGTTAGCTGCAAAAGAGAATGCAGGATAAAACCTTATTTCAATAACAGAATAACTGCGAGAGAAAATGCAGGCTTTAAATCATGGGCTCATGGCAGGCATTATATATGAACAAAGAACATCAAGCAATTAGATACTTTCTAAAAAGGAAATCTAAGGAGATTATGGTCTATAAATACAATGAAAACTAGCAACCAACAAATAATTGAGATATCAATTAGGTAAGTAGCCTTAGGCCCTAAAAAACAAAAATGGTAAGAATCTAACAAATTGGTCAAGCAAATGATGCTGGTAACCACTGTTAGCATTTAGCCGGCAAAGCTTGCCAACTAGATTATATCAAGGAAAACACAAACCCTTTTTGGAAATTCATATAGAGTCAAACTAACATTAGTATTCAGAGCACACGGACCATAAAGAAATCATAGAAGAGAATAAAATGTGTAATCATTGTCATGTTGTGACATGTGCAGCCCATTAGGGCCCAAACAACAGTCTGTCTCAACATATCAAGCTACAAATATAACAGGCACAGCACATAAGTACATAACTATACAGGAACCTAGGATAAGCTCGTTAAGAGAATGGTGGAAACCTGCACGCAAACTTCAGATTATAATTGTAACTGGATTAAGAAATGAAAAAATATTACACATACATGGTGCAATCTGCATGAATGGACACAAATCATGCAGCCCAAAGGCATGCAATATTTGTCTCAAAGGTTCCACCTTTTGGTGATGGAAATGGCATCTTAGTAACAGATAGAGAAACCATGGCTAAGAACTAGATGCGGTGATGAATGTGTTAGAACATAGAACCAACAGTGGGGCAACAAAGACCTTGAATTATGTGAATGTGGCGGCCCCAGCAAGTAAAACACGACAAAGAGGTAGTGAAAACGCACAACAGGACTAGATATACGGATTAATCACAGCAGGATTTGATATACAGATTAATCACAACAGGATTAGATATATGGATTAATAACAGCAGGATTAGGTATACGGATTAATCACAACAGGATTTTGCCACGGCAACATTAGTCCCCTGCATGCAGCATCGATTATGTTGAAACATAATGTTGAATCTCGAACAGAAGAGGGACTCCGCAAAGGAAATTCTACGGATTTGCACAGCACAGGAAGCCAGCTGTGGCCTCGGAGGTAGAACCCTAACCCTAACACCCCGTTTGATTTCAATGACTGAAGCTCCTCCAATTTTTGGCCTTTTACCCTCCTCTTCCTTCCCCAATCCCGAATCCACGCAAGAATCTCGATTGCGCCATGAAAAACACCATGCGGCAGACGAGAGAGAGAGTGGGGAGGAGAGGGGAACGGATACTGCATCAGCGGCCGATTGAAGCAAGGACGTACCAAGAAACCGACGGCGGGAGGGAGGAGGAGGGATTGGGGCACGGGAGAAGGCCGAACGCCGGGAGGCCTCTCCGGCGGCGAGACGAGGGATCGGGGTGGGTTCGAGGAGGAGGAGGAGGAGCGAAAACCCTAGGAAGGAAGGAAGGGGATGGCGATGGTTGGGGATCGAGAGTCGAGAGAGATAAATCGTCTTCCCTTCCCGGGTCCTTGACTTGATGAGGTCAACCTGTCTCCGTCATGGTTCGTTAATTAAGGAAGGAGATAATTACAACTCAAACGACTGGATTTGTGGTACCGTCTCCCCCCCTTTACTCTCTTCGTTCACCGCCTCTTCCTTTTTCTTCCGTTACCCCTTCCGTCCCTTCCATTAGGATTTGTTAGCAGGTCCTAGTTTGGAAACAAATCTACTATATGAATATTTGCATGTATAACTGAAAAAATATACCTAGTAGCATATAAAAAAGTTAACGTGACATGTATAATAAAGATAATTTTAAATCCAAATATTATTGGGTTTGTACGTACAAACTTAGGGTGTACAAAACTTTGGGTCGACAAAACTTTTGGTTACATAAACTCTTCAAATTTGATTGAGAAAAAAGGAAAAAAACATGCCCTCAGAAAAAACCAACGAACAGAACAAGATGAGAAAAAGAAAAGAAAAAAAAAATACCCCACAAAATTAACGGAACAGAATAAGAAAGAACAAAGGAAAAACAACAATGTTTTGTTACTGCGTTGCCACGTCCCCTCTTCTTGGGCGACACGTGTCCCCACCATGGACGCATAGGCCCGCTTGCGCCCTCCCTGTGTGGCATGTGGCATCGGAGCATCTCGTTGCGCGCCAACCAGGCTGCGCGGCTGATCGCTACGTAGCCATTTCGCTCCCTATTGCCCTAGTCCTCGATCCCTCGTCGGTCTTCACTCCCTGTTGGTGTAGGCCTCAGTCTCAGTCAATCATTGCTACCTCAGCACACCCTCTGGCAGGCCGCCTCTCCACCTTAGCGCACGCCCGTCATCGCCAGCCTCGAATTGACGCCGACCTCGTCTCCTATCATATCCAGCCTCATCTCTCCTAGCAACATGGGCCTTGATCCGTCACTAACAACCTCAGTGCATCCTCCGCTAGCCGCCTCTCCACCTCAGTGCACACCTGTCGCCACCAACCTCGATTGACGATGGCCTCTTCTCCTCGTGGCAATGTCATCCTCTCCCTGGTGGCAGCACCCTCGATCCGTCGTTGGCATCTCCACGTGTTACCAACTAGTGATGGCCTCCAAGTGTGCCTAGGTGCCACCATTGGCCTCGCCTTGACACTGGGCTTTTCTCATCACCGGCGATGGCATCGCCGACGACATCGAAGGTTAGCCACTCTAATGGAGTCATTGATTGCTTGATTGTCTCCTTCTGACGCAGAGAAAACCAAAAAAAGAGGTTTAAGCGGGTGTATTTTTTCCATGTTTTTTTTGCATGGAATCCCTGTTGAAGGAAAATTTCATGAGATTTTGATGTGATTCATTATTGCGATCAAAATGGTAGGAAAAGAAAAACAACTTGTGGACAAAATTCATAAAGAAACTGTGAAACCCCTCCGATCCGAATAAGCCCCCAAAATGGGAAGCTTCCCATATGATCGCAATCACATGCTTAGTTGGTACGGTTCTACTTGCACACAATAAAAAAATCCAAATGCTAATTTACTAAATGAATACATTTTACTGTAACTTTACAGGTTTCAATCATACAAGTACTAGCAGAATCAGCAAGTCAAATGAATCAATGAAGACTGGTTGCATGATAGGTAAAGGACAAGCATAAACATTAAACAAGGAAAGACAAATATCATAGAGTGAGGAATAAAAGAGATAAAAAGTAGATGTTCTGCTCTGGAGTATGGACCACTAAAACCTACTCCTGAAGACAGAACTATACATATAATCTTCAAATTTTTAAATAAGTACTATAAACATTATTTAAAATCAAATCTCAAAAAGTTTGACTTAAAACTTGTCCAAAACGTCAAGAACTATAAAATCGGAGGGAGTATACCTTTGTACATCAGTGATAGAATTTACAAATATAAAACTATAGAAATGCACTCATTACATTAGCCCTTTATTATCGAAGACAATAATTATGTAGAAAATACTAATAAAATCAATCCCTAAGAAAAATCAGAAGGAATTGCCGTGCTCCAAGGAAAACTTTAGGATGGAGAGAAGAGAAGACTTGTTTTTCCTTGCAGTCATTTTCTTATTTGACTTCTTCTATGACTTTGACTGTTGGACGATTAAAAGTTGGGGGTATCATATGGGGTGCAGTATGCTTGCGTTTGTTTGATGTGTGTGGATGTGTATATCCAGGGGGGATTGGTAAAATTAATCCACTTATATAGGGCCTGTTCAGTTCGTTGTCAAATTCAACCTTACCATTTATCGGTAAAGCAAAATTTTGGCAACGCCAAAATTTTGGCAAGTTAAAAATATGAAGATAATATTTAGTTTGTTACCTTACTAAATATTGGCAACCTTTTGTGAGTAGAAGTTTCTAGAATCTTGCCAAAATTCTGTAGACATTACTAAAATTTGGTAGCAAACCAGATGAAGCCAATTTTTATCAACTTGCGAACAATGGAACGATTCAAAATGACAACAATCTGAACAACCCCATAGTCTTTAGCCAGTGGTGTATCACTATATAAGTTGACATAACCCGAAAGAAAAAATATAACCGTCTTTACACGGGAGGAGATATTTCTAGACTTCTAGTTTTCCATACCGCTAGACATCTTGTCGAGATTTGGGGAATTACTATTATATATATATATATATATATATATATAAATCATCTTGTGACAATGGAAGACATCTTAGAGTAGCCATATGTGGTTCAAGTGTATTAATATATATATTGTATAACCTAATTTCTACGAAATACAGTATGCCCATTAAATAATGCTAACTCTATCTCCTGAATTTAATTTTAATAATGTATTGCTAATGTAAAGTTTTGATAGTTACTACCTCCGTCCCAAAAAGAATGCATTTTTGGGTTTGAACCTGGACATAGGCTATGTCCAGGTTCAAAGCCAGGGATGCGTTTTTTTAGGTAGTAAGCATGGTTTTGTTAGTCGTTTCATTTAATTGCGGTGACTATCCTAGAAATCAAAATAATACTCTCTCAAAAAAGTTATGTTGATTTATAAATTTGGTCAAATTTATAAATCAATGTATCGATATTATCAACACAAAACAAATATAACATTAAACTATATTTAGTATGAGATTAAATGAAACTATTTTGGTATTGTAGATGTTTCTAATTCCTTTTCTCAAGTTTACGATATTGCTTTTTTTCATCGGGGTTCAACCTTGTATACCATTGTAACTTTGAGGTGCTTAGATGAGCTCCAATCAATTAAGCATCTATAGTTTAGCAGCTCTCTGTTGGAGCTTAAGGCTCTTAGATACTGCTAAGATATTTTTTCCTAAGCACTCATTTAAGCATCTATCCCATTGCACATGTCCTAAGTAAGGCTCAATTCTATTACATGTACTAATTCACTACACGTTTAATCACTTCTCCTAAAATTTATGTGAAATCTCTCTATGTGAAAAGTGATCCTCAAGATGGGATCAGGATTCACCACGTCATCTGCTTACTATCGGCTGTTGGATTCACAAAGACAAAATAATTGGAATCATCTTGACCATCAGATGTAATAGAATTGGCAAACTGGCTGCTGCATATGGAATGAAGGATCGAGAGCCTTCATGACTGGTGGAAGGGATTTTGAAAAAAAAAACAACATAAAGGAACATAATTAGAAAGAGGAGATGACCGAGAGAACATGTGCATGCCTATACAACTTTACAACTTAACCCTCTGCAAATTTACAAACTAAAAGGCCAATATAATCCATGGCTTACATACCTAAGGATGACACTTAACGACTCTACTCCATACAAAATGCATATCATGTGATTAATTTAATTGCTATCAATTAATTTGGAGCATGATAGAGATACTCTATCTTTACCATACTACAATATAAATTATTAGAAATTCATGTATTTAAATTTTTCTTACAGAATTATTTACAGTTAAACTATAAGATGTAGGATTCATATTATATAAAATGGAGGATAAACGAATACAAGTATTTACAAATAAATTATTGTAACATATCTATACTCATGCAAGCCAAAATTAAATTAGCAAAAAAAGAAAATTAAGGATACTTAAGCAGAATTTTAGAAGATTGGACGGGAGGACAGCGGTCAACAAAGATGGTAATGATCAAGCAGATTAGGATGACACAAAACATTAGTGCAGAAGATGAATAGATATTCCTAACCTTAGCCATTGCACTAACTATTTTGTTAACCCAAATTTGGGAAGAACATTTATGATTACAGGCAATTTGCATGTTAGTACGTTACTACAAATAACACATCCAGAAATTCAACTAAAAGGGAGGTAAAGGAAAATAATTTATCATACATTTAGAATATATGTCATTTTACAATATTGTTCTTAGTTACAAATTAAGATGAATTTGTTTATATCATATAAAGTATGTTTTATAAATATATATATATATAATAGAGAGTGAGATAACACATATAAAAGTGGAGGGAGATTACAGTTGCTCAAACACATGACTATTGTAAACTATGTTCTTTATAAACACATAAAACAATTAATAAAATGAAGGTTATAGGATGCACGACTGAATATGCTATTATATATGAAGTTTAGATCTCAGGCCTAGAGGTTGAGTCATAGCTGCCCTAGGCTTGGATATCGCCCCTTGTCTGATCTATCCTTGATGTATATGGATCACCTAAAAACACAGATGGGATGTCGATATGTGTGATATCAAGATCCACAAAAAGACAAACAACATGACGATGCATATATATTCCCATTTGTAATAATTATTTCATTCACTCTTTTGTTTTTGTAGCAACCATCCATGATCTGCCCTAGGGCCACGTGATAATTACACGTCGGCAACGCAGATATAACCTATTCCAAGATTCCAACCAATTTTTATCACTAGTATAGTACTCCTAGGCAGCTAGTATATACCCCATCTATTCAGCTAGAGGAAGTCATTTCATCTCAAAAAAAAAAGAGAAAAAGCTAGAGGAAATCATTTTCGGAAAAAGCTGAAAAGCACAGAGCGAGAAAGAGAGAAAGGGGGAAGACCGAGAAAGAGGAGGAAAAGTCAACCATCAGAGTTGGATGACTCGCCGAGCTCGTCAAGAGTTGCCACGCTCGCCGAGCTCTCTCCACTCTCCAGCTTCTCTCCTCCTCTTCTCGCCACCATCTTCGCGCCTCCGCAAAGGCAGCACTTTTAGCTGGTGCGGCCGCCGCCGGGTTGTTGGCACGCGGCATCGGCATTAGGGGATCGAGCGTGGGCGACGCGCCGACGGAGATCGATACAGGTGATTTTTCTCCTCTGGATTTGAGGCCTTGAGGGGGTGGTGAGATTCTTGGGCTTGGATGCGAAAGGTTAGCTAAAATTGGTTCAAAGATTGAATCTTTTCTAGCATCTGGTGGGGGAATGCGGTCTCTGTTTGTTTGTTTGTTTGTTGCTGTGCGATGATCTGAGTGTCTGAACACCGATGCCCGCGCGGCTTTGTAGAGAATGGTGTGGATTGCGTGACTTGGTTGCATTTGCCTTCTGGGTTGGCTTTCTTGGGTTCTCGCCGCAGGATTTGTCTTTGTCAGCAAGTTTGAAGTGATGTTGATTGTGGGACTGTGGGTTGCCCTCACTTTTGCCGATTTGCTGGATTTTGGTCGATGTAGTGTTCTGCAAACTGTTGCATAGGAGCCGGCTATACAGAAATGCTCTTGACCATATACATATTAGTATCATTGGATTAGTAACAGATTTATCTTGTGTTTGCTCCCCCTGATCGAATGATTTCCTGAAACGTATTATGGGAATACTTCTTGCAATGTTAAGAAAATCTGTAGGTTTCAGAGAAACGAATGGGAACACTTCTGTTTTTTTTTCAGTATATTTGTCTGATAAGAACCAGATTAGTACAATGTTTACTTTGATGAGGAATGGATCTGAAGGAGTGCCCGCCTAGTGCTTGGATCCCTGTCCCTTTGACTTTCAGATAGACATGTTTTTTCCAGCTGTGGCAATTGCAGAAACTAATTTCGCTGGCAGACAGGGTGTGAACTGTGGAGGGTCTGACACTTCACTGGGTGGTGCAAATTGCTCTTTATTTTGCTCTCTTTGTTTGGGTGTGCCGATGGATTGCATTGACTGGTTTCACCATCGTGTTTTCTCCTGTACTCCACTGTACATACTTTAATGCTGTAAATTACTCCAGTACAGAGTAGTAGATAGGATATACAGTAGTTCACTAAGTAAAGAATACTTTTTCTTTATCTTGCTACTAATGCCAATACCAGTTTCTTATTGCGTGGTCAACCAATATATTTTCATGGTCAAGTGGTATTGGTAAACGGTCATATATTTGTTTATACAGCAATAGCTATGTAATATGACAATACTTGTACCTGTAGTTCCTTGTGAGCAAAGGGCGGATATTATTCCATTATCTTAAAAAAATGACACTACTTAACAATTAACATTATAGTAGTAAGTAGTAACTCTGACTATTCTGACTGGACTGGCTGTTCCTCATAAAAAAGAAAATAACTGTTTTGATGTTCATCTTTCTTCTGCAGAAATCCAGCAGAAGGCGCTCCTACTGTTTGATTTGCCAAAATGGCTTGTTGCTTTAGCTTTGGAAATGATACAAATCAAACTAGTGAAGGCGAACAAGGTGAGCATGTCTTCAACTGGTTGTATGGTCTGTTCTGCATACAAAACAGTCCTCATTTTGGTGCATTTGCATTTGTTTCGTGGCATTTTCAGGAGAACAAAATGTGAGGATTTTTTCATACAATGAGCTTAGAAAAGCTACACATGATTTTAGTGGGGCGAACAAGATCGGTGAGGGTGGCTTCGGTTCTGTGTTCAGGGTAATGTGCCAAAGCTGTTGGTCACTTCAATAAAGTCAACATCATTATTACATCGTCCTTACTTGCTTAAATTCTTTGATTGATCAGGGAAGACTCAAAGATGGGACAATTGTTGCAGTGAAGTTGCTCTCTACTACTTCAAGGCAAGGCATCCGGGAGTTCATTAATGAACTTACAGCAATTTCAGATATAATGCATGAAAACTTAATTACCTTAATAGGCTGCTGTGCTGAGGGCTCTCATAGGATCCTTGTATACAATTATCTTGAGAACAACAGCCTTCAACATACACTACTAGGTACATACTGGCCTACCTAGTCTGTCTATCCTTGCTTAAATTTTAATCAAGACTTCCTTTAGGAGTTATCTCACTTGCATATATACATGGCATTGCAGGGTCAGGCCGTAGCAACATCCAATTTAATTGGAGAGCTCGCTTCAAAATTGCTGTAGGTGTTGCCCGTGGTCTTGCATTTCTTCATGAAGAAGCCCACCCTCACATAATACACCGGGACATTAAGGCTAGCAATATTCTTCTCGACAAGGATCTCAACCCAAAAATCTCTGATTTTGGGTTGGCCAGGCTCCTCCCACCAAATGCGACTCATGTGAGCACCCGTGTTGCAGGAACAATGTAAGCTGAACCTGGTTTATGAGATTGTATGAGAAGTCTTGCTTGCATATTCTCCAATTTTGACTCACTCCTTCCCTTTTTTTTACAGAGGATACCTAGCTCCTGAATATGCACTCCGAGGACAAGTGACTAAGAAGGCGGATATCTACAGTTTTGGTGTTTTGATTTTGGAAATTGTTAGTGGCAGATGTAACTATAATTCTAGATTGCCTTATGAAGAACAATTTCTGCTTGAGAGGGTAAGCTCTACCATAATGTGGTACTAAAGAAACCTAATCATTATTATGTTTATGCATCGACTCCCAGACTTACTAAGCTGTAAAGGTTTGCCGGTGCTCTTGCAGACATGGACATGTTATGAGCAAGGACATTTAGAGGACATCATTGATGTAGATTTAGAAAATGATGTGAATATCGAGGAGGCATGCCGGTTCTTGAAGGTTGGCCTACTATGCACTCAAGATGCAATGAAACTCCGTCCCAACATGATCAACATTGTCCGGATGCTGACCGGAGAGAAGGATGTCTCCACAGAAAGGATTACCAAGCCATCTGTGGTTGGTGACCTGGGAGAACTGAAAACCAACAACCAGCAGAGACCAGCCGACGCACCCTCTCTCCCGATGAAATCCTTTGCCACCACTGAACCATCCACATCATCAGACACGACTACACGATCATCGCTATGAAAAGAGCTTGTATCAACCAACTTATTCCGTTGTAAATTATTATGCTAGATAGACAAAGAGGTTCTGATGGAGAGGCCAGAGATGTAATTTTCATCTTCCTTATCTAAATAGATAGAGGTTTTGATAGGCTGATGTATGCCATGGTGGTGAAACTTTGGCATTTTTCTATGTCGATGGAAATATGATAGGCAGTAGGGATTTTGCGTTGTTCTTTTTTTTATTATTATTGTTGTCTTTTTTCTTTCATTATATGTATACTAGCCAAATGCCTGTGCTTTGCACTGGAATATGATAATCATTATGTGATACAGTCATACAAATAGAAACTTTAGATATGATTGTTTCAAATGTTCTCTCTATTCTGAGTTATTGCCTTATTGGGTATAAATTCCTATAATGAAATAAGGGAGGTTTTTTCTACTTGCAAGTACTCAATTTAGGAAAACAAATTCATGCAAATACACTGTAGTTTCTATGTGTTCAAATATGTGAAGAATTGAGAAATATTGTTTCCCATTGCAGACTAGAATGTGACCTCCGTAATCCGTTCAAGAATGGAAACGATCATGGATCCTTGCCCAAACCAGAGCATATTTGAGAGAGGGTAATTGGAAGAGCAATGTAAGATTCCTAGTTTTGTTTTGTTTTTATTTTTTGGTACTTTAAATTCACAATATGTAATTTCAAAAAAAATAATAAAGTGTTCTCCGGGATCTTATTCTTCATGTCCAGTTCAAATCTAGAATTCTAATTGGAACCCTTTGATCAGATATTGAATCAATTATATATTCTAAACCAATCTCTAATCTGAAATTCATTGAATTTATGTTCTTTCTCTTGGGCTGAAACTTTTTCCAAGCAAAGCAGCCCATCTATCCCTTCTTTTATTTCTTTCCATCCGGAGGCCCACTTCCTTTTTCCTGGCCGAAGTCTTGAAATACTGGAAATGTAACAGTGTTGATTTGATATGCAGCGTTGAATATAAAAAAAAGACTAGAGGACTAAGCTTAAAACTTCTTCCGCCTTGCTTCAATCTTGCTCCTTTGATATGCAGTAACGGAACAGTGTTGTTTTGTTGAATGATTTATATTTTATACATATTCTAGTGTTCCCAAAATATAATGGGGAAGCAGATAAGTGTTGAATGGTTTATCCACACAATGTCTGTCCCTAATATCTTTAGTCATCTGCAACGACAAAAACTTCTAGAGAGTTAAGGATCAGAAGACATCAAATTGATCAACTCATCAGTAGTTCAGTACAATGGATAATGTTGATGCAACCAACATAACAACCTCTACAACAAGTTGCATGAAGAAATCATTGTTAGCATGTTTATATAATTTCTTAAAGTTTGACAATCATACAAACCTGAATGTTTAGGTGGCAACTTGGAGTAAAGAACTACTCTTGGACAATCGAATCCTTTTCGAGAGAATGTTTTAAACATTTATCTACTTCAGTAATCTGATAGATCCAACTGAACAACTCTGGAATGGATCAAAAGAAGAGTAAACTTTTCCAGGTCATGCAACTAGAGCCCTGGCAACTTGCAGGTAGTTTATCAGGAAAGAATGTTTGGAGAAACATCGTTAACCTGAAGACTAAGAAGAAAATTTGAGGCGACATGAAGGAACAGTTAGAAATCATATAAAATCCAGGCTTGCATCATGGAAACGCGCAGGATGACAGACTAGATGATGAACACTCAAGAACACGCTGCTTGAATATGATTACTATAATGACACTTGAAGTATATGAAAGCTTT
The DNA here is from genome assembly GCA_000325765.3 of Leersia perrieri. Classification (NCBI taxonomy): domain Eukaryota; kingdom Viridiplantae; phylum Streptophyta; class Magnoliopsida; order Poales; family Poaceae; genus Leersia; species Leersia perrieri. The sequence goes on along the minus strand of CM002486.1, from coordinate 4,477,837 downwards.
CTGCAGGAACATGGCACACTGTAATTTTTTTTTTTTGAGAAGCCGATGACAGAATTTTTTCTGCTGGAATTTATAGAAGAATAAGAGTTGATCCAATTTATAGTGAAAAATGGACGTGGAAAATGAACAAATGCACGATTAATTAAAGGAAAACCGGCAAAACCTTTACAGAAACAAGAAAAGAAAAAACCTTTACAAACCTGTAAGTTTGTACACATAGAATTTTTATGCTAATGTGATCAACCTGAATTCTATGGATATGGAGTCAATATTTTCTTTTCTACTTCTTAGAATTACCCCACTCCACTATGTTTGTGTCCTTTTGTCTCCACCCCCATCCATCTTCTGCAAAAACTTTAAATCTAAAATTCCAATCCCAATACTTCATACAAATATTGAATTCAATTACATATTCCAAACCAATCAAGATAACATACCATACATCCTTTACTTTACTGATTTTTTTGTATCTAAGCAAATGCAGCCCTCAAATTCCAAATGTGAGCTTGGAATGCCCCAAAACTTATTTTTAATCAAACTGACACGCACATCCATTAACATATATCGCTGATATTGAAAACAAGAGTATATTGGTATACATAATATTGTGTTGTTTTTCCTTCTCCATGTTAAGGCATGTTATGCAAAACTAATCAAATATTGTTAACATATATTGTGATTTTGACGATAAGAAATAGAATTCCAGACTATACATGCTCACATTTGAAATTAGTGTGTTCCATGTGCTTAAATTAAAAAAAAACTCATTTTTCTTTACTCCCTCCAAGGATATAAGAATTTAGGGTCCGTCGAATCTTTATCGAGATTCATTATATTAGGATGTGTCACATCCCACCCAGATGCTTATATTGTTAGACAGAGGGAGTATTTTGTTTCCACCCAGAGGCCCACTGCATTTTTCCTGGCCCAAGTTCAGAAAATGAAAATGGGTACAGTGTTAAATGGTTTATACATAATCTATTATTACCATTGTAATGATAAATGAAAGTGGAAAAGTACTAAATGGTTTATCCACACAATGCCTGTCCCTGAAAACTTCATTCATCTGCAATGATAAATACATCTAGAGAGTAAAGGGAAAGGGACAACCCTTTTCTGCAATCCTATGTACAGATTCTATACCAAGCCATTTTCACTACTCTAATGTGTGTATCACACAGCCCTAATCAAATCCCAATCAAATAGAGAAATGTATTCACAGCTACTACTCCAGCAGGGGAAAGAATATGTCACCTCTTTACAAGTTATTGCCACACTGCATTCAGTAATCACTATCTAGCAAGTAGCAACAGAACATCATCATATCAAGATTATTCAAAGTATCAGAGGGGGTTCCACATCTGTGACAGGCCACTCTCCTGTCCCCAATCTGAGGAGAACTCCAGCTTTGCAGTGTTGCTGTTGTGCAGTGTCCTGATGGCTTTCTTTTCAGAGGTGTCCAAGGCCAAGAGGTCCCCAAAGCTGATAGAGCCCTTCATTGGCAATGCCGGCAGGCCGGAGAAGCAGGACACTTGCTCGTAGCTCCCGATGGTCGATGTCGTTGTCGGTGTGCTATCGAAGGTGATGTAGGCATCGATGAGGGGTGGGAGCGACGGCGCAGCAGAGAGGTCCAGCTCATTGGACAGTGAGCCAACCTCTTCTGATGATGGGCTTGGAATTGTTTGTCTAGTCTTGTAGAACACCCTGCATAGCACCCAGTCCTCCTGTAATTTTGTGTAAGAAGTAATGTTTAAGTTAACATTTTAACTAATTGTAAACGATCTATGGAAGGGTCATATTGTAATAACTAATAGTTGTACTTGAACATAAGTTCTGCAAACAGTCCAATCATTTTCAGGCCATATGTAGCGGTTAAGGATGAGAATAATGCTGATGCAGCCAACATAACAGACTCTGCAGCAAGTTGCATAAAGAAATCATTGTTGGCAAGTAATATAGTTACTTGGGGAGTTAGCAATCATATAAGCCTGAATGTTTAAGTGGCAAATTGGGAGTAAACAACTACTCTAGGACAGTCAAATCCTTTTTGAGGGAATGTTTAGGACATTAATCTAAGCTCGGTAATCTTCTGATGGAGCCCGCTGAACAACTCTGGACTGGATCAAAAGAAGACTGAACTTTTGTAGGTCATGCAACTAGACTCCTGGCAACTTGCAGGTAGTTTATCAGGATAGAATGTTCAGAGAAGCATCGTTTGCCTGAAGACGAACAAGATCATTCGACACAACAGCAACAGTTAGAGATGATAGTATGACAAAACTAAGACTTGCCAATTGGCATGGCAGGTGACGGGAACACGCAGGATGACACAACAGATGATGATGAGCTCACTCGAGGTAGGAGGAACATGACAACCAAGTACAATTCTTTCACCTAAAAAGCTAATTTTCTACCAGTAAAAAAGTAATAATTTGGCTGTGAATTCTTTGACAGAGATTTTCACTGTAGCAAAACAGCAACATCTGCCGCAATCAATCTCTCTTTTTTTTTTCCCTCCATCTCTCCACCATTTAAAAAAAAAATCCCAACTTTTCTTTAAAAAGGAAAAAAACCTCAAAATCATCATCATATCATCTAGCGTTCTTCTACTCGCTGCAAAAGAAACCAAGCGAACACGAAAACAGCATGCTCTTATCCTGTCGGATCCACGCAATCCGAATGAGAGAAAAAAAAGAAAAGAAAATCCCCAAATCAGAATGAATCATGGATGTATTGGGGGACAAAAATCAAACCTTGAGGTGGAGGGGCTGCGGCTCGAGGCGAAATTCGTGCATGACCCACTCGGTCTTGCGGCCCTTGGGGGCACGGCCGCGGTAGAAGACGAGCGTCTTGCGCATGCCGACGACGGCGCCGGCGCCGGCGCCGCGGCGGGTGATGGTGCGGTCCTTGCCGGTGGCCTTCCAGTAGCCAGATCGGGTGGCGCGGTTGGTGCGCTGCCCAGTGGCGTACTTGCGGTCGCGCAGGCTGAAGAAATACCATTCTTTTCCCCCCACGCACGCCGCGTCTGAAGAAATTGAGAAACGTGGACACCATTGTTGAAATCAGCGAGGTGTTGTGGCGTAGTTGGTTATCACGTCAGTCTAACACACTGAAGGTCTCCGGTTCGAACCCGTGCGACGCCAATATTTTTTCAAAATTTTTCTTCATCCTTTTATAATAAAATCATCTCTCTCTTTTTTTGCGGGGAATAAAATCATCTCTTTTAACCTTCTTAAAAAAAATCATCTCTTTTTGATGCGTTGTTTCCATCTTCTCCTTCAAAATCAAACCATATTTTGAGTAAAAACAACCAAACAGCCAGGCTTTGCAGTTTTCCAATCTTTTTCTCGAAAAAAAAATCTCATGTGAGGAATCAGATAAGCAACTCTGCTTCGATCACTTAAATGGAAATGGAAATTCCATTTCTCAGAAAGAAGCTAAGCGAAAGAACATGATCAATCAGCACCACCCAATAACCCAGAAAAGAAACCTTAAGAACATGAACAAATCAACAACACCCATAATGGAATCTTATCTCTATCCCTACAAGAATATTTCAACCACACCAATACGAAAAGATTCCCTCTCCCTCTCATTTTTCTCTCTCTCCGAGAGAATCAATCAACCATGCAACGAGCTGCATAGCATAATATACCAATAATTGAGAGCGATCGATGAGCAAACACGCACCTGGAAGATCCCATGGCTCGCACTTGTTGAGGTCGACGTCGACGATTGCGACGCCGCCGCCGTAAACCCCTCCTCCGCCGCCGCCACGGCCGCCGGCGGCGAGCTTGTGCAGGAGGTAATCCAATACCAATTCATCATCCCTCGGATGGAACCTAAACCCCGGCGGCATTCTCGCCTCCATCATCCCAATAAAACTCATCTCTCCTCCTTTAATTTCTCCCCAATTAATTTCACCAAGAACAGAAGAAGAAGAAGAGGAGGAAGAAGAGAGAGGTAGCTAATGGTGGAGTTCGACTGCTACGAACGGTTGAGGTATTAATACTGCTCGCGGGTCAACCAAAGGGTAGCAAAGTTAGCAACTGATCATCGATAGATGGATATGTTGCAAGGAGTACGTACTATGCAACTTGCCTGTATAATTAATTTGTCCATTTGGGGGTGCTTACGGATTAAGGATTTGGACTCGTGTGATTAATATTTCGGGGGTGTTTTTTATATATATGAGATAATAATATGCTATGAGCCTATATATGATTTGCTGGCTAGGGTAGGGTCTAATGGTTTTCAAGAGATTGCTTGTGGTTTCAGGGTTTGCATGAGTGGATGATCTGTTATTAGTTGTACTAGCTTAGTTAGGTCAAAACGGAATGTGAGTATGTCACAATCCATTTTATTTTACATGATGGTGATTAATAATGTGTCATGGTTTTATTCGAGAAACCATAGTCTATATGTACGCTTTTTTTTTATCTCTTCTATAAAGATATACAAGATTCCACAATTATCATACCTTTTTTTTTCTGCTAATGATAAATACTATATGAGTGAGCACCGAAACACCATATGGACTAATTGCTCTAGCTATATAGCTAGATTAAGATTTGGGTGGAAGAACGGATGAGCAGAGCCTAGATTAGTTAGTTGAAAGGGTGTGATATTAAACTCGCTTTAACTAACAGTGCCAATACATTCTAATTAAAAGATCGATGGGTTTCATACAAAATTTAGATATCCTCGTATATACGAAAATATTGTTCTAATTTATCTGTCAAAATGGATATTATTTTTCTTATTCTGGCCTTTCAAGCTCAAGGGGAGTTGAATTAAATAATTGTGCGCCATCTCATGCATCTTACGGTCAACTAATGATCAACTAACGACATAGATACATAAGAGGCAAAATCGTAATTAAACTGAAGTGCATAAAATAGGTACGGAAGAGAGGAAAATGAAAAGTGAAATTCATATAAGAATGAGTCAAAACTCGATGGCATGGATGGGATAGATCAAAGGTATAGGGTTCTATAAGTAATTTTCCTTATTTTCTACAGTAAATTGTTATCATCAATATCTCAAGTACCATGAATTACTTAAAAATTTATACCCCTTAACAACAATAAAGTTTCTTATCCTAAGAAAATAATAAAAACAAGGAATTGGAGAAGATAAAGTCACCAGCTAGGAACGATCTAAACTGCTCTGTCTGTTCTTGTCAAAAGTAAGTAGTGTTGGCCAGATCAACTAGATGAAGCCTATGCGTACGTGGATACATGCATGCATCTTCACCGGTTGTAGAACTACGTAGGAGTACCTAACTATTCTGAAGTTGAAATAGTATGAATATTCTCACTGCCACACCTTAATTTTTTAATCAGGAGAATTCGAGATCTTTCATTAACCATTAATAGGAGAAAAATATGAACAACATCAGCCAACCTACGAGACATTTGACATTCGATGATATTCAAGAAGGTGGCTGCAGCCTCATCCATCGGTCCATCCAGTCTAGAGCTAGGACCGAGTACAAGAGCAGCCTTTGGCGCAGCAGCAAATGGATCAACGACACTTGATTATCCAAACTAAATTTACTAGATGGCTGTATATGTATCTAAATTAAAACTAGCTAGTTAAGCTGCAATTGATGGAACTAGATATACTCTTAATTATCTATATGTAGCAAATTTGTGGTAAAATCCTACAGCACTTAGCCTGCATATCGATATATATATACATATGCATGCTAATTATTTAAACGTTAATGCGTCCTACCTCCGTCCCAAAATATAAGCAATTTTAGATTTTTTACGGTCTTCAAAATGCTACTTTGACCAATAATATTTTTTAAAATATGTTATTTTAAATTAAAATAGTTACATATTATAATAGTTTGTTTAATGATGAATCTAATAATATTATTTTTACGTGATAGTTCATTTTGAGTTTTTCATTAATAATAGTCAAAGTTTAAAATGTTTGACTTTAACTTTTCTAAAACTTATTATATTTTGGGACGGAGGGAGTACAATGCCGATGATTATTCAACGTATTCCTCACAAATGAAAAAAAAAGTTTGCGTATTTTGTATATGTCAAATGATTGTGTCTGCGTACGTTTGTAGTATACGCTTGTTCGGGGAACGTGCCGTGCCGTCCGGTATACGGAATTAATTTAATAGTTGTCGTACGTCTCTCTCGGATCAGTATTCAGTTCAGTTCAGTTCGCTGCAAGCCTCTCTTTCTCATGCCATCAGATCAACTCGCCCAACTGCTTGCTCCGTTGGTCGATATCGATCCATCGAAAATTCGGAACGATATATATCAATATTATTAAGCAGCATTTTTATGCGGCAGTGAATAATTTGGACATCATAGTAGTGCAAAAGATGGGGAAAAGGACATATGCGCATGTTGAGCATTGTTTGATAGATCGAGCTGAATTTATACTGTACGTACGTATGCGCCGCGTAAATTGAGATGGATTTAATTAAATTGGCTATAATTTGTGGACTCACTAGCACATTAATTTTCTGCCCTCAAATATGTCATGTAGAGAAATCAAATTGTAATAGTCAATTTTGTCGCTGAATGGAACAATGACAGAGAAATTACTCCCTTTCAGTCACTCAAAAAATGTCATTATATTCTTTCGCCATTACACTGCCTATACTCCCTCCTTCCACCAATATGGTCAAACAAAAACAACCGGATCTAGAAGGAGTAATTAGCATGCATATATCCTTGTCCCTTTGCCGATCCATGCATCGAGTCCAATTTAAGTTGTTTGACCGTGAATTAATAAAACCACCAAAAATCATGTTAAATTAATCCAGAAAATTCAAGGAAAATAGTTTCACATCAAACTTCTTCTTCTTTTTTTTTTGGAAAATTCAAATACCCCTTATAGTTCGCTAGGCTTGCTACTTAATTCCCCACTATAATTTATTTTCGTATATAATGCCCCCTACAATTAAGTTCGATGTGGAAACATTCTGTTTGGTGTAATATCATGATTCTCTTTTAATATTCTTTTAATTATTTGGGCAGAGGCAAAATTAAGGTATATCTAGTAAGAGGAAAAAAACGTACAACCATAAAAAAGGGTATGTTTGAAGAACAGCTAGCTAGTATGCGGGTGATTAAGTTTTGTTGACTGATCATAATTAAGAAAAACTAATTACCAATTCTGTACTAACACTTCTATATATGCCAATAAAGGATAGATCACACTAGCAATCATTATTAGCTAGCCGGCTGACGGTTAGCACTCACAGCAGTGTCTAATCACACATATAACAATTAAATTAGTTAATTAATTCTTCTTTTCCAAGCTTTAGCATCAACAGTGATCACTTCTCGATCAACGTACTCATCTTATCTCGCAAGATAAACGACGACGGCGACACCGGCCGAAAACTGACCGCCGGCCGGCATGGTCGGGCCCCTGGTGTATGAGCGACGTTAACCCTCTTCACGTGGCCTGTCACGTGCCGCCGCCGACGTGTCGCCGCCGCGGCCGCCCGATCGGCCATCGACGGCCGTGATTCGCCGGCCGGCCGCCGTCGAGGGCCCCAATGCTAGCTGCTGCTGCCGTTGATAGGACGAAAGGTGACTCGTCTTTTATCCGAAAATAACTCGTAGAAATCGTAGTAGTAGCGCTTGTTTGGCTCCCATTATTGGCTGCACTTGCACATGAGATGAGATGAACAGAGATGCGATGAGACGAGGCGATGGAGACAGGTCGATAATTCGATATGGATGGATCGATTGATGCTAGTTATCTTTGCCTACTAGCTAGTAGTGGAAATCGATCAAGCTAGGCCTTGTCGTAGTCCAGCTGCTAGCTAGATCAGCTGCTTAATTGTCAGATTAAAGCGTGTGTTTAAGGGACACGTATGATTACGGGTGCATGAGTGTGGTTAGTGGTGTGCATGCTCGTGGTTTGTCACACATATAATCTCAACGAATTCTATTTCATCGTATATATTTAGAGCTAGTTTAGGCAGGCTTTTAAATCTTGATGCAAATAGACACGCAAATCTTATGTATATTCAACAAATGGCCCGCAAATTAACATAAGTAATATTTTCGTCTACATTAATTGGTGAATTTTTTTTAAAAAAAGGTCAAACGAATTCTAATGATATATCAAAGCTGTAATATATTGTACGTAGGTAATTGGAAAGTGAGTCACTCATCATACTTGGTCTACATTAATCGATGATGATGAAAAAATATGTAACAATTGTTTGTTGGATTCTGATGATTAGGTGCATTGCATGCATGTCTAGTCGCTGTTGGCGTCGTTGTCAGAACAATTCCACTGAGTTTGATGCTTTACATACTTAATTTGTGTACATGGATATATGATTCTTTCAAAGGATGAGATTAAATGGAATAAAGGATATGTATTGGAGTGTCACTTTCAGCTGACATTTTGCATTATGTCACTTTGTTAGTAGTTAGTAGATCAAGGGAAAAACCAAATTAACTAATCTCGGTAATATATACTACCTCCGTTCCATAATATAAGATGCGCACGTTTTTTAAAATTGAACTCTTCAAGTATTTGACCAACAATTAGTCTATTATTATTTAAACTTTATTTGATAAAAATAACATCATTGAAATGACATTTAAATCTACTTTCATATGACCATAATTTTATAATAAAAATATTATTATATATGAAATATTAAATGTTGAAATTAGTTTTGAAAACTGTGCCAAGTTTAACCGCGTCTTATATTATGGAACGGAGGGAGTACTTCTTTCCCTTTTGATACTGCATAATAAAAATATTTTTTTGAGTATGAGACGTACGGATGCTTGCATGAACAGTATGTAGATCTTGACATGACAAATATCTTGTCTGAATGTTGCTATATTGGATGATAAATGTAACAGAGAATAGATGTGGACACAGTATCAAACTAAACAAAAAAATTACCACCACATAATTAGCCACAATAAATTACATAGAAAACAATGGGGAGTTCATTCTCCCAGCTAAAAACCCAGGAATTAATTAAACTAGAGCTAGAACGAGTCAGGATTATTATGTTAATTATGCTAGCTAGCTGCTTGCTAAAGCTGGTCAAAGTCAGCAATTGATCAGAAATCACACAGTAGTAGCTGGAGGGTAGGTCTAGCTAGGTACGTATACCCATCATATCACACGTTGATGTGTCCACTTGAACAAACTCGTGTCACGCTGCCTCGATCTAACACTGTCAAACACGTAAGCAAAAATTCCATCAGAACTGTATTCTTTTGCCCATTTGATCAACACTTGATCACACGTCTTGATTTGATCTTAATTACATGCAAAATGACACTGTCAAGACGTAGTCAATGCGCCTGTTGGAACGTAATTATCCACTAATCCATGCATGCATTAAAGCATAAGATGGATGTAATAGTGGTATTACAGATTAATTAACTTGACACTTGGCAGCAATGAGGCAATGCATAATCAACAGCTGCTAGCATGGATCGATCTTATGATCAGTCTTGCAAGGAAAGGACTTCTCCCAGGAAGTAATAAATATACATCTGCATGCACGAGATTAGTTAGATGACGAACTAATGCGTAAATATGATTAACAATAATCAAGAATGCTCTAGATGCATATACACCCAGCTCGATGTCCAGCGAGGCAGTTATTTTCGTTGTGTCAACGTTGACAACATTATAAATATGCGTCATGAGTCTCGTCATAGCCCAACATATTTGGCAAACGAAGAACAAGTATATACGACAAGTGTCATTCTCTTAAATTAATGCGAGATATTGTGTGTGTGTCAATACGTGGGTCGTGGGGATTTGTGGAGTATTTCATATACATTTTTCGGGATAACAAATTAAATTGTGTCGCACATTCAAGAACATGTCGAGTAACAAGTACCTCACAGAGATATGGGCAATAGTACACGTAGTTGTGAGTGATTCCTTGATTCCTTCACACCAGCAGGAAGCAGTCTTTGTTGAATGTATGCATGTATACATATCATCTTATAGAGTTATTGTACATGGGAAAGTTTACAAACCCATATTTGAGTAAAAAAATGGAAACCTCGTTATGTGTAGTCCGATATAAAATGTGCTAATGAGATCACCAGTTCACCATATCATGCAAATTTTGTATTTTTTCCTCCTAGCTTATGTAGTGCATGATGCATATGAACCCCTTTCCACTCTAAAATTTCTATTCTCACTCCTCCCTTGCCGGCCTGTAAACCCTAGTCCAAAATTCTCCAATTCCCTACTCTTCATTCCCCATCCTTATTTGGCCATTCCCTACTTCTCCCAAACAAATGTCCTACTATGCCCGCAAGGGGGATATCTAGTGTGATGATGGTGACGGTCATGTAACTTATGTGCCATCGCCGCCTAGCAACTGATGCTGGGGGGGTCGATCGCCGCTACGCTAGGCTATGCTTGGTTCTGTGTGGGGTCGTCAAGGTCGACCGCCGTTATGTGGGCTGTTGTTGTTGTATTCTGGTGACGACATCAGCAAGTGCTATTGTGGCTCGTGGTTGTTATCTCGTCTCCCTCTGATAAGGTCCAAGGTATTAAATAAAACATACAAATGGACAAGTTATCCGGATTTGGTAACCACAAGACATTTTATATGTTAATCAACATATAATGTTTTCCACGCTGCTCCTTCCATCTCACAGTGGAGGATGATGGGGATAGAAACGATGACGGTCTCACGAGGGTCAAATCCATTGCCGAGGGCAACACGGTGGCAGATCTGGCTACGACAGATTTTGGTGGTGTAGCCTCGGCGGGAGATTGACATAGCCAGCGAAGACAAGGCCAACCATCTTCGGTAGCCAGCGAAGCATGGGTTCTCCTTAGGGTGTATGATGACCAAGACCGTGACAGCAATGAATATACGATGGACCAACGAGATGCTGAGCTCCGACGAAGTAGCGGGTATGGTACCTTTGGTACCAAGTATGATACCCCAGGTACCATGTCTAGTACTTATGGGTATTAGAGGTGATACCTCGGGTGCAAGATCGATACACTTGGTACCGGACCTGGCACCTTGACACGTGACGGTGAGGTTTTGCAGGGTTGACAACGTCACAGCCAAGACATGAGGGATGAGGCGAGATGGCGCCTATGAGGCACTGCTCTCTCCCGCACACAATGTTGGTGGCACTGATGAGGTTTTGTACGGGGAACCCGTCGGTGAGGATGTGCAACAAGGGAGGTGCTGGTGAGGTCGGGGCAATAGAGAGAGGCGGAGTAGGCGCGAGTGTGGTCAGTGCGATGAAGGGAAACGGACAAAGAGACGAGCAAGTTAGAAACGACATATGTTCTTGAATGGATGTCCGTTCTCTAGTCGGCCTCTATATTTTATTGTAAAATGAATGGAATTAATGGAGTAGTTGATTGGCAAAATTTAAAATAAATGATAGAGAAAAGAGTAATGGTACAAATGGTATAGTTGTAGGAACACACTTTTTTTTCACGATGCACACAAACGGATACACTCGCGAGTGTTCTTTAACATATGATTAATTGAAAAAACGGAGGCTAATGCCGAATCTTTACTAACTTCTCTTAAAACTACTCATATCATTCATATATACACACACACTATTAGGGATTACCAGGATGATTTTTACAGCAGCTAGTGCATACATGATTCCTAGAATATCAACCCACGTAATATCAAATAGTTAATTAATTAGATCCATGTCACTATAACTTTTGCAAAACTTAATCGTCTAAGTAGTTGTGGTTGTTACGGGGGTTGTAAGAGAACTTGAACAAGGAATTGCAATACATCGACGGACAGCTTAAACGCTTAGGTCCGATCCAACTACTCATTTACTCGCTCAACTATTTTCAAATGATTTCCGTGAGTTCATTTTTCAACTACTGTCTACTGGTCGTAGTATTTGTGAATTAAACTTGGCTGGTGCGATTATGAAAAAGGAAATCCACCAACCTGGACATAGCATTAACATCCACAACAATATGTTAATGTTTTCCCTTGACTGGAGAAAAAGGCTAATAACAATATTTACATTGGCAGCATTAATTTAGCCGATGGCACTTTGGTTGAATTACCCTCAACGCAAGACCGCCTCAAAATAAAAGAGAGAAATGCAAATAACGATAAAACGAATGTAATTATAATTTTAAGGGAACGAAAGAACAACAACCGACCTTAGCTCAGTTGGTAGAGCGGAGGACTGTAGTCTGTGCAGATAAATCCTTAGGTCGCTGGTTCGAATCCGGCAGGTCGGACATTTTTTTTTCGAATTTGTTTCCCTTTTTTATTCTTCTGTCTGGAGCCAGATTAGGCCGCCAGTATTGGGCCTTTTATTCTACCTAGAGCTTTTCATAAAGCCCAACACTGACGGGTCTGTCCATTTGGGCTTGTTCAAGACCCATACCCCAACGGCCGGTCGTGTAGGCCCACACCAAGTTGGATCGGGATTCGATGGTAGCGATCCAGACTTCCGCATTGCTGGGCCATTCGATATGGCTAGCACGTCATACGAGTAGTTTCGAAAGAAGTTACGAGTTTTTTTTTTGCAGTCATTGATTGCAAATTCTGGGCCTTTGATTGCAGATTTTTTAAAAAATAATATTATTCTAACGAAAAATCATAAATAGTGTTCGGTTGATCAAAATTGAAAAACTGTTAGCCTATCGACCTCCCATGGTTCGATAGGTTGCCTATCGAACAATGATAGGCCAACAAGGCCATATCGAACAAGTGCATGTCGAAATGGCCCACCATAAACATCTATCACTCTGCCAAAGCTCGACAGGTCTCACCACAGGACTTGTTAAACTACCGTAGGTTGATAGGGCCCATCACTTTTTTATTTCGTGATGGCATAAATTTTTAGGATTTTCAACGAACATGTGAAACTACGGGAGGTTGATATATAGGCCCTATCGACTTCCCGTTATTCCATAAGCCACCAATCAAACAATGTGAGTTCGATAGACTACTATTTTTGTGATTTTCTTTTTAAAGTAATATTTTCAAAAAAAAATCTTTGATTGCATAATGAACGGTGGATGTAACTTCTTCTCTTGCTGTCAAAGCTGCAACTGCAGACGATCCTGAATCCCTGATCCTTCGTGCTGATTTTTTGAAAAGGAAAACACAGCACACATGCGTCCACAAATATACGACGTATACTTATTCTTATAATTAAATTACACACATCGTATTCCCTATGAGTATTTCTAAAAACTGGGCTAACATATATTGAGATTGACAAAGACATTATATACGCTTCGCCATCAACATCTATGCATGTCTTGTACAATTAAGAGATATTATCCGTAAATACGAACAACCATATAAACCTAAGACTTTAACTCGGATGAATAAGTCTCACACCGCATTCTACTTCAAATCAAACCAGTAAAATTAAGCTCACTTCTTCCTCCTGTTCTTTTGGGTTGCTTAATTTACAGGTCAAATACATGCTTCAATGAAACGCTCCTTTCCGGCCTACTGAATTTTTCATTTAGAATATGCATGGTGCTGCTTGATCGATCAGCCTGTCCCAAATCCCAATGCAGCTCAATCGTCGACGTTGGACACTGCCGCAAAGCGCCCGCTGAAGACTAAGGGCATAAATGACAATGGTTAAAAGCTTATACATAGAAGTTTAAAGAAAAGTCATTTGTATATATATAAGATCTCTAATCTCAATTGGTTGCTGCCTTTATGAGCATTTTTAATTTGTCGGAAGCCTCTACTTAAAATACATTTTTCTAAACAGGCCTAAACCATTTACATATAGTTGGCTGGCCTATATAAAACAACCGGTTTAAAAAACCGTCATTTTCTCATATGGGCATAGATTCATATGTGAAAATTTGTTTTCTAACAAGTAGGTTAGACACCTGTATGCAATAGAATTTTGGGCAAAAAAAAAAAACCAAAGCCTCCTGAAACCCCCTCCTGAAACCCTAGCTTGGGGTGCCAGGTCACCGCCAACATGTGCACGCGGAGCCTTCCTCGGGAACACCGCCATCGTACCCGGCCACCCTAGGCTGTTCAATGTCATTGTTGTGCAGAGCCGCTGTCACCGCCGAGCGTTGACAACGTTGTTGCTAGATGTTGCCGGATCTGCGGCGTCCCAGACCAATATCATCAGATCCGGCCATCGTCGCTGCTCCTATATATGTGTCTGTTCGACGCGTCAGTGGTCGCGCGTTGCCGTATCTATCGGCCGGCTCTATGCTGCCACCTTTGTCGTCCTGCTCCCACCGTCGTCATCGGGAGAGAGTTTGGGAGGGGAGGGGGGGTTTGACCAAGAGATCAAGAAAAAATGTGTGTGAGGGAAGACAGATGGGGAGAAATGAGTGGCATGTGTGTGAGGATAAGCACAAGTTGAAGTTGATGGTGGCTTACATTTTTTTTAGGTTTGTGGACTGTTGTAGGTAGGCCACTTAACATGTCACATGCAAAAAAAAAGGTTTAACATGCGAAAGTTGATTTTTCATACAGGTTATACTACTTTACTGGGTCTGGATTTTTATATATGGGCGTCATTTAGGCCCACCTGCAATCTCAGAGAGATGGCCATGGAAAATTCATTAATTTGTGTAGCACTGTTAACTTTAGCGAGGCCTGTGAAATTTCCACCGTGGCAGTGAAAAAAAAACAGTTATTTTGCTGCTACGTGTCTATGTACGTTAGATTCATTGTACATGGCCTATCACATTTGTTATATAACGTACGGAATTAGTGTTTGACACCCAAACATGTCGTACCAAGTTGTCGACAGTTTGATTGAAGTCAAATACTTTCTCCGTTTATAATGAAAGTTGTTTCAATTTTTTAAAATTAAACATCTTTAAGTTTGACTTGTTTTATATATAGAAAAAGGTAGCAAAATTTTTAACCCAAAACAAATGTACTACAAAAACATATTGAAGGTTGAATTTAATGAAACTAACTTGGTGTTGTAAATGTTTACATTTTTCTATAAAACACCATAAACTTAAAGCAGTGCAAAATTTATCTATAATTGGGCACTAAAAAAATAAACGGTAGAATAGATTTTAGCTTATGCTGATAAGGAGATGGGAGAGCCCTAAACAGCTCCCCGCAAAAAAAGAAAAAACTAAACAGTTCTTAATTCATTTGAAGATAACCAAAATGTAAATGTATGCAGGTGTAAACTGTCGGTAGTAGGTACTGATCAGTAATTACTCTGCCATATATTAATGTCTCCGTACGTGACTGAATAAAGTTCATCTGAAGAATTGTTTCTGTAAATGGATTAAGTTGGCTGGTAGGTAGAAGGTAAGTAACACCGTAACACATATAGTACACCTTTACAACAACACATGACGCGTTGATATCGATCTATTTCATTCATCGAGTTATTATCTTATCTCGGAGAAAGCATAAAGCTTTGGGACCCATATATATGCATGCAATTAAACTGCTGCAAGCTAAATAAGACTTGCTACTGCTCAGATCGAGTAACGTGTTGAATACATGATCAGTGATATCGATGGACCTGTGGCTTTATAACTCATGCGAAAGTTAGTTACCTGTCCGCTTAATATTTATGCTATCCTTAATTGCTTGGAGAAGGATCGCGATGAACTTAATTTATTTCTTCTGGAGATGGATCATGGCTTGGAGCAGATACAATAATAAACTATAAGCCAGCTATAAGCTGATGTGGAGAAGAGAGACAAAGCAAAATAAGGTGGGTTAGCTCTGAGGCCTCCTTCAATGAATATCTATAAGCTATTTATAAGCCATCTTATATGATTTTTAATAGAGGAGAGATAAAAGCTACACACTCCAATGTCAAGTGGAGATGACTTATAGGGTAATTTGTATTATGAGCTATTTGCTAAGAGCTAAATTATTGGAGAAGTTGTCTTTTAAACTCCTTAGAGATAATAGCTATCTCTAACCATTGGAGAATGCCTCATGTAAGAGCCAGCTCTACACTTGCTCCAAGAAAAAAATACATTAAATACATAAGTGAGAGAAAGAGATAAAGGAGAAAAATTAAAGTCAATCTTATAGCCCATCTATTATACGTATTGGCTCTAATATGGCCTAATAGCTAACTAGTGAGCTCTCTTACTAAACTTGCTCCAATTGTGCAACGTGGTGATATAAATGAATTGCCTGTGATACCAATACATGATAAGCGATATCAGCGGATCGACTTGATCACATGTAAAAGTTAGTTTACGTGTCTGCTTAATTCGCTTTTTCTTTCAAAAAACAATACGAACAGGTGCGTCTGTCAAACACATGCTTGTGTTACCCTATGGACCCCAATAACCACCTCCAACACTTGGCTAGTATGATGTTGGTTAATTTAAAAATTAGCTAACCAACGTCAGATAAACGAAGATGGTGGGAGTACATTTTAAAATTGATGAAAAGTCATCACCAACCCTTCTCTGTCAATGTGGTTATGTCATCTATTAGTAAAGAAATATCAGCCGTAAATTTAAATACCCGTATTAAATCTAAACGTAAATCAGGTTCCATCTACATAAACCTAACTATTTGAGCTACATTGCTTAAATAAGGATAACAGTGAACTTGATTTATTTGAGAGATTGATCATGGCCAGAGAATTTGATTTAAAAGGATCAACTGCAAGTTTCAGAGATTCTAATTGTTTGGTTTGAGTGAGATAAGGACTACACACGCCTTTCGAAAGACAATAGTTACGTGAATTCTGACCAACCATAAATTGTGGTATCTATTATAGAGTGGTATTAATTTTTTACTTTCTTAGTAGTCTTCTTGTTTTTAATCAAGCTGCATATTTTTTATAATTCATAGTCATTAGTCTTGCAAACACTGTAAACCCTGTAATAATTAGTAGTAGCTTCTCTGAAGTAAAGGCCGGAGTTAATTTCATTATTAAAAAAAGAGAGATTGATCATGGCTTGGAGTACTATATTTAAACTAAGATGGCTTATCTCATTATTTGCACGGTGTCTGTTGGAGCATAAGTGAATGGCCTATCTCATTATTTTTTAAATTAGTTAGGACATGCAACTTAATACAAGATCATATTGTGTTGCATAGTCGACCACCCAATTCAATCTAAAATAAACAAATGCAGGCATTTCACTTATACACTCCAACTCCGGAAAAACTAACTAGGAAACAATCAGTTTCCTGCTTCAACTCCATCACGTTTCCATTCCGATCTTTTTCTCGCTCAACGAGTGCATGACGACGATGTTGTACCACTCAACCTGTTAGGCTTTTGAAGGGGAAAGCAACCTAGGTACATGGGCTTATACAAAGGAATGATGATTTCATTTTTCAAATTTGAAAATTTTGAACAATTTTTTTTGAAACATTCAATCCAAATTTCGAAATGATTAACTAACTTTCTTTGAAACTCTCAGATTTGGAAAAATGCAACTCAATTTGGAACTTTATATTTTTCAAAATTTTCCACTAGAAATTTAAGCGAACAATGCCCAAAATTCAAAAATTAATACTTTTCAACTTAATTGTTTTTAAAAGTCAATTTAAAATTCAATACTTCCAACTCAACTTTTTAAAACTCTACAGAAAAATAAAAACTGTAGCCAAAACTTTCAACTCAATATTTGAAAGGAATCAATATACAAACATGGTTATGGAAAGAAAATGAATCAATTGGAAAGGAAGAAAGTAGAAAAAAAAAACAGATGCAATAATCTGTGTAAAAAAAAGGAACCAAATAACCAGGAAGCGTAGGTCTACATGTGTCTCTAACGATCAATCGTGAAACGTGAACTAGCTTCTCCTTTTGAACACTCCCCTCTCGCATTACGTACTATTTATTGCGACAACATGTTTGATCAGCAACACGAAATGTTGCTCCGGGGTTTATTTGTCCAAATTGAAAAGTTTGTGGTGTAGAATTTAATATCCGGTTTTGTAGTTTAAGGGATAATTTAGGCGGGTAATTCATTCATTTTTCCTTTACTTAATCACTAGCAAATGTGTCTGTGCAACATGCTCAGTTAGGTATGAAAACGGTTGTAAAACTGTCACTTTAATTCATTTCCATTTTTATTGTTTGAAAATAGAAACAGGAATTTCCTAAAAATTTTCCGGAATTTCCGGCCCAATATGAAACATCGACAAAACGGTTAAAAAATATCACTTTTTCGTTCTCGTTTCTGGATCGCTTTACAATTTTCATTTACATTACCGTAAGTTCCGTCTCCACCTAAGAGGACAACCACCGGCGATGGAGACCATGTCCTTCCTCGACACAACGACATTGGCAGCGGCGACCTGCTCGACGTCGACTCCCTCCTCGTCAGCACCACCTCCCCCCCTCTCTCTCTCGTGCACCACCCCCCTTCCTCACGTCTCCACCATGAGCTGCAACCACCGTCATCATCGACCATCCTGGGGGAAACGGGAGGCAGTTTAATCTGGGAGAGGGAGAGGCGTCTGTGGTAGCGAGAGGGCTTGGCGAGGTTTCTAAATGGTAGTTTGGTTTAAAGATGATACATGTGGTATGTTAAGTGAGGTGCCTGTGCAGTGCAATGGACAAAAGTGATTGAAGAGCTTAAGTATGTTTTTTTTTTTCTCAGCAATACATCTCTCAGTGCAAATGAGCAAATTGAAAAGAAAAAAGAAAAGCGGATAAGGCGGTGAGCCAGCTATTGGACTTTTCGTGTTCTTTCACACATCAACACTATTGCAAATTGAAGGATGACTCTGAATTCAACAGCAATTACATGCTGTCCTTCAGTTGTAGTGATTAGAAATTCAAAATTATGTAGCTGCTCTTATGTGTTGGTCTATTGTGTACAGAAAACATATTGATATTGATATTCAACGTCAATGGGCTGAGGGCATGACCAAGAGTACCCTAAATTGTATCCCTCAAATTGTATTTTTGGCCACCTAATTAATTGTTTGGGTTAAAAGAATATACATCTCTCCAGCAGATATCCTCAACTTAATCTCTAAACTGAAAAGTGGGCCACACATAGGGTTGGGGTTGAAGAGTGAACCCCTCAGATGTAGGTAACTAAAAATCAGGAGGACATTCCTATTTCTAGGATTAATTTAGGAGTACTGTTGGAGCCTAACTTTTCTATAAAAATCCTAAAAGTTAATATTGGGGTTTGGATGAGGGGACTGTTGATAATGCTCTAACCCCTTTGAGCATCAGAACAGGCCCACGCAGATCGGGGGCGGACATGGGCACAACTCAGTAATGTGCTCAAGATACGTAAACCACGTGCTCGTGTGGGCCTTTGTGATGGAAACCGAGTCGGGCCGGTCAGCTACGCGAGGAAACATCTCGATGGGGAGTGACGTATGACATCTAGCGACTGATGAAAAAATATGCCAATATACGAAAGCGTTAAAGGATAGAAACACCTTCAACTTTAATAGGTATAGATATAGATATAAATTTATCGGTCAGGATTCGAATTCGAGATCTCTAGCTCTCTAATGCTATATACACAGACTACTTTCAACCCTAAAGTTTTAGAATGGAAGAAACGGATCACACACACACACCCAAACTGACCGACGTAATAAAACGATTCCTCCACTGCAAATCATCTGCCAGCTACGGTGGCCTGATCATGGTTGATTGCATCAAATTTGCCAAATGGAGCCATACGATGAAGAGAGGTCCTAACGCCATAATGCGTTGGGCTGTGGAGACCAGATCTGGATGCATGATAGGCGCACGGCGGCGCTAGCTAGGGTTTGGCACCCATAGAGTATAGCTCTCGGAGTTGACACAAGCCAATTTAACTGGCCGGCTAGCTCTATATATATGCAATGCAGCAATAGTATTAGCCTCATACAAGCTCTCTCAGCTCATCATCGTCTTCGATCGTTGACTGATCCACTGTTTGAACATGGCGGTAGCAACAACCTACACTTCAGCAATCAGCTTTGGGTTTTCAAACGGCAACTTCCACTTCAGGCCACCGCCAACGCCGACTATCCGATTCTGCAGGTAAACACGTTTTAGCTAGCTGCCACCACCATGCATAAATCACTTGCTGTGCACGCATTGTGTTGACCATTGACTTGATGGCTGGCCGGCCGTGTGCAGGAGGATCAGTGCGGCGGCGATGACGGCCGTCGGCGGCGGCGTGGACGCGGAGGAGGCAGAGGAGCTCCGTCGGTGCCTGTCTCCGGCGAGGCTGGAGGTGCTGGACCAGATGGAGCCGTGGGTGGAGTCCCACGTGCTTCCTCTCCTCAAGTCGCCGGAGGACGCGTGGCAGCCGTCAGACATGGTCCCGGACCCGGCGGCGCTCGGCGCGGAGGGGTTCCACGCGGCGTGCGTCGAGCTCCGGGAACGCGCCGCCGCCGTGCCGGACGAACACCTGGTATGCCTGGTGGGGAACATGGTGACGGAGGAGGCGCTCCCCACCTACCAGAGCGTGGTGAACCGGTTCGAGTCGGCCCGTGATGTCACCGGCTCGGACGGGACGGCTTGGGCGCGGTGGGTCCGCGGCTGGTCGGCCGAGGAGAACCGGCATGGCGATGTGCTGAATCGGTACATGTACCTGTCTGGCCGGCTCGACATGCGTCAGGTGGAGCGGACGGTGCACCGCCTCATCCGGTCCGGGATGGCGATGCACGCGCCGGTGAGCCCCTACCACGGGTTCATCTACGTGGCGTTCCAGGAGCGCGCCACGTCCATCGCCCACGGCAACACGGCGCGCCACGTCGGCGTCGATCCTGCGCTCGCGCGTATCTGTGGTGCCATCGCCGCCGACGAGAAGCGGCACGAGGTGGCATACACGCGCGTGGTGGAGAGGCTCCTCCAGGCCGACCCGGATGCCACGGTGCGCGCACTGGCGTACATGATGCGGCGCCGGATCATCATGCCGGCGTCGCTCATGGACGACGGCTGCGACGTCGACCTGTTCACGCACTACGCCGCCGTGGCGCAGCAGGCCGGGGTCTACACGGCGTCCGACTATCGCGGTATCCTCGAGCACCTGATCCAGCGGTGGCGTGTGGCAGAGCTGGACTACGGGCTCTCTGGCGAAGGGCGGGGCGCGAGGGATTACGTGTGTGCGTTGCCGCAGAAGATCCGGAGGATGGAGGAGAAGGCCCATGATAGAGCGGCCCAGATGAGGAAGAAGCCCACGCCCGTCCCGTTTAGCTGGATCTTTGATAGGCATGTGGATGTCATGCTGAATTAATTTGTTATCTTGGGGGGTTTATTCGGTGCTACTCTTTCTCCCAATCCCCTCAAATCTTCATCGGGAAGGGATTATAACTTGATAAGTCCTTTATAATTGACTGCTTCTGCAGTGGTTTGGTTACGTAAGTTGTGTGCTCTATGTTACTTATGTACCCGTGTCTTCCTAAAATTAAATAAAACGGTACTACTATTTTTTTCGTTTGATGACAGATGGAGTCGTGCATGTATGTATTTATCTTACTAGCAGAATGCCCATACGATAGTTGCAAGACAACACCTGCAGCAACACCACCACACAAACATACGAATCTAAATTCAAACTACATTCTCTTTGGGTGAAGAATCATCTCTCCTAGGCCGTGTTTAGTTCCCACAATTGGGACTTCAAAAAGGTCAAATCAATATCACATCAATGTTTGAACATATATTTGAAGTATTAAACATAAACTAATAGCAAAATAAATTACATATTCGGACTGTACACTACGAGACGAATATTTTGAGCCTAATTAATCTGTCATTAGCACATGTTGGTTACTGTAGTACTTATGGCTAATCATGACGTAATTATGCTCAAAAGATTCGTCTCGTCGTTTACAACCCGAATATATAATTTGTTTTGTTATTAATCGATGTTTAATACTTCAAATGTGTGTCCAGATATTGATGTGACATTTTTGGCCAAAATTTTTTATGGAACTAAACGTAGCCCTAGTTGATTTTGCTAGGGGAAATCTTTATTCGAGGTGCAGCAAAGTTAAGCAACGATGGCACTCCTGCATTCACCTTCTACGTGGGTTGGAGCTAGCCTCGTATGTGGGGTGGCGCTTTGAGAACCTTGGCTGATATCTGTCGTTGTAGGTCAAAGCTGCTTGTTTATTCCAACGAAGGCCTTGGCAGATGTTGTTTTTGATGTGAAGTTGGACCTGCTGTGTCACTAGATGACAAGCTTGACAATGATGACATGTGCCTTGTAATGTTGAAGCTTTTGTGTTGCTTCTATGAAAAATTCGGCAATTCACTATGGTACACTCTATTGTGGTTCAGCTGTTAGGTGGCTTGGGTGCAGGGTTTTGGCCGGTTTTCCATTTCTTAAAACCAGGTAGTTGTAAGGTTTTCGGTCCTATTTTTTCTATAAATAGGGTCGATTCTCTTCTTCTAATTGAAACAAAATTCATCATGTTCTAGCAAAAAAAAACAAACTACACATAACGAAAAAACAACAAATTGTATTAATTATGCTTTACAATTAGTACCTCCATTTCATAGCGTAAGGGTTTTCACTTTTATGCCTCACAACGTTTGACCATCCGTCTTTTTTTTAAAAAAAAGAAATTATCATTTATTTTGTTTGTGACTTACTTTATTAAAAAAATACTTTAAGCATAATTTGTTATCTTTTATATTTGCACAAAATTTTTAAATAAGAGAAATGGTCAAACGTTGAATGCAAAATGTTTAAACCCTTGTATTATGAAACAAAGGGAGTACTGTTTATTTATTGTTTGATATTATTTTCTTCGATTGTAGATTAAATTTAGTGTTGCATGTTTGAGATTTACAGCATCCTATCCTATGTTACCAATTTTATAAAATTTTAGCTATTATTTAATTCACATGAAAAAGATGGGTGCGTATAGCCCTAACCGGTAAGAAAAAAAAAAGACTTTCTCCACTGGAGTCTAGGCTCGTTAATCAAATCAGAAGCTTTTCTGCTGCTCTTACTATCATCCTCTACTTATCCAGTAGCCACACTCCGGATTCCTACATGGAGTTGGCAGCCAAAATGGAAGGCAACGCCACCGCCGGCGTTCAGATCGTGTCACGGCGCATGATCCGGCCGGATTTCACCGGCTTGCCGCAGCCGCCGGAGCGCGAGACGACGATACACCTGACTCCATGGGATCTCCCTCTCCTCACAGTGGAGTACATCCAGAAGGGCGTCCTCCTGCCCAAGCCACCAACCGGCGAAGGGGACGAGCATTTCGTCGAACACCTTGCGTCATCATTCGCCCGCGCCCTTGGCCGCTTCTACCCCTTCGCCGGCCGCCTCGCCATGGACGAACACGGCGCGTACATCTCCGTCTCACTGCGCTGCAGCAACGCCGGCGCAGAATTCGTCCACGCCACGGCGCCCGACGTCGCCGCCGCCTCGCCGCACGTCATCCCACGGGTGGTCTGGTCCTTGTTCCAGCTCAACGGGCTGGTTAACGCGGACGCCGCGTTCTCGTCGCTGCCGATTCTCGCCGCGCAGGTCACTGAGCTCGCCGACGGCGTGTTCGTCGGCGTGTCGCTCAACCACGTCGCCGGCGACGGCACCAATTTCTGGGAGTTCATGAACACATGGTCGGCTTTCAACCGAAATTCTCCATCCCCATCACCACCTCCATTAATCATCAACAGATTTTTCCCCAACACCTGCCCGGTGCCAATCCCTCTCCCATTCTCAAACCTCGAGCAAGCAATCCATCAGCAACGCGAAATCAGCAACACCTCACCACCGACGCTGCTGCAAGAATGCTTCTTCCATTTCTCCGCGGCGAGCGTGCGCAACCTCAAGTCAAAGGCGAACGCCGAGATGCACCGTGACGTCGCCACAAAAAATTCCCCAATGATCTCGTCGCTCCAGGCCGTCCTGGCACACGCGTGGCGCGCCGTGTCGCGGGCGCGCGGCCTCGCGGCGCGCCACGACGAGACATCGTACACGATGGCCATCGGCTGCCGTGGACGCGTGCTGCGCGGCGTCGATTACTACCTCGGGAACGCCGTCGTGCCGGGCGTGGCGAGGGCGAACGCCGGCGAGATCGAGGCGAGGGGGATCGGGTGGACGGCGTGGCGGCTGAACCGGCTCGTGGCGTCGTTCGACGACGGCGACGGCATGATCGAGGCGGCGGCGGCGTGGGCGCGGCGGCCGGAGTTCTTCTCGCTGGCGAGGCGGATGCGAGGAGGGACGGCGGTCAACACGGGGAGCTCGCCGCGGTTCGACGTGTTCGGGAACGACTTCGGGTGGGGATCGCCGGTGGCGGTGCGCAGCGGCGGCGCGAATAAGTTCGACGGCAAGGTGACGGTGTACGAGGGGAATGACGGCGCCGGCGCCGGGAGCATGTCGCTCGAGGTTTGCCTTGTTCCGGCCACCATGGAAAAGCTCTTAGCTGATGACGAGTTCATGGACGCCGTCGTGGCCACGGCTTGATGTGTCAATGTCATGTCCATTTGGGAGAAGAAAGATGATGATTTTTCGTCACCGTGTATGGCCGACTGATGGGAATGGATTTTTAAATTATGGATGGAAGACATCACGATCGGCTGTGATTGCCTTTGTAACAAAGACGGATATGGTCAGATATATCGTTCAAATAAATAATCTAGCATCGATCAAAGAGTACAATAATTGATCATTTTCTGTTATTCTAGTAGGACGTCCAAAATGACATACTACCATATGTAAATTAATATAGTCTACTAGTAGCATGAAGCATCAATGATAGAATCTAATAATTGATCATTCTCTACTGTTTTTTTATTTTTTTAAAAAAAACTTGTCTGGTGGAAGTGCTTTTCAGTCCGGGCCGTTCCGACCGGTCGCGAAAATTCGCTCACCTGGCCCAACCTCATGTGGCAGTCCATGTTAGATTCAGCAGGTCCAAGTGCATGTGACTGCCTAAGACCGGGACCAGAATAAGTTCACGTTACATCCCTCATGTTTAAATATTCCTGAACTAGAATACCAGAAACAGAAATGTTAGACCTCTATCTTACAAAAACCGGTTAAATAAGGTCCCATAGCACTATAGAAGGTGGATTTTCTGATGTGGTAGCAGTCAGCAAATAACCCATTAAAAATTATGGGGCTCACGTGTTAGTGAAATAAAAAAGATATAGTAATCCCCAATCTTTGTTCTCTCCTATCTCTTCTATCCACCTCTCCCCGGTGAAGAGGCCTCGCCGAAGACCGGGAGAAAAACGAGGACAAATGGCTTGGAGGAGGCGGTGAGCTCTCGGCGGTGGTGCAACTCTGGGGCGGCGTGAAGCGACAGACGGTGGCTCCGGGGTGACGGAGGGCTCGCAGCGTGGTGCGATTTCCCAGCGACAGCAGTACGCACAGCTCCAGGCAGAGAGGAGGGGAGAGACACAAAAGCAAGAGAGAGGGGAGAGAGATTTTGGGTTATTTTTCTTATTTCCTTATTAGGTTGACAAATGAGCCCATATTTTATTAAGTTTTTATAAGCTGATTGTGATACTGCAGGTGTGCCCTATATTTTTAAATATTTTTTGAATGGAATGCCACATCAGCAAAACCACTTTAATATACTGTCTTAGGACCTCTTTTAGACGGTTTTCATGAGTTCGACGGCTAACATTTCCGATATTAGGGTTGAGGGACGATTTTAAAACTTATGTAACATATAGTGAACGCCATCGCCACCGGCGATCCGAGGAGGCGGCTGATCTCGACACCATCTTTCGCCGGCGGCCGCATTCGTTATCGACGTAAGTGGCTGCGTGAATCCTGGCCAAACCTGCCGAGATCTCCTCTCGTCCTGTCATGTTTAAACTGTTGATCTTGTTTCGTTTCCTGAGCATATAATTGACCTGCACAAGTTCTGCTTCCCTACAGACTGCAGGGTTTAATGCTTCTTTTATTTTCCATGTAAAATTAAAATAATTATATTAATGGATTAAGTCACTACGTTATAATTAATATAGGTAAATTACCTCCTCTATTTTCAAAATATTTTAACTTTGGTCACTGCTCTTAAAAATGGTCATATGATGAACAGAATTTTTTTCTTTATGTTTAGGATGTAATAAACTTTGATAATTTAATTCATTAAGTATTTCAAACAAAAAATTGCAAAAGAGACAAGTGGTCCAAATTTTGAGATAAATAGGTAAATTACCTCCTCTATTTTCAAAATATTTTAGCTTTGGTCACTGCTCTTAAAAATGGTCATATGATGAACAAAATTTTTATATTTATGTTTAGGATGTAATAAACTTTGATAGTTTAATTCATTAAGTATTTCAAACAAAAAAAATGGCAAAAGAGACAAGTGATCCAAATTTTGGGATAAATATAGATAGTTAATTTATTATAGCGGAGCAATTCTCCTATTAAAAAAGAACATAGAAATAATTCTTTTCAACATAACCAACAGAATAGGTAATTAAATGCATGCATAAGTAACTCACCAACCTAGCTAGCATGCTTCTTATAGAATTCTTGATGTTTTGGACAAAGACATGATTTTCAAAATATAGCTTTAACAATTTGTTTTTATTCAAATATAAATATATTCTAATAAATTTATAATTTTATGAAAGTATTTTTAAGGCTAATCTATCCCTGTAGTTTTCAAGTTTTTAAACTATGTATTTTAAAAGGTATTGTGATTAAAGTTTTGAAAGTTTGATTTAAAATGTAAGAATTATGGAATCGGAGTGAGCATGTGACTGAAACTGAATTAAACTCGTCTGAAGAACTGTTCCTACGTGTAGGATTTTGCAAGGATCAGTAAAGTATTCAATGGATTGGTCATTGGCAGCTGGTAGGACACATGCATTGATGATTCATTCATCGAGTTTTTATCTCATGCATTTTCCATCATATGTGGAGAAATCATAAAGTTTTGGGACCCAGGCATGCATTTAACTGATCTGCAAGCTACCAATGCATGATCAGTGATATATACGGACCTGTGGCTATAATAACACATGATTGCAGAGTTGCAGATGCATCTATCGACGCATCTATCGAGGGCCTGTTCGGAAGTACTATAACAAATGGCTAAAGAACAGGTTTTTTTTTCCTACGGCATGTTTTTCAAACTGCTAAACGATACGTCTTTTTAGAAAATTTTCTATGCAAAAGTTAGGTAAAAAATCAAATTAATCTATTTTTTAAGTTTAAAATAGCTAATACTCAATTAATCATATGGTAATGATGTTTATTGTTTTGTGTGCACTACTATTCGAAATTCCAAATAGAAACCAAAGTTTACCAACACTGCCCGAGTCCAAGTTAATTTCCTTTCTTAACCAGAGATTTTTAGTCTTAAAACTTTTTAACTAAAAAGAGGCTACTCTATATTTTTGTAAATGTCCGGTTTGTACTTTATGGGTAAAACAAACTACTACAAAAGAAACATGGTACTTTAGACTCTTTCCTTGGGCGAATTGGGTGCTCTATACCACTGACACTAGGGGCGGAGCTAGCATGTAAGCATTATTATTGTCATATGACACCAATGACTTCTCGGTAATCCCATTACTAATACACACTAAAAATTGGAAATGCTCTTATAAACGTGCTTTGGCAGTACTCTATCCAATTAGTGACACCAATAATATTATTTTCTAGATCTGTCACTCACCGACACAGATGTAACCGATGATTGTTAAAGGTCATTCAAAACATGAATAAAACAAAGAAAAGCAAAAGATAATTACCACAACCGTAAAATCACTCTAAAATATTACCTCTATCTCAAAATACAACTACTTAATTTAAACTATAAATTTAGACACTTTTTTGTTAAGCTTGGCTCATAGTTAAAGTAGCTGTATTTTGATACGGAGGAAGCACATGTATCTAAACATATCTTAGGAGGACGACGTAGTACACTTTATTCAATTGCACTTCAAGCTCTTGTTGTCGTGTTGGTGAAGTCTTAAATTATCATCGTGATCGTGTCCTTCCATCTATGCTCTTCAATTAGCTGGTATATATATATCTATATTTTTCTCTTGAATGCACCATGTACTTTGCATCGGTCTACTCAACTAACGACACTCTCTCCTACCACTCAATCCATTATCCATCTATGATAGATGATGCATGTATTATGTCGTACATATATATGGCAGTTTTGCTGCAGTGGTTGAAGCATTTCACGTGTTTATATGCACAAAGATATTAATTCATACCTGCATGTACAGTATTAGTAACATGTAGCAACATATATTGCATGCACTAGCCTCCACAATTAATACGAAGCATTGCATATATCTGATAATTGATCATGCCATCTGTCGCGTCTTGTAAACATAAAACATGATTTTTAAGATCTCAAATTTTGACTGCACGATATTTTTTTTAAATTACACAGTACAACTTAGACACTTATACAACACACACTCACCCCTATGAACACATACGCAAACCCTACCCCTATGAGTATCTCCGAAGACTGGGCCGATAAATTCTTGAGATTGACGAAGTCACCACGAGCGCCTCGCTGTCGATGGGTACGTCGCTTACCACTGGAAGCACAAAGCCGTTAAATCCTAGAAAATTCGTTCCCATGGAAAATCGAACTCAGGACCTTAGGTGCTACTGAGGCTCTTGTAACCACTAGGCTACAGGCCCGTTCGCGACTGCACGATATTTTGGAACGTCATCCTTTTAAGAACTGGCTAATACTATGAGTTATCATTTGTATCTATACGTTGATTTGCTACAATTGGCACCATTAATTTTATGAGTTGGAAATAAGCATGTTCAAACCTTGGAATAGGCCAGTAAAAAAATTCGAGATTTTGACCCTTCTATAAAACTTACGTAGTATTCAATAAATGAAGCCTAACAAAAACTACTTCCCATAAGCACCTAAACCACACACACCATACTAAGCACTTCCTTTGCCATGTATTAACAATTGCTTGTTATCAATATTTACTGACAGGGACTCCGCGTCGGGCCACCTAGCGTTGAAACATGGGATCTCAATGTCTCGAGACTTTGGCGCCGAGGTAAAGGACTAAAGGGTCATTCTTGGTTATAGTTTGACATGTTCTATTTGTAAAATAATTTTTTTAAAGGATCAAAACATCAAATCTTAGACTAGGCCAGGCTAAAAAAATGCCCGAAGAAATGCAGGCTTGAGCCCAATTCAAGCATTGGGCTTTCTCAGGTTGGGCCGAGCTTTTTTATAATATAAACGTTTTCTTATCTTAATTTTAATCAATGGCGTCAGGTGACTCCTTTGAACTTCTGAAGGAGAAGAACTGAAGGTGCTGGTTAAACCCGATCTGACACGGAGGCACGTACCCAATTCAAGTGGAAGGAGTTACTCCAACCAATATATAGCTCTCTCCCCCATCTATAAATACAAGGCAGCAGAAAACATCACAACTCAAGACCCAGAGGATCACAACTAGTGCAACTCAATCCCATCATCTCTTCTTAATTCAGAATGGCAGCAGCGGCAACAATGCCGATGCCTTTAGCTAATAGGCGTTTTGCTTGCAAACCAATCACCACATCATCACCATCAACAACAAGAACAACGTTATTTGGTAAACAAGTCACCACGAGTAGTATCCGCTGGTATGTTTCTCTTCAACATATAACTTGGAAACCAAAAATAATCGTCGAGAATCTTTCTTAAAGTGCATCGTCAGTCACATAATCAATCTTGCATAAGGAGTTTCAGCTAGTTAATCGAATATATACCAAATATGTTTATCATTTTCTGTTAGTTGATAACAACTACAATTAATTATTACCAGTTGCAACGTTTTGTCATACGTATGCAGGAGCTGCAGTACAAGTGCTATTCGTAGCAGCACGGCCATGGGGGCCGACGTCATCAAGAAGCAACAGCAGGAGGAAGAAAAAGACGAACTCCATGGCTACCTGTCTCCTGCTAAGCTGGACATCCTAAAGCAAATGGAGCCATGGGTAGAATCTCACATCCTACCACTCCTCAAGCCAGTGGAATCAGCTTGGCAACCATCCGACCTCATCCCAGACCCATCCACCCTATGTCCCGACGCCTTCCACGAGGCGTGCCTTGACATCCGCGCCCGCGCCGCGGGTGTCCCCGACCCCCTCCTGGCATGCCTCGTCGCCAACATGGTGACGGAGGAGGCGCTCCCCACCTATCAGAGCTCACTGAACCGAGTCAAGGCGGTCGGTGACACCACAGGGGATGACGGGTCGGCGTGGGCGAGATGGGTGAGGGGGTGGTCGGCCGAGGAGAACCGGCATGGGGATGTGCTGAACCGGTACATGTATTTGTCCGGCCGGTTTAATATGCGGGAGGTTGAGCGGACGGTTCATCGGATGATCCGGTCCGGGTTTGCGGTTCATCCCTGTAATAGCCCGTATCATGCCTTCGTCTACACCGCCTTCCAGGTTGTGTTCTTGAATATCTTTTTGGTAGGTTGTGGGATAAATAACTTTTTGCTGAAAATATAGGTGATTTTGATTTTGATGTTTGATAGGTTTTTGAATATATAATGATCAATGTTAAAATGTTGTGTTTAGGCATGTATATTTGTTCTTTTAATTGCCAGCGTTTCTCTTGAAATTTTGAGTTTTGTTTTCTTATTTTTATGACGATTTCATTCGAAGATGTTCAAGTTTGTCTTCAAAATTTAGGATGAAATCTATCTAATCCTCTTCTTCTTCTTCTTCTTCTTCTTCTTCTTCTTCCAGGAGAGGGCGACGGCGGTGTCGCACGGCAACACGGCGAGGCTGGTCGGCGCGCGGGGGCGCGGCGACGCAACCCTAGCCCGAATCTGCGGCACGGTCGCCGCCGACGAGAAGCGCCACGAGGCGGCCTACACCCGGATCGTCTCCAGGCTCTTCGACGCCGACCCGGACGCCGCCGTGCGCGCCGCGGCGCACATGCTCCGCCGCGGGATCGCGATGCCAACCTCCCCCATCTCCGACGGCCGCCGCGTCCCCGGCGACATGTACGCCTGCGTCGTGTCGCTCGCCGAGCAGGCGGGGACGTACACGGCGTCCGACTACTGCGACGTCGTCGAGCACCTGGTGCGCGAGTGGCGGGTGGCGGAGCTGGAGCACGGAATCTCCGGCGAGGGGCGGCGCGCGAGGGATTACGTGTGCGAGTTGCCGCAGAAGATCCGGAGGTTGAAGGAGAAGGCCCATGATAGGGCGGCCCAGATGAGGAAGAAGCCCATTAGTATACCGATTAATTGGATATTTGATAGGCATGTCAGTGTTATGCTTCCCTAATCTAATCTAGTACTACTTCTTTAAGTTAATTTAGTAATAATTGGGCGCATAATTATTCTCCGGAAGTAAGATTGTTGTTGGTTCATAAAAGGACTGTTACCTACTAGTAAGGTCCGCTAGATTTAGGTAGTTGGTACGTAGTTCCAATTGTGTTGTTAAGACTTGTTTCCGTTAATTGTTAACGTGTCTATCCATGATTTCCTTTCCAGGTTTACCAAATTAAGACAGAGCCTGATGTTTTTGTTAATCCACAACTCAAATGACAACGTAGAAATAAGCTTGCTACTTAAAATAAATATTTATTCTTGTTCTAATTATTGCCATGCGCATGATTCTCTGTTTGAGCAGGATATCAACATCATGAGCAAATCAGCTACTCCATACTAAATTCCACAACTATTTGTATTTTCCAGCACTTGTAAGCCACAGAATGGTAGAAATCAGCGAGAGTAATGTTTGGATGGCTTTTACTTGGACTGACTTGTAAGCTGAAGAAACCGATACGACAATTTTAGCGTAGGGCCAAGGCATGCAGTCCTATTAGCAGTAACTACTGCTGAGTAACGTAAAAAGCCTAAGCCAATTCCAAAATCAAGTGTCAAAATTTAAAATTATAAGCCACAGCTCAAACAATTATTAGATGTACAAGTTGACAGCATAATAGAACTCAAAAGGCAATTAACCATTACAGTTACCGATGTAGGCTTTCAGGCAAGACAAAAACATGCCAGGATGCTTGGATTGCAAAACAGTAAGCTTTTTTCCAACGATTTAAAGGCCCGTTATACAATCCTTGGATAATTTATAGCCTCATGGTACAAAATATCGAATCACAACTTGGTTATTGCTACAGAGCTAAGTGTAGAAGTTTAAAATAAAATCCACTCTGTTGGAACAAGAACACTGAATCACTTCTTTCCACCTCCAGACACGTTAAATTTAAAGAAGATGATGTCCCCGTCCTGTACCACGTAGGTCTTTCCTTCCTGCTTGTACTTTCCAGCTGCCTACATTTCGCAATAATGGGTGTCTTCATTAAGTATATATCAAAAATAGGCACTTGAACAATATCAAAGTTGTTATGTGCCTTGCATACCTTCACAGCAGATTCACTACCCAGTTCTTTCAGATCGTCAAACTTCATTACCTAATCCCAGAAAAAAAAATGTACTTTACAAATTCTGTTTTATATGTGCATCCAAAAAAGAACAACTGAACACACCATCCCCAGCAAATTCATAAAACAAAGAGAATAATTATTTTAAGGAACTAGATCAATGTGTACATTGAGTACTTAAGAGTAACACAAAATCAATTGTTTGCAATGATAAAGAACCATATTAGCATGCCTATACTAACTATATCGCATGAGTACCTCGGCGCATATGAAGCCTCTCTCAAAATCAGTGTGGATTGTACCAGCAGCTTGAGGTGCCTTAGTTTGACGTCTGATCTGCCAGCACTTCACCTGAACAGAAAATCCACCCATGTAACTAATCCAGAGAAAATTATTCAAACATTCTACTAACATGATGCAACAGTTTATAAAACTAAAGTTTTCACTTCACTTGCATTTGAACTATTAAGAAAATATAAGCACTAAAGAAAGATAACCTTAAGACTAAGCACAGTAAATTGCACATTGCAATTGTTAAAGGATAGATGTGCTACAGTCATTTAGCAAAATGTGAAGTAGAAGATGGATTATATTAAATCAACGAGGAATAGTGGAAGTCAGGGGTGGAACCAGGGGCAGGGCAGCTAGGGCTGCAGCCCTACCCCTAAGCCTAAATTTACACTTACAAATCTTTAAAAAGCAATGAAAAAAATCTAAATTATGCAATATAACTAGCTTAGCCCTACTCTTCACAATATTGGTTCCACCCCAGGTGGAAGTCCAAGATAAGAATAACATGAGCAAGAGATGGATTGCCGCAAGATAAGAATAACATGAGCAGAACATGACCAGAAGAATACCTCATCAGGGCCAGCAGTGAAAAAATATATAAGATGGATTGCCGCAAAACCAGTCTTGATAATTTTTGGGATCACACTGTGGCACAAAATATAGAATGGTGCCTTGTTAGCTAATGTAAGATTGGAAATTTGATTAACAAGTTGCATATGGCAGATCTGAAATTTTAAATCATATAAAAAGTAGCTACAATATATGATAAACAACATGAAACTAAAGACTCTGCCAGCTTGATAGTTGTATTGAATTAATTTTAAATCACGTAAACAATGTTTAACTGTATAAGAGTGTGACATGGCTTGCCTTGTTATCTGGTTTTCCGCACAATATTTAGCAGCTTCATCGGGAGGCATATCTGCTAGCATCTGTTCAAAGGCACAGCTAAAAGGAATAATAGTTTCACCACCATGTTCCTGAACCCTGGAAAAAAAAGGAGCATTTTGCATTATTTTCCATTACATGTTA
The DNA here is from genome assembly GCA_000325765.3 of Leersia perrieri. Classification (NCBI taxonomy): domain Eukaryota; kingdom Viridiplantae; phylum Streptophyta; class Magnoliopsida; order Poales; family Poaceae; genus Leersia; species Leersia perrieri. The sequence goes on along the minus strand of CM002486.1, from coordinate 4,444,254 downwards.
ATCCCCTCATGAAAAAATTGCTACTACTTCTGCCCTTGTTTATTTGAATTGAACTAACCAACGTCAAACATAAAAGGATGGACGGAGTACTAGAGAACAATACCAAGCATGTATCTTAGGTAGGAATTTGTTCTTTTTCCTCTGGTAGTCCTTCTCACTCATGTTCACCTACAAAAAAAAGGTCATTAAACAATATATAGCTTAATGTTAAAAAAAAGGTTAGTAAAAGCCATACGCAAGGAGGTAGCAGCATACAAGCTAATTACAGTTTTGAGTTTTGAGGTGGTCAAAACTAAAATATCCATGTTAAAAAAGCTGGTATACAGCTAATTACACAATTATGTGCTCCAAAAATAATACACAAGATAGAGTTCTCATACATAAAACAAGAAAGTATTATTCGATGTTTCAAAATATTGCTTGATGCTCACAGTAAACATTGTGTAAGACAAAACACAAACAAACAGGGCACAACAGAAAGAACTCCAAAGGTTAAGTTTCGTGCTATTCAATGTTTAACTAGATAATAGGATGTATATGCTCTATACAAGGGCACAAATATAAATTCAAAAGCATGCATAACCTTAAAATGAATTATTTTGCTGACATTATTACCAAGCCTCAAAATGCAGAAGCATGAAAACAATAAGATAAAATCTCATGAACAACACCTGAACAGCTCATCATGAAAAACTACTTTACTGATGAAAACTGGCACACTGAAGACGAAAAAACATACCAAATAGACAACTGGCTTAGCCGTAAGTAGCTGAAAGGTATTCAAGATCTCAATCTCAGCACTTTTCCAATCTCCTAAGCGGACATCCTTTCCTTCCTCAAGATGGGCTTTGACCTTTTAGGAAGATAAACCAAATGTAAGCTACCACTCACTCAAGAAAAGATCAAAAGAACAATTTGAAACTATACGAGGCTGCTAACAGACACGAATTTAGCAAAGCAAAGGTTGGGTGTAACAAGTGGCCCACCTTCTGACATAACTCATGCTCGATTATCAGATGCTTTTCATTGCTTCTCTTCATTGACTTCTCAAGGTCGTCAATTTTGTTGTTCACAAATTCTATATCCTGCAAATCAATGTGCAACAGAATATAGTTGAAAGAAGGTTTAACCAAAGCATAACTGAAATGCAAATCAAGCATCCCCAAAAAACCTTGAGTCTCAGCTCTTCACCAATGGTTTCCAAATCTCTAACAGGATCCACTGTATCATCAATATGAGTAATTTCTTTGTCTTCAAATGCTCCTGAGAAACACAAGGCAGGCATGATCTTTTACTGGAACAATCATTAATTTGGCTAACACTGAAATCACACCATAACTATGTAAACTAAATATTCAATATGAAAGATCCTATCAAAATATGTGCAGGAACATACTCAATACATGGAAAATTCCATCAACAGCACGTATATGAGATAGGAAGGCATTGCCCAAACCCTCCCCAGCATGAGCTCCTCTAACAAGCCCAGCAATGTCATTGATTTCCAGATATGCAGAAACCTGCAAACAAGTTCAGAAGATATCATCCGTCTTGAAGAAAAGAAGATAGACAGTCAGACACTATAGCATTAGTGGAGAAAAGAAACATACCTCACTCTTTGGCTTGTAAAGTTGGCAAAGCCAATCAAATCTCTCATCTGGAACATATACCCGTGCCGCATTTGGCTCAATGGTGCAGAAAGGGAAGTTCTCAGCTGGGATAGACAACTTTGTTACTATGTTAAAAAAAGTGGATTTCCCAACATTTGGTAACCCAACCTGCAGAGAAAATAAATACAGAAAACATCATAAATCTTGATAACTGAATTTGAAATGCATCTCTGCAGTCCGAACAGTACTTATGATCAAAGCATTTGCTGATCCAAAAATTGATAAAGCAATGAAAAGATCAAAAAACAAACATTACATTGTGATCCAATGATGGTATATAAGATAAAAGCAAATACTTACACATCACCATTCATCAAAAGCAGGTGTGTGAGCAATACCATAGTATCAGCATCTAATGGCGGATCCATTGAGAAGAACTAGTGAATAGGACTTTAAAGGATCTACAATGGGCAATGCATGCAGCAGAAAAAAAAACTACACAAGGTAAAGATCCAGCATAAACTGTTCTTACATAGCATGCTTCCCAAATTAAGTAAACTCACACCACATCATCCAGAATCTGGGTCCAACACCCTGCATATGCAATTCATAACATCCACTAAAAATCTAAGACCTCGGCAAGATACACAACAACCGCACATCAGCGGACGAACCTGAATCAAACAAATCTAAGCACCAACCAAATCTCACACTAGCCACCAGGGGGAGAGAAAAGTTTAAAACAGTGCTTTGTGCCAAATCCCTACTAAAACTAGTGCCTCGTGCTGAGCATGCTCCGTTCTAGACCCTAGAACCAAACATACATCTCTCCCGAAGTACAAAATCTCCCTGTATCCCGTAGCTCTGCACTCACATCCGTATGCGACGCCCCGCAATAACACGACTATAATCTACAGTCAAAGCCCCAAGATCCACCGGCCGCCCGCACCCGCTCCAACCGATCACGAATTACAAACGCGCACACCGCGCAATCGCATCGGCGCCGAAACAAACACGGGAGTACATACATAGCGCTGCTGGATGGAAATTCAGGGGAGGAGGGGGGAGATTACGATTCCGATCTTGAGGTGGGAGGAGAAGCGGCCGAGGATGGGGCGCTCGGCGGGGGCGGCGTCCTTCTTCGCCTTGGGCGGCATCGTCGGCGGCTCGGCGCCCCGCGGCGGCGATGAATCTGGGGAGGGGGGAAGCTAGGGTTTTTGGTGGGAAAAGGAGGTTCTTTGCTGGCGGCGAGGGATGTGTGGGAGGAAGATGCTGCGTATAGGCCGCGGGGAGTTTATCGGGTTTGTTGGGCCCAGCTCTGGAAGGTTTACGGTAGAGGACTCTTCTTTGCTTCGTGCTGTGCTCTTGTACAGTTTTGAACCCAAACTTATTTTGGAAATTAGAATAAATCTTTAGGAACACTATTATAAACAATAAAAGTGATTCCAATTGTTAGTTTTCTTCTCCCCAACATCTGAATCTCCACGTTTTGGGGCTCTAGACGGGCTTTGTGGCTACAACATAACGACATAATTTATTATTTTATTTTTTTCTATCATTACATCGGGCAACATACATGTATGAACACTACCAAGCACACTCAAAGTGAGAGACGGAGGCCATCGGCAAATCCCTGATGTTTTATTTGACTATAGTTTGGTCTTATATTGAAATTTGTAGTTGGCCATCAAAGATTCATCATTCATCATAGTCCTTTATGTTGTAATCCCCAAATTATTTTGGAACAAGTTCTTCTACTAGAATCAAAATAGAGCACTGCTACACGTACTAAAAATATCTTACTAAATTTGTACTAACAAAACTCTCAACCATTTGATCTAACTAAATAGGAGTTCTTTAGGGTGCTCCATCTTACCTCCTAGAAGTAAGAGAGGAGGTAAGAGAGCTATGAAAAATCCTAGCCATTGAATTTTGTTAGTTTATTTAAATAAATAAATAAATGTTCTCCTCTACCATAAATACATTACTCAATAGAAGGTAAGTACTCCATTCGTCTTTTGATATAAGGCGTCCTTGTTCTCCGAAAAATCAATAGTTAAAAGTTTTAACTAATAGTTAAACTAATCATATTAGTGTTTAGTGTTATGCATGTGATATCACTAGATTTGTATTTGAATGTGTTTTCATATGATATAAATAGTTTTTGATAATTTCTTATGGAATAAATTAATGGTGAAAGTAAAGTATCGTAAACCGTGTATAATTGAAATACACTTGAGCACAGAGGGAGTACTGATTTAGAACATAACTATCTTCCTAAGGTAATCATGCGTGTGCATATATATAATCCAAGCAAATAACGTGTATACAGCTATGTCTCTCGTCAAACAAAAGTCAAACCTATATAATTCAACTAATATTGTGTATAAAGTATGACTGAAACAAAGATGCTATATTTTAAAATCACATGTTGCTGCTATGTAATAGTAATTAAATGTTTTTTAAATTATATCCATAATTATAAACTAAAGGCAAATATTGTAGAGTTTTGCCTTGTTGCATAAAAAAATTCAAAATCAAGGCAAAACGTGATTAAATAATAAAGATTCATCAGTTCATTTAATTGATTTTTAGTTATATTTTAAATTATAAAACAAAACAAGGAAACATCATTATACCTTTCCTTATTAGAAGACAATAATCGTCACCAATTAACATTTCATGGTAATAAATGATTCTTACCACTTATGAGGTAAGATGAATATTAACCATTGGATCAATCTGAAATGGAGAGTCCAAAATAGTTTGGGTGTACTGTAAAATGATCCACTAAATAGATGTTACAAAAAAATCTAGATTCACTCGCAGCATGCCACGTCAGTGTTAGTACGGAAAATTTAGTACACGTAACGTTTTCCAATCAAATATATGTGAAAATATTTTTCTCTTGTGTCCCTTGCAGCATATATATGCATCGCAAATACAAACGACCCCCGTGTTGTAAAACAACTAAGTAACCATTTCATCAATTCTTTTATAGAAGTAACTTAGAAGGGATTGATAAAGATGAATGTTATGATGAATCTAGATATTATTTCCAATAGAAAAGGGAGGCATCGAGAATTAGGACGGATGAAGCATCGAAACCTTTAGATTTCCTCAAACATTTTTGGAGGATGAAGATCTGCTAGTTCTGGAAGCTCCATCGATGCTGCCTTGATATGATCATGAGTGAAACCTTATCAACAAGCATAGAACTATCTATCTTTGAGGAGAAAGGTGCTTACAATGTTGATGTCTTTTAGCCAGGTACGACCAAAGAAATAGGCCAGCCAAATCTTTTAAAGGTTAGGAGGAAAGTTACGAACATCAACAAAGTAAGTACATTTAAGTACATTTTACGGCGAGAAACGCAACCACGATCAATAGAAATTAACTGCCACTAGTCACTACATCAATGGAAGATTATTTCCTCGGTAGACTTGAACAATCCTATGTATTTCTAGATCATAACCTCATCTCTAATGTCACTTAATTAACAGCTGAGAGGACGAACGTGCTTTCGATCAGAAGAACGAAAATCAATGCAGTTCCTTTCAAATAAATCAGCATACAAACTTAGCCACAAAGACAACATGTATATGTATCCATAATATATGGAATTTGGTAGTAGCACATATGCTAGGCAATAAATCCCTTCATAATATAATATTCAGCAGATGCCAAGTACCATCGTTTAGCTGTTGGCTTAGGCCACGACGAAAATTTGAATTTTCAAACATAACTTTAAAGTTTTTTCATTGTATTCTTTTTTTTTCAGCATTGGGCTTCAAATTGTGAATAATACTGTTGTAAAGCTTTACCCATAAAATATTATTTCACTAGTATACACTGGTACTGTAAAGGAACCCAACACACACACACATTCAGCAAATGCCATCGTTTCAATGTTGTTTTATAAGCCGCAACGAAAATTTGAATTTTCGAACATAGCTTTGAAGTTTTTTCATCACGATCTTTTTCAACCTTGGGTTTAAATTGTGAATAATATAGATGTAAAAGTTTTACCCATAAATTATTTTTCATTGCTTCGTTTATATGTCTACGGCCTAGGTGAAACAACTATCAGGCCCCAAAATTGAAGTGTTTGAAATATTTCATATAGACATTGTGCATTATGCAGTACTTCACCACTTCAACTCAACAAGTTCTGTTCAACCAATCGGGAAGCACAGCTTTCATGCAAATAATGATAATGGATAAATCAATTAGTTGACAAGCTAAGAGAATCACCCCTGTCATTGATCAAGTAGGGACGGAAAGGAGGAATTAAGAGTTCATGTTCACGCTCAATGGTGGTTATTAAGCAGAATCTTTTCACTCTTTCCGAGAGGCAAAAAAGAAGCACCCAACATATGCATCATGCTCATTCTTCTCATACTGGAATCATACTTACAAGATTTAGTATCTTCAGACCATCGTGGTGGGTTACTTGGGTGCATGCACCGTAGGATTAGGCCAAACAGGACCATGGTTTTTTAAAAAGTAAACGGCAGAACGTGTGCCCGTTTAATTGAATAAAGCATGAGTAAAAGTATTTACAGCTAGCAGTAAACTGTGTAAAGCAAAGGGGCTAGAATTGTGCTAGCTTCTCTTAGCTCCCGCGAGACCCCACGTTCTAACCTCCTCTTGAACTTTGCGATGACAAGTCGGAAGCTCTATATATGTTGGAAACTATGCAAAGTTGATGAAAGAGAGCTTGAAATAATTAACCAGCAGGCCAGTGTTCAGCGCTGACTTTTTTTTTTAAATGAACCGCACACAATACGAATTTTATATATTGATATAGACAAAAAAAATACAAACTATAGTCACGGAATCCAGAAATAAAAAAACCACCACACCTCTGGCGACGCCTCCAAGAAGGAAAACGACGCCGAAAGGCGCCGCCGTCGCCCGTCCCAGATAGTCTGGACAAGGTTTTCACTCGAGAACCATTAGGGAATTAAAGATGAAAAAACAAAGTAACGCCCCAAGAGGAAAGCGGTGCCCGCAGGCGTCACCGTTGCAGGCCAAAAGGCTAGGCTTTCGTCCGTTAACATCTCATCTTCCCGTGTCAAAGGAACTGTTCGGCTTGGCCACCTCCACCACTTCTCCAGTGCCTTGTCGACCACTGGTCAGCAAGAGGAAGCTCGACAACCGACGTGCTCCTGAACCATCCACGCAGTTGGGTTGGATGGGGAGAGGGTGAGAGAGAAGAATGGATCCCCTCTCCCCCATGCTAGCCTGTCCGACATGGTCAACTTTTGTCGGTAAAGACGCCGCCGCAAGAGGACGAAAGTCTGGGAAGGAGCCCGCCGCAAGCCTGAAGCACCCGCTGGTGGCGCACCGGACGACTCCGCCTCGGTCTGGTTACCCGCGTCACCCTCGGGTTGCCAAAATGCCTCGCTGTCGCCTTGCCGCCCTCTACGCCACGCTGATGACAACCCCACATAGAACCAAGCCGCACCCACCAAAGGACTCCGCTAGTCGTACCAGACCCAAAGGCAGCAGAAGCGGATCGTAAGCGATATCGGACACGTTGTGTGTGCCTCTCCGCACATCTAACTCTGCCAGGGCCCCTCACCACCTAGTCTCCACGCCGCACCTCCACGGGCCACCTCGTCACATTCGCTCGGGGCTTCGAACGCTTTCCCCTAGATGTAGTAGGCCAGCAGCCGCCCAAAACAAAAGCATCTCGGTTCTGCAGCAACCAACCGTCGCGTGGCACCAAATAACCCCGGATCCGGCTGAGGGGAGCCGGATCTGCCAAGGTCTTCCATACCGCAGGCACGGAGACCCGTCCTCGCTACTGCAGAAGGCAAAGCCGCCTCAAAGCAAAGTCGTCGTCGTCACCGCCGTCGAAGTGACCGCAGGGTCCTTATTCTGGCAACCGCCGCCACCGCACGCGCCATCGATGCCCCCGCTGCACTCTGTCGCCCAAACGTGGCCGTGCGTCGCCCGCCAGCACCGCCACAAGCTTGCCGTTGCCCACCGGTGACTAGATCGGGGTGCCAGGAGCCCAGATCTGGCTGGAGCGCCGCCGTCGACGCCCTTGGAGCACACCGTCGCCCGTTGGTGAGGAGCGCCGCCTGACCTTGCCTCCGCGTTGTCGCCGGCATCGCGCCGTCGCCATTGACGAGCCGCCAGCGCCCAACCCCCGGCCAGATCTGGCCAC
>CM002486.1:4418790-4431613 GCA_000325765.3 Leersia perrieri | reverse complement strand
ATTATTTGTTGGATAATGAACAGTGTAGCAACCACTGACCTAGAACCATACATTATTCTCTCAGATTTTGTCTCTGATGGCAATTCTGCAGGACAATATGGTTACCAGGATGCAGCAGCATGTTATACTGTTGCTGATGGTCTTGGTTTCTTTTATTCCTTGGTGTGCAGATGATACTATACAGGTCCGGATGACTTAATTCTTGTCATGCTTTAACATGGTGTTCCATTGTTCAGTAGAGGATAATAGTTGAAATTTCTGCTCCTCTAAGGTCAGGATAATGATCTCAGGATGCAAGATCCATTAATTAGAACTTTCTTTTTAAATCGTTAAATTGATTTTCCTAATTTATACAGGTGGCAGGTAGTTTGAAGAAAGTACTATGACGTACGGTCTCGATCCCACCAAAAGCTCAGATTAATATATCCTATATTATAATGTGTAATACATTGCAGTTCTAAGATTTATTCTCATAGTTATATTTGTTTCAGCAGAGCCTTTTTTCCTTCCTCCTTTCTGTTACCAACTTGATTTGTTAATTTGTACTAATCCTTTCTCTTTTCTCTAATTTTGTCATGTCAGTACTGCACTTGAGCCTCAATTAGAGAAAAGGGTTGATGAGTGAGCTTAAGCAGAATTAATATTTTTGTATGACAGTGAATTCCATCCCATCTCAATTAAACTACAGAAGGAAAAACAGAAGGATTAAACCGCAGCAAATGTTTGGTCACTGTTACGACAATAGATAGATATATGATGTAAATATAATATTTGTATATTTTTTATTCATTTTTCTTTGGTGAATTGTATTGGGAAATACTTATTGACTGTCTGAGTAAGAAATTAAGAGTATATATGTGTAAGTAATGGTGTTATAGCGTTGAGATTGCAGTGGAGTGGATTGATGTTTATAACCGGTATTAAAATTTGAAGTGGTAGAGCAAAAAAAGGTATGTTTATAGTTTGCTTCTTAAGACTTATCATGCACACCATCATGAATAATTTAGATGAATTGCAATTGAATGGTAAATCTGCACTCTTCTGTTGGCTGTGCACTTCTGTGAGCTGATATTTTGAGCACTAACATTGTTAACAAATATGAAAAAATGCTTTTAATATGTCCTGTAACAAATTTGCTCTCAATCAAGCGTTATTTCTAAGGATGCAGAGTTAACTTTACAAATAAAACCTCATCTTTGTGGCTTAATTTTAGGTTCCGTACGAAAACAAATATTACCTTAGCGTAAGCACGAGCAGATTACTAGTTATTAACTTGATCACACATTTGCACGTATAGTTATTCTCCTGATTCGCTATTAGGCAGCCGCTACCAACAAAAGCAGGGTGGAGCCACCATTTTAGGTCGATGGTGTCTCCACCAGACAGATGCTCGCTGCTCCTCGTCGATACTCCTGCCATCCATCACGTAGTTTGTGTTGCACTGCTGTATGAATATGTCATCTCAGACACTGCTCTACCTTCTTTGTCAAAATTGATATGTCATCTCCTATTATCGGACAGTGGAAGGCATCGAGTAACAGGCATGTATCTGTTTGCTGTTGTTTATAGGCTGACCAGTCAATAGAGCAAATAATACACCGATGAGTGATGTCACTCATGGAAGAGTCGATGGAAGTACTTAGGCCCCGTTTGATAGAGCTCCTACTATGAGGGTGGAGTGGAGTCGTGGAGCTGAAGAAATGCAGCTCAACTCTTCTAGTGTAATTTTTAAGAGTGTTTGGTACAGCTCTGGCTCCACTACACAAGAATCTAGGAGCTGGAGCTGTATCAAACAGGGCCTTAGTCTAGAAAATAATCAGTGTCACTCGACAGTTGACACCACTACCCTAATTTTCGGATCCTCCCCTGAACAAAAGAATATGCTGCAATTATCGGTAGGGCCGGTCCTGAGTTTTTTTAAGACCTGGTGCAAAAATATTGTTAGGGGGGCCCTTAAATACTATTTTAAAAAATAATTAACATATATACGAGCTACTATATTGTTAAACACTTGAAGCGCATCTAAAATAAAAGTAATATATCAACGAGAAACTTTACATATTTCGGATATTTCTCGATGCAAAGTCATAGATAATGATAACAATATCAATCTCATCCAGTAATTTCTTAACAGCAGGGTATCAAAGATGGCCCTGATAATTAAAAATAAATTAACATCATTAGTGATTTTAATTACATACACCGATGAACACATGGACTGATCGATGGACATGGCGTTGCTGCTGCTCACCTGATCACCTATGATAGTATTTTGTATTTATTTATTTACCTTGAGTTACAATAAGTACTCGACGCCTCACTGCTGCTCACACAATCGAGACTTAGGGCATGTTTAAGGAAGCTTTAGATTTTAAGAAGCAATTGTCTACTATCTAGCTTATGAGAATCTAGAAAAGCTTAAGAACTCAACTTTTCTAGCTTCTGCCTTCTCATTTCATTTTCCAGAATCTGTAAATCTCAAAAGCTTGTTCTTCCATAGCAATAAAGTTATATTCTTCGTGATCCTATCCTCTATCTTTCCTATCTTTTTTAAGTGTGTCCTTTTTCTTGGATTGTGTATACAACCTGGCTCCAAATTAAGCATTCACTGATCTCCTCTCTCTCATACTTTCCTTTTGCCAACTCAACAATATAGTTTAGATGGATTTTTTTGGAGCCGCCATAGAATCTCTATTATACCTGCTCTTATTGGTTCTTAGAATTGGAACAACAAAGTGAAGGAAGAAGGAAGAAAAATATCTGGAAGTTTGTATCACAATTTTCTGTTTAGTCTATTCTATTTAACTACCAAGTGTGACTTGGTTTACTGTAGAAATTTCTCTCAACACCTGCATGTTACTTATGTCTGCTAGAGAATATCATGAAGCAGCTGGTTATTTATGGCCACAAATCAGTGTTGTTGTGGCCGATATTGAATTACAAGTGATTTTACTCTAGCTTCAAAGCATTTGAGATGGTTGGTGTGTGCTATTACATTTTTTACATACCACACATTGTACGTACACACTACTGCATCTATATATGATAAATAGAAGGTATATATGATCCTATTCCTATCTTGTAACTTGTAAGGTCAATATGGAAGCAAATGAAAGTCAATGGAAGTAACAACGCTCTCTCTCATATAGACGGTAAAAAGATCAGTAGTAGGAATGATGGGCAATGGGAATTCATCTTCAAGATAGATAGACCCACAACGAGCAAGCTTTCGTGACTTTCGTCCATCAATCTGCCCCGGACAAACTTACAGGGAACACACCATGACATTACGACACAACAATTCTATTGCATTGCCTAAGATGTGCTCTGGTACAGTTGTGACTCCGCCACAGCCGTTGTAGCAGCACCCTCGGACATCCAGCAGCGCTACCAATTTGCATTCCTACCAGTGGTGAAGCCAGGAGGGTTGTGGAGACTAGGCATTAAGCTAGTCATCGAGTAACTAATTGATAAATTTGATGCTGGTGCAAGTTTTCCAGGACCAAAAAATCGCTCGCACACCAACTAGCTACTACAGTCGAGCAGGCAGTGAGAAGCATTTTTCTTTCTTTGCTCATAGAATTATTTCAAGGATATAATTTACTTTGGGATAAAATTTCAGGCATGAACTAAACCTCAATCCTAAGATATAACTTGACACCTGATTAGTTTTCTTGGTTTTAGCAGGCCACCCGCTCGACATAATGTCCCAGAAGAACATCATCACGCGGTGGGTGCCGCGTGGCTACTGGTCAGAGCCGATGTCCAACAATGTTTGACATAAAACCCACTGATTACTCATCCAAAGCTGTGGTCGAGCTTACCTCAGCCCAAGAAATTTCAGAATATAACTAATGTAATTGATCTACACATTTCTTCTACTTGAGCATCAACCTTCGATGGCATTTGGAAAAAGTTGTGCTCGGTCAAAACATAAACTGTTGTTCTGATTGCTGCTCAAGGAGACAAGGACAGACTGAACACCAGAAATTTGTTAGGAAGGAAACAGTTTCAGAGACCGAGTTATTGTGTGTTCTATGCAACCTTCAACAGGAAGAAACTTTGCAGCACCTCTTCTTCACCTGCCTCTTTGCTCACCCATTGTTTAGTTCGCGAAAAGAAAATTTTTGGTGTCAGACGCTTGTCCAGATGTCGGAAGGAATTTCAGACACAAATGAAAAAAATTAATTTCATAACTCGCATGGAAACCGTGAGACGAATTTATTAAGCCTAATTAATTCGTCATTAGCACATACAGGTTATTGTAGCACTTATGGCTAATTATGGACTAATTAGATTCAAAAGATTTGTTTCGTGATTTCTATGCAAACTGTGCAATTAGTTTTTTAATCTATACTTAATGCTTCATGTATATGTTGAAAGATTATATATGATATTTTTGGGCAAAATTTTTGTGAACTAAACAAGGCCTCAATGTGTCTGGAGAACAAACTTCGCAATCTCTGAAGCAATTCAAGATCTGCAGCCAAAAACTACAGCTGCCTCTTTTTTCATGGAAGTTATAATCCTCATAGCGTGGAGCATTTGGATTACCAGAAACAACATAATTTTTCAAGTTATCTCACCCTCAACCTCAATTCAGTTCTGTAGTAGGGAATGGAGGAACAAGGATTCATGTTCATGTTCTATGGTGATTTTTTTAGCACCAATTTTCACCTTTCCACGAGGCAAAAGGAGCACTCAACGTGTATGATGCTCAATCTTCCGATGCTGGAATTGTCGCTAAGATTAGTATCTTCAAACAACTGTATGTAGATGGCATACACCACAGGATTCAGTCAAAAATAACAAGGCCATAACTTAAAGACTATATATGCATGCAAAGTTGATGCAGTAGAGCTTGAAATGATTAACCAGGAATTCTCATTATTGATTTTATCACACACTTGCACGCTTAATTATGCTCCTGATTCGCTATTAGGCAGCCACTACCAACAAAAAATGATACGTTGCAATTGTCGTCTACTAGCTAGGCTTGGAAACAAAATAGTGAAGAAAGAAAGCAAGAAAAATATCTGGAAGTTTGTATATCACAATATTCGGGTGCTCAGCTGTAGATCTAACCACCAACACTAACTAGGTTCTCCATAGAAATTTGTCTCAACAACACTTGCATGTTACTAGCTTGCTCCCTCCGTCCGTATATATTAGTATGAGCTTCTTTACGGTATCTAATACTAATACTAGTCTATACTAATCATCTATACTAGTAAATTAATGTTCTACATTAAACATATACGTACTAGTGGGTATTATAAGTAGTATAAACCCGTAGTATGGTATAATATAGGGCAATTTGGGAAAGAAAATTTGAGCCAGACGGCGTCGTTGGCGTTGTCCCTGACGTAGGCGGTCGTCACCATCACTGACCAGACGACGGCGCGTGACCAGTCCCGGTGAGCTGACCGTAGCAGCGCCGCTACGCCGGCGACGTGCGGCGATGCCATGGACGTGCCGGAGATGATGTTGTAGTCGGCGAACACCTTCCTCCCGTTGCCGGTCTTCATCACCTCCTTGTTCGGCACCCATGCCGCGAGCACGTCGAGCCGGGCGCCACCACGTCGCCATGGTCTCCTTCATGTCGCCCTCGTATATCTGCTCCTTCACGCTGACGCCGCCGCCGTTGTCGCAGAAGATGAACTTGCCACGGACGTCCAGCTGGCTGCTCAGGTTCGAGAATGCGCACTGCTGCTTGTTCTTGTTGCCGCGGCCGTAGTAGAGCTCACCACCGGCGATGGTGCTTACGAGAATTTTGCATTTATGCATCTTAATTGCACCAAATGCGTAGCTAGCGTACACGGGAGATCCCCCAATACTAGTGATTTGATGAGAACGTGCACCGCTGCTTGTTCTTGTTGTCGTGGCCGTAGTAGAGCTCGCCGCCGGGAACACCGACTTGCCACGGATGGTTTTCGCGGATTTGCCGGCGCCGAGGGTTACTATCGCGGTGAAGTCTGTGTCAATGGTGGAGGTGCCGATGGTGGTGATCCATGGTGCGGCGTTGAGGACGGTGTACCCGCCGGAGCCGTCGTTGCCGGCGGAGCACGTGACGAAGATTCCCCTCCGCATGGTGGTAATTAATTCAATTACATGATCAATTACTATAATACCCTTAATAATTAAGGGTTAGATTTCATCTATACTACTCCAGCTATCACTAGTATTGGGTACTGTAAGGGAGCCCATTAGTATTTGGTCTCTACTGCTAGTAGAAATCAATCTAAACCGTAGATCTATTTTAATTCGAAGGATTGGATTGATTTTTACTGTCACCCCAATTAATAATAGTAAAAATATAGAAGAATATTATCATATGAACGGTTTAGATTATTTCTACTGATAGTTACAATACTGACAGTTTAGACCACCAGAACAGGGCTCGACAAACAGAGGGAATATCTTTGTAGAAATATCATGAAACAGCCGGTTATTTGTGGCTACGTACAAAAATACGTGTTGTCATAGCCTATATTGAATTACAAGTGATTTTACTCTTGATTCAAATTCTTTGAAATGGTTGGTGTGCTATTACCTTTAATTTTATAACATCACTCTATCCATGATAAATAGAAGCCAGGGAGATCATAGCATCTGCCTTGTAAGTCAGGACAATGGAAACAAATGAAAGACAGTGGAAGTGACATGTTCTCTCATCTAGGGCCTGTTTATCTGAGCTGCAGCTTTTGAAACTTTTTTGAAAAACTGCTGTAGGCTTTTCGTTCTAAAAAGCCAATCATAGTTTTTAGAAGAAGTGTTTTGCTTTCTGGGTTCAAAAAACCACGAAAAGCGAGTTTTTCAGCTTCCCATACAAACTCAGCTTTTTTTGAGCTTCTGGTTTTTCAGAAGCTGCACGAAAAGTTAGCTATTTGTTTAAGCTTCTGTCTTTTTACGCTGAGAAGCTGTCCAGAAGCTCAAACAAACATACTCCTGGAGTCCTGGACAGCAAAACAATCAATAGCTAGTAGGAATGACGCGCAATGCGAAATAAGTTCAGGATAGATTGGCCCATAACGAGCAATCTTTCATATCCACCATTCTGCCACGCATAACCTGGGGCTGAATGACATAACAGTTCAATTGCATCGTGGCGTGCTAGAGTAAAATCCTTAGATTGGTTTGGCCTAAAATGAACTACATCATGTACTGTACACCATCTTATATAGATTGGTTGAGGCAGTACTGGATGTTATACGTGTTAGTTTTTAGGCTATTAAGGTTTCCCTTGTTGCTGGTTGGAGTCGAACAACAAGTATAGCTAGGAAAAAAGTTCTTCTTTAGCTCCGACTATTTTTCCAGTGTATTTTGAAAAAAGTTTTTCTTTGGCTCCTACTATTTTTCGACTATTTGTCTAGTGTATTTTGATGCACAAGTTTTGTAAGCAAGTGAGATAGTAGATGTAACACCCTATCCTAACAGTTGCATCAGTCCGCTCTCTATACATAGAACGGACCTGTATTTGCATAGTATCACTTACACTTTTGTTTTCGCTTTGTGTAAAAAAATTAACTCGGTGGTACTGTGGTCAGGGCACGAAGGATTATAAGTAGGCCTTCACCCACCTAAACTTTTAAGGTGATACTAAACCATCACTACACACTATTTTTGGGTCACTTGGGACAACACAACACCATACTAAGGTTTCATTGGACTGGGGTGTTAAAATAGATGACCGGTAAAGATTATTAAGAAAGGTCCCATTCAGGTGCTGATAGAAGGTGATGCAGGGAGGAACTCCTAATAGTCCTATATAATACAAAGAGCTAATGCAGAGGAACCATAGTGCATTAACCAAGAGGCACGAACAATATGGGTCCATCAATGTTGAACTTGAGTTCCTATTGCCTGGCATTCCTACTGATCTTTTTACTGTCTACTCCCTCTGTCCCAGAAAGGTTAACGTCCTAGCACATGAGAGCCAACTTAACTCTAACAAAAATGACAAATATACCCCGAAATTACTACTACATGTATGTGAATACTAGTTGTCATTTCAACTGTTGTTAGTACTTGTTGTCCTTTTGGTAAAGGAATGGGGAGACGGGGAGAGATAAAAAGTAGCATCCAGGGTAAAACTTGGAGTGGCAGAGTTGCACATCGAGCGGAAAAGGTTGATTTGATGACTGATGTCCCATGCTTGCTGCGCTCCAAACGTCAGGTAATTTGGGACAACGTTTAAGAGCCAAAACGTCAAGTTTAGTGGAAAGGAACTCCTAATAGTCCTATATAATACAAAGAGCTAATAAAAAAATTTGGAAGTTTGTACCACAAGTTTTTGTTTACTCTACAGATTTAACCACCAGCACGCACTGTGTTGTCCATAGAAATTTCTCTCAACACTTTCAACACTTGCATGTTACTTGCTCCCTCCATCCTCAAATATAAACATTTTTTTAGCTAAGCATGTCTATGTTTATCGCTAAAATGATTATATTTACAGGTGAAGGGAGTATAATTTTGTAGAAATATCATGAAACAACTGGATATTTACGACTATAAATCAGTATTGCTAGCTGTAGCAAATATTGAATTATAAGTGATTTTACTCTAGCTTCAAAGCCTTTGCAGATGGTTGGTGTGCTATTACACTTAATTTTTAACATAACATACATTGCATGCACACATCACCCCATCCATGATAAATAGAAGGGATCATAGCATGTGCAGGACAATTGAAGCAAATGAAAAAACACAATGAAACTACCAATGCTCTCTCATCTCGAGTGTTCTAGACAGTAGAAACGATCAGTAGCATAGGAATGACGGGCAATGGGAATTCATGTTCAAGATAGACAAGACAGGATAGGACAACGATCTTGCAACATCCTGCCCGGACAACCTGAAAGAGAACACGCCGTGACAATATGGACACTACAGTTGATCAATTGCATAGCTGCGATCTCTCTTCCGGTAGGTTATCTCCTCCGGTCCGATGACCATAATACGTCAATGGTCGGTCTCTTGAGGCACACCTGCTAGGTTTTCTTGGTTGTCTCATTCGTGCAGACCAACCGCTCGACGAAATGTCCCGTAAGAAAATCACCACGCCGCGGGCTCCTCTTGGCTCCTGCTGGCCGGAGCGGATGGCCTACAATGTTCGACTTTAAACCCACTGATTACACATCCGAAGCTGTGATCGAGCTTACTTCAGCCCAATAAATTTCACAATGTAACTAATGTAATTGATCTACACATTTCTTCCACTTGAGCATCAAGCTTTGATGGTCATTTGGATAAGTTGTGCTCGGTCAAAACATAGTGTTCTTCTGATTGCTGCTCAAGGACAGACTGAACACCAGAAATTTGTTAACAAGGAAACAATTTTCAGAGATCGAATTTTTCGTTATTGACTTGATCAAACACTTCACACATTACTCATGATCCTGATTTGCTTTTAGGCAGCCGCTACCAACAAAAAAGGAAAAGTTGCAATTATCTGTTACTAGGATTGGAACATAAAGTGAATAAAGAAAGGAAGAAAAACATCTACAAGTTTGTATCACAATTTCTGTTTAGTCTATATATTTAACCACCAACACTCACTAGGTTCTCCGTAGAAATTTCTTTCAACACTTGCATGTTACTTGTATCTGCTAGAAATATCATAAAGCAGCGGGCTATTTCTGCCTATAAACCAGTGTTGTTGTAGCCAAGACTGAATTACAAGTGATTTTACTCTAGCCTCAAAGCATATTTGAGATGGTTGGTGTGCTATTACATTTAATTTTTGACATACCATACATTGCACGTACACACTACTACACCCATGATAAATAGAAGGCATGATCATAGCATCTACCTTGTAAGTCAGGACAATGGAAGCAAATGAAAAACACTGAAGTAACAAATACTCTCTCATCTAGAGTTCTAGACAGTAAAATGATCAGTAGCTTGTAGGAATGACGGGCAATGGGAATTCAAGTTCAGGACAAATTGGCCCAGACAGAGCCAATTTTCGCTGACCATTCTGCTGTGCAGAAGCTGACAGCATGACACAACAGTTCAATTGCATCACGACCAAGTCGTGTGCTAGAATAAAGTCCTTAAATTGGTCCAGCCTAAAATGAGCTATGAATTACATGGAGGGACCGTTGAGCAGCTCGAATTTCATGTACTGTATGACATCTAGATTGTTTTTTTTTCTTGAAACCAAGAACACCGGCCTTTGTCAAGGTTTTTTATATATAAGAAGAAGGTGACTCATTTTTATGAAAAAACAGACCTAAACTTGCAGTGCTCAATTTATTAGGGGAAATTAGATAAAAGTCACAGCTACAACAGGCTCGCAAGCAACTAATATTAACTACACCGCCACACCATAGCCACAGAAGCATGACAAGACCAACAACCGCAAGACATTGCTACCATGACTACCGAAGATGATTTGGTCATGAGCAACAAAGATGAAAGTAAAAAAAAAACTTTTTGCAAGCCAGTAACAACATGACATCACTGTCATCACACCATCGCCCGCGCAATCAGGCGGCTCTGACTTTGACGGAAAGCACTAGGGCGAGGACCAAGCCCTGTGGGCCAAACAACTTGCTACCCCACATCAAAACAAAACAAAATAGATAGGGTCCAACAAAAGGGTTACGTTGCCAAGCTACAAACACACAACAGCTCCGTCTTCCCCACCAGACCACAGCTAAAACACCGCAAAAAAAAAACAAGAACAACTCCGTCTTCCCCATCAGACCACAGCCAAAACACCGCAGAAAAAAAAACAAGAACAACTTCAAGTCATCGTTGCCAAGCTTGTTGAGTGCCTCAACACAATATTTCTGACTTCTCAAGATTACCCTTGAGTGCCAAGGCAGCACACAGACAGACGTAACGACTCACAATAGAATCTACACGATGATGCCTTCAGGAAAGACACGACGCCAAAAGGCACCGCCATCACCGGTCCAAGAAAATCTAAGTTTTCACATGAAGATTTGGGTAGGTTGGTGAGGAACAAGAGACGCCTCCAAAGAGAAAAACGATACCCTCAAGTGTCGCCGCCTAGCCTTTCACCGTGACCTCCACCAACCCAAGTGAGGACACTCAGACGTGCCAACTCGCAAGTTTCCTCCCACCGAAGCAACCACCACCACTAACGTTAAATGAGCAACGATACCTCCTGCAAGCCAAAACTCTACCAGTTGCAGCAGTTGTCCCTCGGATCTCTGGCAGCACAAACAATGCCGCATGCTGCCCTTGCTGCCCCAATCTCCATCTCTCCTTAGAGCTCCCCATGATCAGATCAAAGCCCGGCCAAAGGATGGGAGGAGCTCTGATGAGAGAGGAAGTCCGGTTTTGAAGACAACCAGCCAATGGGCATGCCACCAACGAAGAACCAAGCTAGGAGCCCCAAAACCGATGGCACACCTCTGCGTGCACGCAGGTGCCGCCTATCCATGGGCGCATGCCACCACGAACAGACACATCTAGCCGCAAAGTAGCTATCCATCACCGTCGTCGAGTCGAGCTCGGCCACCCTTGTCACCATCGCAAGCTTGGCCCCACCGCTACCACGGGGTCGCTTCCAGATCCAGACACATGGGGCCAGATCCGGCAACAGCGGTTCCGAGTAGAGCCTTGCCGCATACTGCATCGATGCGGCCTGCCATAGCACTGTCATGCCACAGAGGGAGCTGTCATCCGACGGTGTCCCACCGTTCGCACCGCCACTACCCGTCGGATCCAACCAAAGATGGCCATGGATTTGGGTGGGCAGCCCAAGCCATCGCATCCATGCCGCTTGACCATTGCCCTCGCCGCTGCATGATGCCACGCCCA
The DNA here is from genome assembly GCA_000325765.3 of Leersia perrieri. Taxonomy (NCBI): domain Eukaryota; kingdom Viridiplantae; phylum Streptophyta; class Magnoliopsida; order Poales; family Poaceae; genus Leersia; species Leersia perrieri. The sequence continues at coordinate 4,419,811 of CM002486.1, read as the reverse complement.
CCAGGCCATGGCCCTTGCTGCTGCCTGTTGCCATACCCTCACAGCCGTCTACCGCTCGCGCGGCCGATGCCGCGGCTGCTCCGTTCTCCAGCCACCCGCGTCATGGAAGAGGTTGGACCGCCGATGCAAGCCTCACCGCCGCCTTCCTCGCTATTGGGTGGCTTTGCCGGTAGCCCGCTCCGGCGGCAGTGAAGGAGAGTAAGGGGGAGAAGGGTGACGGCGGCGATGTCACCCAAGCAGGGAGCGACGCGGGCGTGTTCTTACTGCTCCACCTTGTTCCCTCTTTAGATTGGTTGAGGCATGCACTGGATGTTATACGTGTTAGTTTTTAGGCTACCAAAGGTTTTCCTTGTTGCTGGTTGGACTCGACCAACAAGTATATATCTAAGAAAAAGGTGGTGTATTTTGATTATAAGTTCTGTAAGTTGGTGAGAGAGTAGATGACCGGTGGAGATTATTAAGAAAGGTTCTGTTCATGTGCTGATGGAATGACAGTTATTTGATCGAGGTGATGCATAGAGGAACTCCTATAGTCCTATGCAGGCTAATGCAGAGGAACCGTAGTGCACTATTATTGACTTGATCACCCATCTGATTCGCTATTAGGTAGCTAGCTGCTACCAAGAAAATACATGTTGCAATTATCGGTTACTAGGATTGGAACAATAAAGTAAAGAAAGAAAAAAGAAGAAAAATATCTGAAAGTTTAATGTACCACAATTTTTTGTTAGTCTACATATTTAGCCACCAGCACTCACTATGTTCTAGATATTTCTCTCAAAACTTGCATGTTACTTGCTTCCTCCGTCTCAAATATAAGCATTTTATAGGTATGTATGTTTGGATTCATAGCTAACACATGATTATATTTACAGCCAAAGGTAGGCTTGGAAACGGGGCTGGTCGGGGTCGGGTTGGGCAAGAACGCCCCCGGCCCCGACCCCGGGGCCCCGAAGGTAACATCGGGGAGAAATTCGCCCCCATCCCCGTCCCTGCGGGGCCCCGGACCTCGACCGGGGCC
>CM002486.1:4334449-4418690 GCA_000325765.3 Leersia perrieri | reverse complement strand
TGGGGGAGGATTAGGGTTTCTTTAATTTTATACCTTCTCTTGATGGGCCAACTTCTGTGCATCTACGATATGGGCCTTGATGGGCCATTTTTTGTAGCCTATGTACAGCATATTTGCAATTTTCGGGGCCCCTCGGGGTCACCCGCGGGTGCAACTCCCGCCCCGGCCCCGACCCCGAAAACTACCGGGGCCCCGCGGGTAAAAAAACACCCCCGCCCCCGCTGGGTCGGGTCCCCGCCGGATCCCCGGCCCCAGCGGGGGAATTGCCAAGCCTAGCCAAAGGGAGTATATTTTTGTAGAAATATCCTGAAGCGGCCTGTTATTTACGGCTATTAATCAGTGTTGCTCGTTGTAGCCAATGTTGCATTGCAGGTGATTTTACTCTAGCTTCAAAGAAATTTTTAGCATACATTGCACGTACGCATCACTACATCCATGATAAATACAAGGCAGGGAGATCATAGCATCTGCCTTGTAAGTCAGTACAATGGAAGCGAATGAAAAACACAACGGAAGCAACAATGCTCTCTCATCTAGAGTTCTAGACGGTAGAAACGATCAGTAGTATTGGAATGAAAGGCAATGGGAATTCATGTTCAAGATTGACGAGACAGGATAGAGCAGCTATTCTCAATCATTCTGCAATGGACAACCTGAAAGGGAACAAGCTATGACAATATGGACACTACAGTTCAATTGCATCGCTGCGGATGTTGTGAGTTACTGCGCAATGCCACTGCAGCCGTCATAGCAGCAGCCTCCCGATCCCACCCTGGTCAGCTTGCCCTCCTGCTGTGTTCGGGACAGCTCTGCGCCGCCGCCAACGTGCTTGCCATCGAGACGAAGGTGCGGTGGGAGCGTGATTTTTATCTACTGCCATCAGATCTTGTTGTCAAGATCCGTGTTGTATTTGGTGCTAGGACAAGTACACGTCGGTATTTATAGGCCAAGAACTTCTTCCTCATCACACCGCCGGCGGCCGGCCGACCTCATCCAGGCTCCTCAGCACCTCCAACATTCCTCGCTCCACCTTTGGCATGGATGCCGGCCAGGGGCATTGCTGGAGGGCCATCATCTCTAGATCTGAGCGGCCTAGCTAGCAGGAGAGCCCCTCCGCAACGCCAACGAATTTTTATGCAAGTGCTGAACTTTTCTTGGACAAGTTCATGTGTTCTTGACTTCTTGCATCTGTTCCTGAGAGGTGGAAAAGCTTGGTCTTTTGGGCATGGAGGAAATTTAATGATTTTTTTCTATGGACCAAATTACAGCAGTAAGTTAGTCTTTGTAATGTTCATAAAACGTGTTTCTATTTGGTTTTGGGTGCTTTCAGCTCTGTTGCTATGGCCTATGTGAGCTTGTTATTTATTTGGTTCACAGAAATTTCTCTTGTTCTATAGAGCAGTTGGGACTTGGGAGTTCTCTGAAATTTCTCTTCTTCTACAGAGCAGTTGGGAGCCTGGGATGAGCTGGGGCTCTCGATGCTCTTCTCCTTTTTTCGTATTCTTTTCTCTGAAACCAGAGAACAATCTCTGAAGAGGACAATGTGCATATCTCTCTCTTCGAGTGTTGTTTGATCTTTTTCATGGCATCTATTAGTGTTGTTCACTTCCTAATCCACACTAAGAAAATGCTGATCCTCAATGTAATATCCAAATTTTGATCGACAATTTGATCTTTTGTTGTCACAACATGCGCCAATTTTTGGTCCAGATTTTTTGACCATGAAACTTGCTCAAACAAAAATATATGCATATACACAAGGATTCACAAAAGGATACTCTTATGGTACCCAATACTAGTATAGTATAGTTGAGAAGTAGTATAGATAGAGTACATTCATTAATTAATTTGTGTGGTTATTATAGTAATTGATCTATTAATTTAAGAAATTATCCACCACACCATGGATTTTAAATTTGAAATTCGCGAGCTTCTTACAGTTAGGATCATCCTTTCTATACAAATGCTATATACTATTGCGTACTATAGGTGTATACTATAGTATACTAACCACTAGTATAATTTAATCTCGACCATTTATTTATTAGTATAATTGACTAGTATACACTAGTAATGGGTACCGTAAATAAGCCCTCACAAAATTATATGCTCAGTGTGCTCACGTATAGAAGAAAAAATGGGAGAAGACTGAAGAGGGAGGAAAAAAATTTTTTTGAGGAGGAAGGCAGGAGCACCGTTTTTTGACTGCCAAGAGTTGCAGTCACTGAATACAGTGTTTTTTTTATAAAAACCAAACAAAAAAAGAAACTGGAAAAACTAGGTATTAGCCATTATGCGAAGTCTCTCTCTACATAGCTGGATAGCAGCATTTACAACTTCATTTGGTGGTTTGTAAATGCTGTTGAAAACCCTGTCATTTCTTTGTAACCAAAGGCTCCAGGCTGTGTATATGATTAGTCCATCGAAGCTGGGACGATGCTCTTTGATTAAAGATTTTCTTTCTTCAGACCACCAGTTGAAGAAATCTCCCCTGAAATGCTGAGTTGATGGTAGGTTGATTCCCAGTTTTTGGGCTAAAATTGACCAAACTTGCCTTGCATAAGCACATTCCATCATGAGATGTACTGCCGTTTCATTTTGCCCTCCACACATTGCACAAATTGGGCTGTTTGGCCTTTTGTGTGAGCAACCATCCAAAGAACTTGCATTTATTTTCAGTCTTTGCCTTCCAAATTTGATTGCTACGGTTGTCAACTATACCTCCTGTGAATTGGGCCTGGTAGGCTGATGCAGCGGTGTAGCACCCATTTGTTGTCCATTTCCACACAATTGAGTCTTTGGAATTTGCATTCAGATGTATTCTTTGTATCTTGTGCCATAAACCAACGAATTCTTCAGCTTGTTCACCTGTTGAGATTTTCTTCATTGGTCTGAGCCAAGCATTATCTTGCAATTCATGTGCTACTGTTCTATTTTTCCTAAAAGTTTATATAAATTTGGTGCTAAGTCTCTTGGTGCCTCACCGAAGAGCCACCTGTCCGCCCAGAACCTAGCCTTTTTTCCATCTCCCAAAGTTATCATTGTTGAGGCTAAAAAAATCCCGGTCAATCTCATCACAGGGCACATGTGTTCCCTTCCAAGGTTTTTCTTCATCTTTCCATTCATTCCATAGCCATCTTATTCTTAAAGCTCTCCCAAAACGCTCAAAATCTGTGATTCCAAGTCCACCCATGTTTTTTGGCCTGCATACCCTATTCCAATTAACTAGGCAGTGACCCCCATTTGCTTCTTCTGCACCTTTCCATAAGAAATTTCTTCTGATTTTGTCAAGCTTTTTCATGGCCCATTTATTTATCGGGAAGACGGTTAGGTGATAAACTAGAATGGCAGACAAGGTTGATTTCACCAAGACTGTTCTTCCCATTTTATTCATTAACCTTCCTTTCCAGGTTGGTAATCTGTTTGCCAGCTTGTCAATGAGAGGTTGAGCATCTCCCCTTCTCAGTTTCCTGAAATGTAAAGGCATCCCAAGATATGTGCAAGGGAAAACCTTTGTTTGCCCTGGGAAAGGAGCTAGGATATCTTCCATGTCTAGTTCTTCACATCTTATTGGGTAGATCTCGCTCTTCATCATGTTTGTTACCATACCTGTTGCATCCCCAAATCTGTGTAGAATTGATTGTATTACCTGTAGTTCTTGTTTGTCAGGGTTTGCAAAGCATGCAGCATCATCTGCATATAAAGAAAGATTGAATCTTGCTGTTCTGCTGGATACTGGATGGAGTAAGCCTTCAACCTGTGTTTTGTGGAAGATTTTCTGAAGTGGATCAATAGCTAAAATGAAAAGCATAGGTGATAGGGGGCCCCCCTGTCTTAGTCCTCTCCCATGCTCAAAACTCTGTCCAGCAGTCCCATTCAGGATGATCTTTGATGAGGAGAGGGAGGAAAAATTGACTTCAATTCTCTTTGACCAAAAACTTCAAGCTCATCTTCTTTCTTCATCGTAACATTTGCTAGCACAAGATAAAGCCTAGACATACACGTGAGCATGATGGACCCCACTCTGCTCTATATCTCTTGGAAAATAGCAATGTACCTCTATAATGAGTGAATACATAGGGGTGGTAGAACGGTACGCGCGAAACTTGAGGAAATCATGCGTCAGCTAGCATAGCATGAGAGGATATCCTCTTAGCATACATAGCAGGATTCAGTCAAACATAACAAGGTCATAACTTATAGACTATGCAAAGTTGATGCAAGAGAGCTTGAAATGATTAACCAGGAGTTTTCATGACTTGATCACACATCTGATTCGCTATTAGGTAGCCGCTACCAAGAAAATAGTATATATTGCAATTATTAGTCACTAGGGTTGGAACAATAAAGTGAAGAAAGAAAATAAAAGAAAAATATATGGAAGATTGTACCACAATTTTCTGTACTTGTCTACAGATCGATTTAACCGCCAGCATTCGCTATGTTCTCCGTATATATTTCTCTCAACACTTGCATGTTACTTGCTCTCTCCATACACAAATATAAGCATTTTATAGGTATGTATGTCTGAATTCATAGCTAAAATGATTATGTTTACAGCCAAAGAGTATATTTTTGTAGAAAGATCATGAAGCGGCTGGTTATTTACGGCTATTAATTAGTGTTGCTCGTTGTAGTCAGTATTGCATTACAGGTGATTTTACTATAGCTTCAAATTAAGCAATTGAGATGGTTGGTGTGCTATTGTATACATTGCACGTACACATCACTACATCCATGATAAATACAAGGCAGGGAGACCATAGCATCTGCCTTGTAAGTAAGAACAATGGAAGCAAATGAAACTACCAATGTTAATGCTCTCTCATCTAGAGAGTTCTTGACAGTAGAAATGATCAGTAGCATAGGAATGACAGGCAATGGGAATTCATGTTCAAGATAGACAAGACAGGATAGAGCGATTATCCTACATCCTTCTGCCACGGACAACCTGAAAGGGAACAAACCATGACAATATGGACACTACGGTTCAATTGCATCACTGCGGATGTTATGTGTTAGAGCAATATTCTGCTGCAGCCGTCGTAGTAGAAGCCTCCCGAACACACCCGGGTCAACTTGCCCTCCTCTGTTCGGAACCGCTCTGTGCCTCCGCCAACGTGCTCGCCATCAACAACCAACTTGTGTCCTCTGTTACACCATGCACGAGATCATTTCACAAATATTCACCAGAAAACACATCAGTATATAATGGAGTCTGATAAAGTTATTGATTTTCCCGTGACACCATGAAATAAATACTGGATAGAAACAAGATACAAATTTTTGAGGAAAACGACCGGCGGAGCTTGAACCAACTAAGGCCATTAGTATATAAAAATTAATTACACAAGTAAGAGGGAAGCTAACAAAATTTAGTAGCAAATTATTATTGGAAATGAAGAAATATTGGAAGGGCCATGCCCCTTGTTGGCCCTAATGAAGATCCGCCTCACGGTAGAAGACATACCAGAATTTTTTTTAGAAATCTACAAGAATATATTAGAGGGAGGAAAAATACAAAAGGTAATACCACGCGAACATATATAGCAAAAGAAAAAATAAAGGGGGGAAGAAACACAAAGGGTTAAGAAAAATAGATTTTCAGGGCGGTCCGAATGCTGAAGCTCTAAGGTCTAGTTCTAGAGCTTAATGATATGGGCAACATTGAGTTCCCTACTGGATTGAGTTTTGATCGGTACTTCGGTAGTTTGTAATCCTGAATATTGAACCTGTTACAGATTTGGTTCTCAGCTAGGCTTGGCACACCGGTACCGAGAGATTATACTCCATCCTTTTCATAATGTAAGACGTTTTAACTTTGCTTAGAATGTTTGATCATTCGTCTTATTTAAAAAATTAGTGCAAATATAAAAAATAGGTCATGTTTAAAGTACTTCTAATGATAAAGTAGGACATAAACAAAATAAATTACTTTCATAATTTTTTGAATAGAACGAAAGGTCAAATATTAAAAAAAAAATCAAAATGTCCTGTATTATTAAACGGAAGGAATGCTATAAACTTCGCTTCTTTAAATCTCTCGGTGTTGGAGTCTGACATAACAAAGGAACTGAAGAACACAGCCGACTCACTCCCATCAGAGAAGGCATCCGGCCCCGACTCTTCAAAGTGAATTGGGATTGTATCAAGGTCGATTTGCTTGCAGCGATAAAGTGGTTCATGCATTTTTAACACTTTCAACTTGACTGGACAAAAAGTAGAAAAGGAGGTTGCGAACAAGGAGAACAGGAGATGATCTAGCAGCAAAAGAGCAAAAAGGAGAAGATACGGTGATGAATTTATGGAGTCTGTGCTATCAACAGTCAAGAGCACCACATCTTCAACAATGTCTTCAGAAAGCTTAGGAGGCTAGTTTGATTGAGTGCTTAAGTTTAATATTGTTCTGCTCTTAATTTAGATAGATGGTGGTGTTTTAGTTGGAAAAGATGAGCTCGATAAATCCATGAAACTACTTCAGCATTATCCATTTGGTAGAAGAAAAAACTGAAGTAGCTTCCAACCTCTTCTGTGTCGTATCTCCTCATAGTAGCCAGTTAGCCACCCATTCCAATTTCAACGGAGACTGTACTGCCCAGTTTCACTAACAAATACTCCGTACACAAGAAAAACAGTAGGAGCGAATAACAGCCTTTGCCACCAACTTCGGTGTTTCAGAACTGCTCGTCAGAATCCTCAAAAAAGGGGAAAAAAATTGCTCGTCAGCAGATGCCATAAAGTACATGATGTACTAGCACATTTCAGATGAAATCAACTAGGGATTTCACGCAAACGACACGCTCGCAAAAACAAATTTATGCAAATACCATCTGTTCAAGCATGATCTGCAAGTAAGATCCACCATTCTCTATAGCCCAGACTAAATTTGCTTACACAATGTGGAAGTCTAGTGGCAACATCATAATATTCCAAAAGGCATTCACGGTTTCATCATGCCGAAAAAAAGAGCATAAGCTTCTGAGCCAGAGTCAAGACAAACTTTGGTCATGCATCAGCACGCATCTCTCATGCCCATCAAAGGTTGACGCTCAAGTGGGAGAAATGTGCATATCGAGGAAAAAAACTGAAATTACCCATGTAATTATACAGTTATGTTGTGAAAGTTTACTCGACTGGGGTAAGCTCGGTCACAGCTTTCGATGAGTCAAACTTTGTTAGCCACAAGGCCCTTAGTATCTATAAAATTTTTTTTGCAGTCATCAGATAGGATATGATAAAAAAGTTAAAGACAAGTAATTTTTGCTTCTGTAGTGTTTATAGATATTACAGGTTGGCTTCTCGCAGCTCATCCCTGACAATCTCTCTCAATATTTTCAAGCTGCGAAGGTCTGTAAGAAATATAAGAGAGCAAATGGCTTACGTTTTAGATTATCAGAAGAAACAAAAATTATAGAGATGCAACAACAGAGCATATTTACTAGAACAAAGCAAATTTTGAGACTTAACTAGTCGCCTGTATCTGTCCATTTAAGAATAATTACAATTTGAAACAAGATAATTTTCCTTTTAGATTGTAAACAATAATTATATCTTGCATCTAGAAGACTGTAATGGAGTAACATAAGTATTGCAAATACATGGGTAAAAATGAATATAAGGACAGAAAGAATTACTCACGGATGCTGCCTGTTCGGCGGACATAAACCCTCTCAAGGGGTAACCCATTAGCACCAAAGAGTTCTGCTAACATATGGACTCTTCCGTCATCTTTAGAGCATCTAATATTCACCACTGCAAGATTTTTGCAGGCAAACGATCTTTTCTTTGGTTCAAAACCAATATTTACTGTCTCCTTGTCACTGTAGTTCTTTTTGCAGAACAACAAATTTGTTACCAGATGTTAAAATTGACCCAAAAAAAAAAACTAAAGAACCATCAACAGACTATGTGAATATACATACTAATTCAAGCTTAAGAAAAAGCCTCTCCAAATTAGGTGACTTCTGAAGTAAGAAAATCAATGCATCCAAATCAGCAGCCATACACCACTCGCCAAGGGACAATGTCTTCAAGTTGCCAAATGTTGAGCACATTCTCAATTCCCTAATCATCACCACCTTTGCAATGATCACACAAGCAAGTATTTAATACTCCAGATAAATTGAATAATGTAAACATAAAATAACTAAATGATATACTGCGAGGAATTAGTACCTTTCAGCAAACATATATATTGAAGTTTTAAGGGTACCATAAGATATGATAAATAAACTGCATTAATGTGATATGTAAAGTACATATTCCAGCAGTTATAAGTCTAGGACCCAGTTTATTCACCTACAAAAATTAATAATGTATGTAGGAATACCTGAAATGATTTAATTGCTCTGAAAAAAGGCTTACTTTCCCAAGTGAACCATAGCCTCAAAAAGTTGCTAACATACTATTATAGCATCAAGGCGTCGAATTATAAACCAGGAAAAAGGGAATGCTTAATATGTCAGTATAAGAATGTTAACAAATTTAACTTATTGGATGGTATAATTGTTGATTTCAATGTCATATAGGAGTATTATGTCAGTACTAGGATGTTTTACCTTATCGTGTAATATAATTATTGGTTTCAATGTCATATAGGAATATTGTTTCACCGACCATGTCATTAACCCAGAACTCAGCAACAGATCATTCAATATTGAGATGGAAGCTTATATAATTTACAATTACAAGTATTTGCAAAATACACAAGCAGTACAATGGCAAAAAATCAAATTCATTAGCAGAACCATTTTATATTTTCATAAGCAAGAATACTCCCCATCATTATGCTCAGTAAACTCTAAAAAAATTTGAGGGAGTAGCAAACAGGGATGGCACATTGGAAGCCACACAAATATTTCTGATTTTGAGTGCCATCTTTGAGTTGATAAGAGCAATGGTACCAAGAAGAGGAAACAAGTTTGTTGTAGATGCTCTATTTATCATTAGTATTATAATGCAATTATGCAAGTGGCGATAACAAAGGCTAGATACAAATATATATGACAAAAAAGGTCCTGACATACCTCTCCTGAATGGGCTAATAACTCCAAGCTTCTGGCATTTGAAAGGCCGCGAAGTAAATTCTGGCCACTGAAAGTATCAGCTTGCTTGCATGTCTCTTGATAACTGCCACACTGTTTGATGTCATGGCAGTAGCCATACTTTCCAGCTCTACATTCATTTTCTATCTGACTATATTGATACACGTTGTCATCACTGTCAATATCAGAGCCATAATTGTAATCATCAACCAAATTACCATGACGACTGTAAAGATATTCATCACATAAGAGGTCGCCGTCGTCATTATCACAGGTATCGCTATCAGTATCCCTTTTACAAGCATAATGATCTGATCTAGCCTCACCGTCATCCTCATCATCACTGATCTCCTCAAATTCTTCATCCACATGGAGGAATTCGTCATTGCGCAAGAAAGAGTCATCAATCATGATAGTGGCAGCATCCAGTGATCCAAGATTCTGGAACATGGGAACATGATAGTATGGGGTGATGCAGCATAGTGAGTCAAGGTTTGGAGCGTAGACCGAGAGGTCCTCAGTGATTGAGCACTTGACCATCGTCAACTTCTTCAGAGAGACAGACAGAATCTCACCGCCATTAACTGGGCAGTTGTTAAGCTCTAGGTCTTCGAGAGAAGTGCACCGAGAAGAGAGATGCTTGAGGATCCTCCCATCAAGTTCAACATGAGACAGCTTCAAGATTTTGAGGTGCTGAGAGACAAAAGCAGTGTGCTCCAACACCAGGTCGTCCTTACGGTGCCCATTAAGGTGAATGACTCTAGCATTGCGTTTGATCGCAGAACAGATCCACATGTTGACATCATCATTGTCATAGGTGTCAGCATATTCCTCCCCATCGCTGGACCGTAGCCGGAGTGTATCCACAGGGGCCAAAACCTCCCGCTTCAGCAATAGGCGATACACGAACTTGCCGAAATCCTCCGGTGGGTCGCTGTCACGGCCAGAGCTCCGCACGCGGATGTCGACGCAGGGCGCGGAGGCCCAGAGGTGGCGCCACCGCCGCGAGAGCACGCAGGTGCGCACCACCTCCCACGCCTTGAGGAACGACATGACGTGGTGCAGTAGCGCGTCGGGGAGGTCGCTGAGGCGGTCGTCGGGGGCGACGACGCCATGGCCTTTCATCCCCTCCTGCCCGTGGCGCGGCACCCACCGCATCCGCACAGGGGTGGTCCTCAGAGGCATTCGGCCGAACACCTGGCCTCCTCCACGACCCAGCGCGCCGCGGCCGGGCCTCGCCGATGTCTCCGGCCGGTCACGCGGCACCCACCGCGCAGTGGTGTTCCTCCGGGACATTTCGTCGAACAGGTTGCCTGCACAAACGATAGAACCAACAAAACCAAACCAAGGCGTGATCAGGTTTTTCCTGCAGCAAGAACCACGCAAAGAGACCAACCATTGACGCGTTGCGATCACCGGAGCGGAGGAGATGACCTACCGGAAGATATCGTCGGCGCGGCGGCGGCGGCGGCGGCGTTCTTGCTGCCTCAGTCCAACCGGGAATGGCAGCGGCCGCTTCCTGATCTCCGGTGAATAGGCATTTTCCCCTCAAACTTTATATACACAACCGACCGACCGAGTGCGTTGGGCTTTGGGCCCAAAGAAGAAAGATTGCACATAATATCTGCGATCCAATAAAAACTGGGCCGTAACGTACGTCTCCGGAAATTATATGGCCTTTCATTGAGGCCCGTTTCCCGCTGTAAAGAGAACTGGAAGTGGGCCTCAATTGGATGTAGGATTGATTGGGCTGAAATGATTGTGCCGTCACATTTCGGCCCAATTACTCGTACACAGCCATTCTGGGCCGAAACACTTGCTTCAGTTCTGTACTTCTGTCCCTTCCTCGCCTACTCCGGTTGTCTGGCTTGGTCCATCCAAGCAAGAAATCGTCGAATCGCAAGGGTAAAATTGGTATAGTTCGTTCGAACTTCGGAGTGAGGAAACATCCTGCCCGCTCCTCTTCTCTTCATATCGTATAAATAAATTGGTAAAGTCAGTGGCAATGTTTATTTATATGATGTGAACTGCAAGAAGACTACTCCACCGTTCGCCCTTGACTAGCTTTGAGTTTCAGATGAATAGTTGACTCAGTAGCTCGCAGGAATCGCCCTGTTCCCCGCAAAAAAAAAAAAAAGGAATCGCCCTGTTATTGCGATTTCTTGTTGGCGGCTGCGCCAGCTTCGGATTTCTTGCAACCATAAACAGGTATACCTTACTCTTCCCAACATTTTTGTCTTGGATTGTACTACATCAGTTTTGTACCGAACTATAGTGCACACGAGTTCCCAAAGTTGTTAGAGTTTCCCCCTTCAGGACGGATTTTGTGCTTCGGATTTACAAGTAAAGTAATTTACTGATTAGCTTTCTTATCCCATCCTTTTTCTTGATATTTCATGTTGGCTTTGACAGAAATAAAAGGGTATCTAAAGGTTTGAAAGCAGTTCTTTCTTACAGAAATTAGTGTATAGTTTTGGTTGTTTCCTGCAGAAATTAATCAGATCTGACTTTCCTGTTGGATTACAGTCCGTAGAGCTGATTAACTTCGAATTTGTTCATGATTGAAGTGGCAGGCAAACTATTTGGAATGTCAGGAATTACACAAGAATTGTTCACTTCCTAATTCACTAGTAATCTTGATAAACTCTTGCATATCAAAAGGACAAAAAAGAAATGGAGAATCAGGCAAGTCAAGCTCATGGTGGCATGGCCGACCAAAGATTTCACAACTGGCCGACAGAAGAACACAATGCGCAGCAGTATGCTGGCTCTTCTTCCGTTCCAGAATTATTGCAGCCCATATATGCTAACATAGACAATGATGGCTACAACTGGAGAATATGTGGGCAGAAGATAGTTCAGGGTGGATGCTATCAGAAATTCTACTACGAATGTGCTCAAGCAAACTGCGGTGCCGAGAAATCGGTGACACGCTCCACAGATGGACAGATCAAGAAAACTGTATGTAGGGGCAGTCACAATCACCCATGCTCGACGGTAAGATGGCTTGGAGATGGTTCAGCTACACTGGATTCAGTCCCTGTAGGTCACATATTACAAGCAGCAGGGGTTAATAGGCCTTCAGTTACAATGGTTAGGAATGAGGAAGGTGAGAAAGAGCAACCATCCAGTTTGAGTGATAGCGAGGAAGACGATAATAGCATATCAAGAGTTGACGCAGTTGTTACTGCAGGTTATGCCAACGCAAAAGAAAGGTGCTTGGTTTTCCTGAACTTTCATTTTTACTTCTTCATTTTGAGGCCCCCTTTGATTCAAATTGGAGTGGTAGCAAACTCAAATTCCATAGGAACCAAAAACACACGAAAATATATTGGTGGCCCTTTGATAGTTCCATAGGAAAAACAAAGGAATATGTATAAAGAGGTGAGACCTCATGTTATATTTCCTTTGGATTTGAACTATAGGAATCCAATCCTATGGAAAGTTTCATTTGCATTTTCTACAAATCAAAGGCATACATAGGAAAAATTCCTTAGGAATTCGAATCCTATAAAAATCCTTTGCAATTCCTTTAAATCAAAGGGGCCCATCATATTTGCAAGAATCAGTGCTTAAATGGGGATACTTTAATTTTCTGAACAGACATGTCCCTGCAGATCCAACTCAGGATACCATTGTGCAAACCGCAACCGAGGTTAATGTTTTGGGTAATGTGTGTTGGCGGCGTAGGAATTTTCACCAAAGGTAATCATAGTGACAATTGTGAATACACCTGCTCCTGCTCTCTATGAGGCTATGACTATCTTCTTTCCTCCTTTTTGTGCTTTCACTATTGGTCATAAACAGAAATGTTCATTAAATACTAGAAACAATAGCATATGAATGGAAGTTCATTATAGTCATGGAATAAGATGCACCAACTTTTTACAAACCAGCACTGATATTTTTCATTGATAAACGCCTAAACCATCAGATCAAGCGCTATCAGCATTTGCTTTATTATTGTCTGCGTGCTCCATTTTTCAAAGTAAAGATAGCAAACCTAGGATGTATATATGACACTTTTAAAGAGAATTCTGAATGATTTTTTTTTGATAATTATATAGGGCACATAAAGCAATCCTGTGCACTAATTGAGCTGAATAATCATGGTGTTTATGCTCTATCTTTGAATTGTGTATCTAGTCCCAGTGACTGTTGGTTCATATTTTAAGCTTACAGACCGAGCGAAACAATATATTCTTTATGTACAATCTTTGGAACGATATGCATGTTATTCACCTGAAAACTAATTTTTATCACCGATTAGTTTTGGAACTGCCTTTTCCCTTTTTTTGTTTTTCTTTTGCCTAAAAACGTTGGACCCTTCTCTGTTTGTGGTGAAAGATCACTTTCCTTCCTTCTCACTGGAATTACCTGCTTGTTTTTTTGCTTATGTTTTTGATAAGTTCCTCTGATGCCAGTGATGGCAGTGAAAAAAGAAGATCCAAGTCCAAGGTATGGGACGAATTTACTGCTGTGTTCAGTGGTGGAAAAATTCAAAGTGCAGAATGTAAACGTTGTAAAAAGTGCCTTAGTGGAAAAAGTTCTGGAGGAACAAGCCATCTTCGCCGACATCTAAAGATATGTCCTGCACGATGCAGTACTACTAGAATGCAGCAAAACTGGCCATCTTCAAGACTTGATTCATCTGTTGCAAAAAACTGGGAATTTGATCAGGAAACATCTCTTGAATTGCTTACTAAGGGTTTAATCTCTAACCTTTGCCCGTTTTCAGTGACAAGCAGTGCAAATTTTGGGAAGTTTTTGGCTGGCATCTGTCCTGCATATAGTATTGTGCCTCAGACTGCTATTGAAGAGAAGTTTCTCAGCATTTTTCAGAATGAAAAGGTGAAGCTAAAGGAAGATTTAACATTTACACCTGGAGGAGTTTTCCTGTCGATATCAAAGTGAGTCCTTGAGGGTAGATTATTCCTCTGTTTCAATGTGCATTTTATTAACAAGAAATGGAGGAAGAATAGAAAAATCATTAAATGCAACTTTGGTGGAGATGAGTTCTATGAAGCTGAGCACTACGGCAGTATTCTATCCAACTGGGAATCCTACTTGAATATAAACAGGTCAGGATACATAGATGGTATTTTAAAGGCTAGCAAGGCTCTAATAAAAGAAGCAGTCCAAGATTGGAATCTTGAGCAGAAGCTTTTAGGAATTGCATTGCCGAGGGATTTAGGCAATGGAGTTATACTGGATTTGGAGGAGACTATGGAAGGAGCTGGACAAAACTATCTTCTTGCTAAAGATAAGTTATTAACTGTGCCTTGTATGGTAGATGCGCTTCACGACTTATTTGGCTCTTATCTAGGAAATTCCGTCGTGGAAACTAGTCGAGAATGGTTTCAGTACATAACATGCTCTGCACTTCGTCTGGAAAAATACAAGGAAATTTTGTCGCGACTGCACCTAAACCGACCATATTTTGGTTCACAGAAATGGTATTTGATTTTCTGCTTATTTAAGGCTGCTTTGCAGTTTATTTTGGAATTCCCAAACCCTGAAGAGATGGATTCGAAAATGTATCCAAAAAAACCATCTCCTCAAAGACTAGAAGCGGCAAAAGACTTTTGTGATCTTGCAAGGCCGATTTACCATGCAATTGATGTAATTTCTAGACACAATGCGACTTTCAACTCGCATTTTCATGTAATTTGGAGTTTGAGGACAGCTCTGAAGGAATCATCTAGAAAGATAAACATTAATTGCATCATTAAGATTGATGATATGAATAAAAAATTTGACAATCTTTGGAGAAAATGCTACTTGTGGTTGTGTTTGGCTGTTTTTCTAGATCCCAGGTTCAAATTGAGGTATCTTGAACATTGCTTCAAACAAGATTTCACGAATGGTGCCAAATTAATCCTTGAAGTGCGTGGAAAGATTTATGAGCTCTTTCTTCAGTACTCCTGTAATGTTGATCAGCAAAGTGGTGAACTACTTGAACATTGTAGCAATGATTTACAGATGGATGGACATGGCAGTGATTCATTACATTACACCAATCAGAATGGCAATCGGCAATCGGCTCACGGAGATCTGAGAGAACTTACTTTGTACTTTGAAGGGGAACTTTGTCCTCAAATTGACCAATTTGATATCCTAAAATGGTGGAAGGATAATGCTTTGACGTATCCGACTCTTGCTAGGCTTGCACGCGACATTTTAGCAATACCTGGAAGTGCGATTTCTGCTGAGTCTGCTTTCGACGAAAGTGATGAACGGGTGAACCTTTTCAATCGAAAGCTGAGTCCTGAGATAGTGGAAGCCCTCATCTGCACTCAGGATTGGATAAAATCTTCAGGTGCAGTACAACTTTATACTTCATCATATCATTTCTTATCTCTTAATAATTGGTGCTAAGCTCCTTCTTAGCATCCCAGCTTTTTGCTCTTTCAAAAAGGGTTACATGTAGTGAACCTAGTTTTCAGCATTGCTGACTGTAACTGTGATGTTTCTGCCTGTTGGTGAACAGAAACAAGCGATGAAAACAGTGGAAGCTAAAACAGATTTGGATGAAACGGAATTTGAGTTTCCGACAATATAAGCAGGCTCCACTGTAGTGCTCTGTTCAGATATCATGGAGGAGATTTGAGTGTGGTGTGTCATTTTCTAGAAAAGCACTAATTGACTCGTTGCATTTATAGGGTTTTTAACATCTAGAGAAGACGGAACATGTTCTTTTCCTTTCGAGGATGACTGAAATGTTCTTCATATGCTCATTGGTGTTGGCTCGTCAAGACAGCTGCCCAAAGTTGCCGATGTGCTGCGGCAACAGTTTTTGTCAGAAGTAAATCTAATCCAGCAATCACAGCTTTTCTACCTTAACAAGGAAGACTGAACATGTCCAGCTGCATATTCAGCTGTACCATTCAAGCAAAGAGCACTTTGTTCTACTCGTTTGAGGAACAAGTCAACCTCATTAAAGATAACATAGCTAAAACGTTCCACTAGAGAAGACCATTCCTGACGTTCAGGTAGCCATCTATACATAGTTCCAAGGTAATCAAAAGAAGCATCATATGATGTACTGCCATCATGATCAGTGCAGATGAAAAACCATGGATGCTCTTCAGAACCCTGCTAAATAATACAATGTGATAGGAGAAATTAATCGTGTTGCATAAGATGATAAGATCATATAAGACATTATTGGTCCTACCACCAGGGTAGCTCCTATATGACAGTTGACAGCCGCCCCTACCTTCATGTTTACCATGGTCGTCTTGTTCTTTTTGCAAGGACACGTTTACCATGGTTTGGACATGACGGGAAGGCCTACAGAAAATGCCAGAAAACATACCAGTTTAACGTTTCCGGTCATGCTTCACGAAGAACTTCATAGCAAAGTTCTTGCCATTGAACAAAAACAGTAACAATGTATGACAGACAATACAAATTTATCACGGACGATAGTTTCCAAGAGAAGTGGTACTCACAGCCACTGTGAGTCCGATGCACATAAATATTCTCAATGGGTAAGCCATTAGCCATGAACAACTGTGCCAACAAATGGACTCTAGAATCATCCATAGAACATTTGATCTTCACCATTTTAAGGTGTTTGCAAGTAAATGACCTTCCCACTGGTTTGGTAACTCCTCTCATTGCCTGTAAGCTGTAAAAATCCTTTTTTTTTTTTTGCAGAAGAAGATAATTATCAATGAATGAACAGGTGCTGAAATTCATGTGTCAAAATATAAAAAGTATATCTCCTGTGTGTTTGAAGAAAAATATGAAAAGTGCGAAGCATAAGCAACACTAGACAGATACATAAATACACGTACCAATTTAAGTTCAAGGAAAAGCCCCTCCAGATTAGGTGAATTCTGCAGGAATGAAACTAATGGATCGAAGTCACCACCCATACACCATTCACCAAGGGACAATATCTTCAGGATGCTAAAAGTTGGGCAAGTTTTCAGCTCTCTATTAAGAATCACCTTCATATGACACATGGAAGTGAATTGGCTTAGTGCGTAGAAATTGAGAAAGCTATTATGTTCTGTAATAAAAATAACTGATGTAACCATATTAAGGGAAATCAATGTCACATAACAGGGAGTGGAAGAAGATCGATAACTATACCTCTTCACCATCACCTAATAGCTCCAAATTTTTAGCATTTGATAAGATGTGAAGAACATTATGGCCACCAATAACTTCATCATGTCCCTCACCATGCTCTTCATGTTGTTTTTGATCATCATAGTCATTTGCAATCTCACTGTATTCACAGGTACTCGTGTCGCTAACGGCATCACTGTCATTGTTGGAATCATTCGTGCATCCTTCATCATCATCGCTATTGCTTCCATTAATTGCATCCTCATCATTGTATTCATACTCGTAATCATGATCAACACACAAAAGTGAATCATCAAGCACAATAGTGCCCGTGGCCAGTGTGAGTGACCCTAAATTCTCAAACGAGGGAGCCCGGTTGTATGGCTTGATGCAGCGCAGACACACGAGGTTCGGAGCAGCGATGGTGAGATCTGCAATGATCTTGCACTCGACCATGGTCAAGCTTTTGAGGGAGGCGGATGAAATCTCACGCCCATCCAAAACACACTTCTTGAGCTCTAGAATTTCCAAAGAAGGGAACTGAAAAGAGAGCTGCATCAGTATCCTGTCGCCCAACGAACAACCAGACAGCTTCAGGTGTTTGAGATGGCAGGAGATGACGGAGATGTGGTCAAGGTCAGTGAAATCCTCATCATTTGGATGTCCGGTGAGATGGATCACCCGAGCTCTCCGCTTGATGGCGGCACGGATCCACGTCTGGACATCGGAAATGGAGTAATCCACCGCCACACTTTCGTAATCAGACCCGGGGCAGGACATCACCCGGAGAGTGTCCACCGCCGCGGAAACCTCCCGCTCGAACAAGAAGCGGTAGGCAAACTTGGCGAGATTCTTCGGGTGAGGAAGGTGGCCTCCTCCACGCCAGACGCGGAGGTCGACGCAGGGCGCCGAGGCCCAGAGATGGCACCAGTGGCGGGAGAGCACGCAGGTGCGCGCCACCTCCCACGCCCGCAGGAACGACATGATGTGATGCAGCGGCGCGTCAGGGAGGGCGCTGAGGCGGTCCTCGGCTCCGGCGACGGCGGCGTCGCCTCCTCTTCCGCCGTCCCTTTGGGAGGATAACTTGGTTTTCTTGGGAGGCATTTCGTCGAACAGTTGTCCTGCGCCGCGCGCACCTCCTCCTGTTGATCGATCTCTTGACAACAACTTCCTTTGCGTGAGGAATTTGAAGGAAAATCACTCGAAAAAGGGATGGACGGATTGGAGATTGAATTTACCGATGGAAATTGGTGAATTCGTCGGGCGATCGCCGTTTCAATTCAATCCATCCCCGCGATCGCCGGCACGGAAGAAGGCGGCGGCTGTTGGAGAAGAGAGAAATGCCCCAAACGAGTGTATATAATACAGGGCCCATTCTGAGCCCAAATTATTAATACTGTACGGTCCAGTGGTCTCGGCCCATTTATGCTTCTTCCTAGGGCCAAATAGACTCGGGTAATAAAGACCAAAAGCTTAACTAGGCCATTTTTTATTTTTTTTGAGGCAACTATGCCATTTTTCACTTACGCTTCTTCCACTGGGCGGAAGGCAGTCAGTTGATGGCCCAACAAATAGATAACTTATTCTAAAGTTTTCTTTCTTTATTTTTTGTCATATGTCACTTTATTTGGGCAGACATGTCCCAGCTCCAGCCCAAGGTATCATTGACGCAACTGTAAGTAATATTGATATTTTGGATAGCCACATTCGTCATGAAAATTCTCAGCCAAGATAATCAGCAATCACATTGGACAAACACTACCACTTGACAGTGCTAGATGCATGATAGTTACCTTTGGCATTTGTGTGTTATTTGTCAGATTTTTATATAAAAACAATATACATCTTTGCATATGGGTATACCTAGGTGCTAGATAGCCGTTTCGAGGCAACCAACCAATCATTCCCTATAGCAGAATCGGATTTAATTGGGGGCGCACCGCCACAGGCAGTCCGACTGATAACCGGACAGAAACGAAAGATACGAATCCGATTAGATTTCGAACTTACGTACGCAGTAACCCGACTCCGAGTGCGACCTGGCTTGGGCTGTTTGCCATGCTCACGCGCCAACTAGTATAAATCCACGCACCCCCGCAACCCATCCATCAACCACGCTAGCTTGACGCCCCCTCGCATTCATTCAACCGCTGCATGCCTCTCGCTCCGCGTCTCCATCTCCATTGAGTTTTAGCTGATCGCCGTCGATCGGCCGTCGTGTGCAGCAGCATGGACGGCGGCAACGACCAGTCTTACTGCAAGGACTGCCACCTCGCGGTGACGGTGGTGGTGGACCACGCCACCGGCGACACCATCTGCACCGACTGCGGCCTCGTCCTCGAGGAGCGCTACGTCGACGAGACATCCGAGTGGCGCACCTTCTCCGACTCCACCGGCGGCGAGGACCGCGACCCCAACCGCGTCGGCGGCTGTTCCGACCCATTCCTCACCCACGCCGAGCTCGGCACCGTCGTCACCTCCGCCACCAAGCGCCAATCCAGCGCCACCTCTCTGCCGCGCGTGCACCTCGACATGGGCCGGGAGTCGTGGAGCCACGAGAACTCGCTCGTCGTTGCGTTCCGTGCCATCTCCGACATGGCGGAACAGCTCCACCTCGTGGCGACCATCAGAGACCACGCCAAGGAGATCTTCAAGAGGCTGGAGGAGGCAAAGCTTTGCCCTAGGGGCCGAAACCGGGATGCCACGTACGCGGCGTGCCTCCACACGGCGTGTCGCAAAGAGGGAAAGCCGCGGACGTACGCCGAGCTCGCCACGGTGGTGCGTGACGCCCGCGCCGATGCAACCAAGAAGAAGAAGGAGATCGGGAGGGTGGCGAAGATCATCAGCGAGCAACTCGAGGAGAAGGCCGGACATGTGATGGGCATCGGCGTGGTGCGTGCCGCCGACTACATGGGACGCTTCGGGTCGCTGCTCGGGATGGGGAAGGCCGAGGTGCTCACGGCGCAGCGGGCGGCACTGAGGCTGGATGAGCAGCTCGACGTGCGGCGCAACCCAGAGTCCATCGCCGCCGCAATAATCTATATGATGGCACGGTGCTCCGGCGCCAAGACGTCCGCGCGCGACGTGTCGGCGGTCACTAATGTCGCCGAGGTGACCATCAAGGAGGCGTGCAAGGAGCTCACCAAGCACGCAGAGCTGCTCTTCTCCCAAGAGTAATACGAGTAGATTTTTTTTTAAGATAATGGAACTGAAAGGTCCCGGCCTCTACGGTGCAGGGAAGTACGAGTAGATGAGATGACTTGTGTTGTTCTACAATGTATTTAAATCTTATGTTTTAGCAATTTAGCATATGTATAGCCGCTAGGTGTAACTTCTTTTTGTTTTTGGCACGTTTAGATGGTAATTGGTAGATCTATTCCGTAGCCAGATGAAGTATGCATGTAGTATTAAACTTTTTTTAGAATAATCAGATCATAAATGTGCAGAGAAGCAATATAAATAACTACATCTTACATATTGTCGATTAAGCCAAACGAGCATGCACATAAAGAAAATTTGTTCAGCAAATTCAGTTAACAATGTGTCATCTTCTACCTCCATCCCAAAATGTAGCAGGTTTATGGGGATGTGACGCATCCTAGGACAACAAATCTACGCAATAATAGATAATTTGGAAATGATACTCGAAGTAGTAGGCTACCTAGCATTAAGCTCCTACTCTATTTGAAAATGTACTATTCCAAGGTCATAAAACTACATAATGATTTACTTCCTGGGACCAAAATGTAAGCTACAGATGGTGAAGAGAAGATGAATCTCAGGGAAAGAGCAGTCAAAGATGATGATGCACTGGCCTGGATGTCCCCAACTGTCTGGCGCTTGAGGCGGTCCTCTGCGTGGTTGCGGCTACCAATGTTCCTCAACTCACCGCCACTGCTGCCCCACGCCCCCACCTGTAATGCCTAGATTTTCTGTTTTCTCTAAAAGTTATTTTCAGTAAAAAAAAATAAAAATCAAATTGTGAAGTTTGGATCTTCTGTCGTTTCCTTGGTTAAAATCATCTTAATATATATATATTATAGTGGCTAATTAAGCCCATATCTAAGAGTGCCTTCATTAAAACAAAGTTCTCCCCACCCTGTTCATTAGACTTCAATTCGAATTTAACAGGATTAAGTGAACTACGGGGTTGTTATCGGGATCTCCTCACCTACTCGAAATTCTCGAGAACAATCGAATGGGTTCATGCAGACAACCGAGTTCAGGATTCAGGTAGAAAATAATTCGAGTTGAAATCGGGGGCTATTGTCAGGGTTACGGATAAGGGGTATCCTCGTTACCCGGAACCACAGAGTACACGCAAGGGTATACCTCCGCAGATACGGAAAGGAGACCAAGATGTACAAGGAAATCATTACATAATACGGAAGGAGTCTGTATTCCAAGAAGTCAAGACGGAGTCCTACTAATAGGAGGGGCAGACTTTCCTTATCGTACAGGGCACACAGTCCGAGTCTTACCCGAGGACTACAGGTAGCCTATGGTATAAAAGGATTACCACCCCATAGGTTGGGGACGGTTCAATCAAGCCTAAGAAGCAACAGAAACATTTCGTATTTTTTGATAGGATAGCCACCAAAATCACCGAGAGCTTGGTCGAACTCCTCGACTACGATCTCGTCGAACCATACACCTCATATATTGTACTCTGTATCCGGGATCGCCTCTTGTCGATAATTTCATATAAAATGGAAGTAGGGTTATTACCTTCTCGGGGCCTGAACCAGTATAAAAATCCTTACATGTGCTCTGCGATGATGTCGTACTATATATGACCTTACGCCAATGTTCCCCGTTATCTACATACTCCGTCTACGGATATCAGCCGTTGACAATCCTAATGAAACCATTACGCGAGTCTGATAGGACCTCCGAGAAACCTACGGGGATCTTGGCTGGGGACGCCTAGAGCAGATAAGGGCCTATCAGATATTAACAGAGCCAAGCGACCACGTCAGATCTGGTCATGTAAGAGTGCTCACTGGTGCATATTAACTAAGTCCTTGTAATCGGAAATTAGGTTTTCCAACTTCAGGGCTGGGGGCTAGGACAACGCAATTTCAACTAGGATGGATTATCGGTTCTCAAGCTTTCTCCTCCGAGAAAATTTCCCTGAAAACAAAGCTAGGGGCTAGGGAGAGTAGCCGACTCGTTGAACAAGCTATTGATAAGCTTACAGGAGAGAAGTACTCTTATACGGACTTTTACAGAAATACTTAGCATAGATTTCATTTTGTTGCAAACAAGTTTTACAACTTGTCTTAAGCTGTTTTACAGGTTTACAATCTACCGACAAAGACTGTCGGATAGTTCCTCGCGAATAATTGTTGGCTTGATCACCTGACATGATGGCGAACGAACACTCAGATATGCTACAAATTGGGTATGTGAGTCATGCTGGTCACATGAGATGGACATGTAATAACCAACTCTAGGTGATCGAGAGCTGCCTACTCCTAGTTATCAACCAGTCAGTCATAGTGTTCTCTCACGTCAGTTTCGGTACGGTCAAGAGTTGCCTACTCCTGGTTATCAACCAGTTGGTCGTAGCGATCGCTCACCTCAGTTTCAATACGGTCAAGAGCTGCCTACTCCTGGTTATCAACCANCTCACCTCAGTTTCAATACGGTCAAGAGCTGCCTACTCCTGGTTATCAACCAATCGGTCGTAGCGATCTCTCATATCAGTTTCAGTTCGGTCGAGAGCTGCCTACTCCTGCTGGTTATCAACCAGTCGGTTGTAGCAATCTCTCGCACCTTAAATTTTAATGGTCAAGATTATGACTACAACAGGTCTTCGACCAGTGGTGTAGCAATACTCCTACCACCTCTGTGACCTATTGAGTACAACCGTACACTTCACCTTCGACCAGTGTGTTGGTCATCTCATCAAGCTCTACAACTACTCGACTACTCGAGAATGATTGGATGACTACATATTCGACTACTCGAGAACGAATGGTGGAGATTGATAAGGATTTTGGATTGAAGCAATGGTGTACCTACCGAGATGGAGATTCTTTACGACAACCCAAATTCTCGACTACGACATGACCGACAATTTAGTCACATACTCCATACCTTCTCGGTCGCCCAAGAACGGTTAGGTGAGCACGACAACTGCTGCCTCAAGATTTTTTCGATCGGGAACATCAACTCGTTCATTTGCGTTGTCATGAAAGCTCTCAGGCTCATTTATGGCCGTTGATTAGACTTCAATTCAAACTCACTTATGGACCGCTGGACTCCTGTCCTCGAGAACTCCATATCTTATCGAATCTTATCGAGAACGACCAGGCGAGTACAACGAGTCGACTAGGGAAGTCACGAATAGCATTGAGAATTCATTTAAGTTGAAGTTGGGGGCTACTGGTTATAGATAAGGGGTACCTAATAGTATTTGATTAGGCTCAGTTGGGCCCACCACATACCATACTTTATACGGAATCTTACCTCTTATATAAAAGGAGTTCCGAATAAGGAAGGATGAGAAGAGTTCTATATGGCAACTATAGAACTATTCGGATAGTACCCATATTGGTCTTCCTAATCTTACTTGGACAAGGACACATCTATGGGTATAAATACAAGACCCCAGGGAGGAGAAGGAGGACGGAAGACAGATCAATCTAGCCACAACATAACCCCTGATATACAAAGCCGGGGTACTAGAAGCCCAAATCGCCGAGTTCCCTG
This sequence comes from Leersia perrieri, assembly GCA_000325765.3. NCBI lineage: Eukaryota > Viridiplantae > Streptophyta > Magnoliopsida > Poales > Poaceae > Leersia > Leersia perrieri. Next base: position 4,394,847 of record CM002486.1, on the reverse strand, counting down.
GTCGAATCCCTCGACTATGATCTCGCCGATTCCACGAGCCAACATAGGATCTACGACTGAAAACCACCCTGTTGTCAACTACGTGATGGTACTCCAGGCCGCCAAGTCGACAACTACTAGATAGGTTCTCCTAGATATTGTGCTCTCTGTGATCAGGGGATACTCCCACATATAATCCCATACAAACTGGAAGTAAGGCTATTACTTTATCGAGGTCTGAACCAGTATAAAAATTTTTGCCTCCCTCTGTGATAATGTTGTCTAGTATAGGTCATTACGCCAACGTTCCCCCGTTATTAACATACCCGGTCTATAGATATCAGCCGTTGACACTATCTGCTACCTTTGTGCTCGCTACTCCCGTCATCTTGTGCGTACTTCTAACAGCTGGCTCCCTCACCTTGACTGCCATGGTAATCAGAGACGCTACCCTTACGAATGCCACGCGGACACACCAGCTGTTTAGCGCCTACTGCAGTTCACCTCTTGCCAGGATGTCCAGTATCACCTTCTACTTCAGACTTACCACCGTCTCGAGCGACATGTTGCTCTACTCGAGTCCCGGCCCCTCATCCAGCGCTCGATTCCTGCTCATAACGGTGCCTACCGCTCAGAGGATGGTAGCTCCCGCAGCTCCAAAACTGGACATCTGAAGTTGCGTAATCCTCCCCTTCGCCGTCAGGGCTAGACAACAGCCGGCGCCGACACCTCATGCTCGAACAAACAAGTGGTTGGCGAACCTAGCGAGCTTCTCCGGTGGCAGAAGGTGGCCCCCGCCATGCCAGACACAGAGGTCGATGCAAGGCGCCGAGGCCCAGAGGTGCGTCCGGGAGGGCGCTGAGGAGGACGTTCGCGGCGGTGTGTTTCTTCGGCGGCATTCCGTCGAACAGATGGCGTGCGCTTCGCCTTTTTCTTGTGGCAAAGAATTGAAGTGAATAAAAATTTCATAGGTGATTGTGAGATGACACGGATCGAACTTACTGAGATGTTATTCGGATCGCCGGTGAGTTCTCGCCGCGCTGATCGCCGGCATGGGAGAAGCGGCGGCAGTTGCGGAGAAATTACTATCAAGATATAGCAACACAATGTATATTCTAAATCAGATTTGGTATGGAGGATGTAACTAACCAGGTTTGAGTGTACATATTCAGAATCTATAAGCAGAATAAATTCGTATTAAAAACTCTCTTGAAATATATTGGTTGGTGTATGTACACAAGAAAACATACACAGCGGGCGTTGCACTTATATGCGCGAATGCATATACGCCACATGTTATCAAACGAAACGTGAGATCAACTTTAATGTCGTTATGATGCAAATTAATGAAATATTTATTGTCCAGTATTGTCTGCATAGTGCATATCTCAGAAGTCACTCCCAGGCACAAAAAGAAAAGCATATTATGCTGCAATTTGGTGCATGCAACCCAACGAGACATTCCAGCTAAGAGCTTCTGAAGTTCAGAGTTAACCCATTCCACTGGATAAGAGCATATCAGAATTTGGATACCCTCCAATACATAGTTTAAACACAAGAGGCATAATATCTCTCAGGACCCTGCCATCAGATCTCCATTCTAGATACATAAGAGATTATTGCAATACGAGGATAATTAATACAACTAAATAAGATGGAGGATATGATAGGCGGTAGATAATCCGATCTTGCTTCAGAAGTTCAGATCAATACTCCAAATCCGAATCCTCAAACTCTAAATCTGGACCAGAATACGCGGAATCTGGACCCCATAACTCATCTGACCCCAGAAATCAAGTTCTTGCTTGGCTAGATCTCTCATCGCCTTCTCGCTGCGGAGTTCTGGTAGCAACATCAGAAAGAAGATAAGCACATAGATGAAGATCATGCACAAAATCAAAACTTTAAGTTAACACAATAGCCTTTTGATCGTTTAACCAAAAAGCATGCTGATAAAATATCTTGTGGGCAGAATGTTCAGTTAACTATATTTAGCTTTCTCAGGAACATGGCAATATGTGTTCCACCTCTTTCAGAAAACAGCACATACATTTAACATAAAATGCTTCAAATAAATAGGAGATGCATGGGTAATTTAACATTAATAATGCAAATAAATACAACATGACAGGAAAAAAATGGCTTGACTTACGAGAGCTTCCAGACCGATGGACATAAATCTTCTCAAAAGGTATGCCGTTAGCCCTAAAAAAATGTGCCAACGTATGGACTCGTACATCATCCTTTGAGCATCTAATCTTCACCATTTGCAGGTCTTTACAAGTAAATGATCTTGTGGTAGGTTTGATGCCACTTTCCAGTGCCTTCCTAGTATTGAAATTCTTTTTGCAGAACAATGCAATTTATTAAGGAGCATGCACAGATACTCGGAACTCTACATGTAAGTGTGAGCATGAGGTAACATACCAACTGAGGTTCAATGAAAAGCTTCTCCAAATTAGGTGAATGCTGTAGCAAGAAAATTAATGCATCAAATTCAGCACCTATACACCATTCACCAAGGGACAGGGTCTTCAGGTTGCTAAACATTGGGCAACTTTTCAATTCACTAGAAAGAACCACCTTCATATTGGACAGAAGTGAATTTTCATTAATGAATTATAGTAAGAGAATTAACTTCACATCGTGCAACCAAGTGATATTCAATACATCAAGAATAAAAAACAATAACATTGATACATTAACAGTGGATTAACACCTGTCATAAAGTGTATTTCCTTGATAAAAAATGCACAGAAGGAAATTGCATGTGGGAATCTTAATTGATATTTTAAGGTGCACTTTTACGACAATGAAAAATAACGAGGAAAACTAAGATAATTGTTCCCTCTGAGATGATAGAAAATCTAGAATGCTTATGCAAGCAAAACTATGAGTAACTAAATAGGTGTTTTCAATTGATACTGCAGCAGAAAATGTGTTACATGTGCTTACTGGACAACCAGAGATACAGTACAAGAGAAAAAGTTTCTATGGCAAAAATTTGAAAAATATTATTGTATTAAAAAAAAGATGGACATTGAGGAAAACAAATGTGCATACTAAATACTGAAAAGAAACATAAAACTAAAAGATGGTGATAGCTATACCTCTCCAGCACCAGCTAACAGCTCCAAGCTTCTCACATTTGAAAGACAGTGCAGCACATTTTGGCCACCAAAAGTTTCAGCATTACCGTATCCGTTGTAATCATCTTTGCTGGAATTTCCAACACCATTGTGACCAAACTGATGATCTCCACATTCATTTGCAATCTCACTATATTCATAGGTATTGTCATCACTCTCAATATCACTACCATAGCCATAATCACCCTTCTTTCCACCAAGCCCAAATCGAGTGAAATCAAATCTATACCCTGCCTTATCATTCCTCTGATAGCCAAAATCATCATCATCGGTGGTGTCGTCAATATCATCTTCATCACTAATGCGTTGATAATCATCACCCAGGTAAACGTCATCAAGTGTGACAGAGCATGTGACAAGAGATCCCAATTTCTTGAACGATGGGACTCAGATGTAAGGTAAGATCAAGTTCAGCAATACGAGGTTCGGAGCAGTAACAGAAACCTCCACATTGAACTTGCATTTATCCATCTTCAAAGTCTTCAAAGAAGCAGAAGAGATCTCATGGCCAGTTATCACGCAGTCCTTAAGATCCAGTTCTTCCAAAGACTTGCACCCTGAAGAAAGCTGCTTGAGGATCTTGTCATTGAGCAGAACATACGACAACTTCAAGATCTTGAGGTGGTTAGAGACCAATGCCTTGTGCTTCAACACCCCAATCTCACTGCGATGCCCAATGAGATGAATGAATCGAGCATCGCGCTTCATAGCAGTACGGATCCACGCGTTGGCATCGTTGTTGTCAAACAACTCGTCCTCGTCGTTCAACTGCAGGCGGAGTGTGTCCACCGGCGCCGACGCCTCCCGGCGGCGGAAGAGGCGGTTCACGAAATCGCGCAGCTCCTCCGGCGGCTCGCTGTCGGGGCCACTGTGCCGGACGCGGAGGTCGACGCAGGGCGCGGACGCCCAGAGGTGGCGCCACCGCCGCGAGAGCACGCAGGTGCGCACCACCTCCCACGCCTTGAGGAACGACATGACGTGGTGCAGGAGCGCGTCGGGGAGGTCGCTGAGGCGGTCGGCGGGGGCGACGACGCCATGGCCTTTCATCCCCTCCTGCCCATGGCGCGGCACCCACCGCGTCCGCACGGTGGTGGTCCTCGGAGGCATTCGACCGAACACGTGGGCTCCTCCACGACCCGGCGCGCCGCGGCCTGGCCTCGCCGATGTCTCCGGCCTGTCACGCGGCACCCACCGCGCGGTGGTGTTCCTCCGGGACATTTCGTCGAGCAGGTTGCCTGCACAAAAGATAAGAGCAACAAAACCAAGGCGAGATCAGGTTTTTACTGCAGCAAGAACCACGCAAGAGACCAATTATTGAAGCGTTGCGATCACCGGAGCCGAGGAGATAACCTACCGGAATCGGAAGAGATCGCTGGCCGGCGGCGGAGTGGTCCTTGCTGCCTCAGTCCAACTCCAACCGGGGGAGGCGGCCGCGCTTCCCCACAAGGCCACAAGCGACCTACTGAATGCGTCGGGCTTAAGAAGAAGATCGCAAACAATATCCGCGATCCAGTACTAAATTGTGCTTTCATTGAGGCCCACATTTTCGGCCCACAACCCCAACTAGGCCGACAGGCGTTCGTTAATGGCAGCGATCCTATATGGGCCGTCATTCTGGGCGGAAGAGCTAACTGGGCCATGCTTCCGCCCCATCTCTTGCCAGCCGATGGTTACCTAACTTCTTCTCAGAACATCTTCAACAGACTAGGTCACTAAGCTAAATTTTAGCTATTGTGTAAAAAATAATATCTTTCAAAAAAGATCTATTCAACCTGGTAGATAATTGGAATAGCTAAATTTTTTCTCTCAATAGCCAAACTTGGCTAGTCTCTCCCACCTCATCTCAATAGCTAAGTCTGAGTGGGCCCGCATGTCAGCGAAGATTTAGCTAATGAAGATGGCTAGTTTGTTGAAGTGCACATCAATTTGGTTATGAAATCTTTTAACATAAATAACTAAATTAGGATTTAAAAAGCTAAATTTTGGTTAGTCTGTGCTGCCCTTAAAAACTTGCCTGAGTCAGGCATAAATCTCAGGCGTCTATTTTTGGTGGCCTATAATTAAATGCACAGCCTGAGCAAATGCTCTCCGGCCAGGCCAGGGCACCATCCAAACAAACCCTATGTCCCCTCCTCGCCGAGTCCTGCGGCCGCCTCGCTTGGTGCCTTGCTCGATCCAAGCAAGAAGGGTAAAATGGGTAGTTCGGGCGGGGGGTGAGGAAACATCTTCTCCGCCGTGCCCAGTCTTCTAATAGCAATGTTTATCTTTATGTGGTGGCAATCCCCTTTTAATATGTGGACTGCGAGGCTGCGATCGATTGACTTTGAGATTAGTAGTTGTTGACTCGATAGCTCGGAGGAATCGCCCTTTTGTTGTGATCGATTGCTGCTCGCTTCGGATTTCTTGCAACTATAAACAGGTAATTTGTTCATTAGCTTTCTTTCCTCAAACTTGTTTTCATTAGATCTCACATGAGTTTTCTAGAGTACACAGAGTATTTGGAAAGTAGTAGTTGGTCTGCAGAAAGAACAGTAAGCAGTTCGATTCACAATTTCACATAGGGCATGGACAATCAATCAGGACAACCACAGTATGCCATGGCTGATCAAGCGTTTCGTCCATTCCCAGCCTCGATGTCAGCACCGTCTACCACACAGCAGCATGCGGGTTCTTCATCGGGCACGGCAGTAATTCAGGTGGCAGGACTGCCATCACACACCGATCATGGCAACATAGGCCTAGCTGACGATGGATACCGTTGGAGGATGTGTGGGCAGAGTGCAATTCCGGGTTCGTTGTATCCAGTGACTTACTATTACCAATGTAACCATGAAAACTGTGAGGTCCAGAAATCGGTCGCACGCTCTGTAGATGGACAAACCACTCAAACCCTTTCTACGGGCGTTCACAATCACCCATGGCCACAACGGTCAGTAAGGTGGCAAGGAGATGTTTCAGAAAGACCAGAGCCAATGTCTCAAGTTGGTGTGCTAACTGAAGCATCAGATGTAGCAGGGGCTGCTGCTAGACCTTCGGGTTCAGGGCCTGGGACGGGAAATGGAAATGATGATCAAACGTCTGGTTCAAGTGATAGCGATGAAGACGATGATGGTGATGTAAGAATTGATGGGGACGCTGTTGATGCCAATGCAGTAGTACAAAGGTAGTTTTGTTTTTGTTACTTCCTCAATTTTTCATTATGCTGCAATATATTAATGGTACTTCAGTGAGTAGAGCATAATCAAGATTGTAATGTTCCTAACTTCCTTAAAACTAAAGAACACCTAATGTATCCTAAATATTCTTGGTTGTCTTCTTAACATATAAATTTATTCTTATTGCGCAGACATGTTGCAGCTCCAGTCCAAGGGAATAGTTCACAAACTGCTAATGAGGTTGATATTTTGGATCGCCGTACTCATCATGAAAATTCTGACCCAAGGTAATCAATAATTACATTGTTGATTCTGCACATCCCCCCCCCCCCCCAACAATACCATAGCCTTCTTCCTCCTCATTTCTACTCTTACCAATGGCGATGTGTCCAATTAACCGAGTTCCTGCACCTGAATAGCTCCATGTTATAAGTATCGTGCAGGGCTTTTGCCTATCATGTTTATTTAATGAATAGCTATTTACTGATCACACAAAAGACCACTACTTCTTGACAGTGCTAGATGCATGAAAACTATGTTATAAATTATCCTTTATCCTATATATCATTACGCATACCAATCATCCTTTGCATATATTTGATGTATGATAACCTTATTTCATATTTTGGATGCAACGTATCTTGTACTTTAAATAAAGCAATAATGATAAAGAGTAAGTTGGATCACAAATAGTTGGTAATACCATATGTTGATGCCAGGAAAAAACGACGATTGAAGTCCAAGGTGTGGGATGAATTTAAACGTATCTATGATAATAATGGAAATCTTCAGAGTGCTGAATGTAATCATTGTAAAAACAGCCTCGTTGCAGAAACTACGAAAGGAACCAGCCACCTACGTCGGCATCTGAAGAGCTGTCCTGCAAAGGCTGGAACCAGTCGGGTGCAGCAGAAGCAAAAGAGTTCAACTCCGCAGCTAGATTTACCTGTTTCAAAGAACTCGAAATATGGTCAAGAAAATTCCCTCGAAGAGTTTATGAGGGCTATGGTCCCTAAACTTTACCCCTTCTCTGCCATGTACAGTGCAAGCTTTGTGCCATTGCTGGCTGGTAGATATCCAGCTCTTAATATGATGCCACAAATGACCGTTGAGAAAAAATTTATTGGTGTTTATGAGAATGAAAAAATGAAGCTGAAGGAGAAAATAACAGCTACACCTGGCGGAGTTTTCCTGTCGGTAGAAGAGTGGCAGCTATCTTTTTATGTTGATGTATCAATTATTTGTTTAAATGTTCACTTTATTGATGAAGACTGGAAGATCAATAGAAAAGCAATAAGATGTTCTCTTTCAGAATTGGAGCCTCGAGAATTGTTTTGCTCCGATATAAGTTTGTGCCCTTCATGGCAATCTGACACTGTTAATGCCAAGATGGTGTTAAAGGAAGTAGCTAAAGATTGGGGTCTTCTGGAGAAGCTTTTAGGAGCTACACTACAGCAATCAGTTGATAAGACGGCCCCTTTACACTTGGAGGATAAACTTGGAGGAAATAACTACCTTCTTGCCAAGGGCAAATTATTAATAATCCCTTGTATGGTAGATGCCCTTCATGAACTTATGGGTTCCACCGTTTGGAGAATGGAATCAGCCTGGTCTCGTTTCATGACATGCTCTCTAGAGCGTAAGCAGAAATATCAGGAAGTTCTATCTCAGCTGCATCTAGAACATCCCTCTTTTGGATCAAAAGACTGGTACATCACATTATATAGGTCGGAGGCTGCTTTGCAGTTCATTAAATCATTTCCACTCGGGGGCCAATCATATCCAGTTAGTCCATCTTTTGATGATCTAGATAGTCCATCTTTTGATGATCTAGAAGCAATAGAGAACTTTTGCAAGATTGCAAGGCCAGTGTATCGTGCAATAAAAGCAGTTTCTGGTCCTCATAATGTGACGTCTAATTCATATTTCCATGTGATCTGGAGCTTAAGAGCAGCCATACAAGAACTACCTAGCATGACAAATATTGAGAATGTTTTCTCTGTGGAACGTATACAGAAGGATTTTGATGAAATTTGGAGGAAGTGGTACTTGTGGCTCTCCATAGCTGTGGTTCTAGATCCCAGATATAAAATTACTTCCATTGAATGTTGGTTCAAAGGAGCTTTTAGTCAAGATGCCGAAATGTATATCTCTGGAGTGCGTGCAAAGCTGTATGAGCTATATATTATATATTTTAATGTTAATGATCAAAGTAATGAGATATTGAATCGCAATCTAGATAACCAGCGCCAGAATACACAAATTAGTGCTCCATTACAAAACCAGAGCCAGAATAATGCTACAACCCAAGCTGCACTTGATGAATTCAAAGAACTTCATAGGTACCTTGGAGGGGGGATCTGTCCTCAAACTGATCCTTTTGATATTCTGAAATGGTGGAGGGATAATTCATTGTCATATCCAACTCTTGCTAAGATGGCACGCGATATTTTAGCAATACCTGGATGTGCAGTTTCTGCTGAATCTGCATTTGATCAATGTGATCAACGGGCATATCTATTTGATGGAAAATTGTGCCTTGAGACAACCGAAGCAATTATCTGTGCTCAAAATTGGATCAAATCATCTGGTACAGTTTCATACTTTTTACCATGAATGTTTCATCATGATGCCTACTTCATTTATTGGACTATGATATCCAACTGAACTGATCGTGTGTTATCAAACAGGAAGAGCTGACACGATTGATGGTAATAATAACACATTGTTTTTACCTGCAGTGACCTACATTGGCTAATTCCAGGTATTCATCTATTTCTACAATCCTTGTAGGCTCTGAACTTACCAAATTTCTTAACCTAATGATCTAACCCCTCTCTTTACTCTTTTTTCTTTCTTTTCATTTTCAAGCAGCTCCTTTGGTTTTCTGCAGTTCTTCTCCCGGATTTCCTGTTTCTTATGCATGTATCAACTCAATGTGATCAACTATGCCTGCACCAGTGTTCCTGTTTTTGTTGACGGGCCATGATAATGATCATAAATAAAATTAGTTTTCTCCGCACTCTGTGAGAAATTAGAACTCCTTTTCCAGTGAATTATCTTTTTCTTTATATATAAATGCTTTTTGTTTGTTTGGAAAATACTCTGTACATTCTTGCATGATTTGAGCAAGAATGTAAATGCCATGCCTGTATATTTTCAGAAACTGGGGTCTGTCGAGGCACTTGTATTTGTGTAGAAATTCATGCAAGATTCACATCCTATCACAGTCTAACATTTAGACATGTATTTGAGGTGGTGTTCATGCACAAGTTGCCACTGTCTGTACCAGTACGGGGTTATAAATAAATTCATTATTACGTCCGCTCGAGACGCACGGTCGCGGAGGCTCTATCCAATCGCCAGTCAATTCATGATTTGCAAGGGGGATTGCAAATGCGGACAATTCTGGGATATCTTCGCATCTAGGAGCGACTTGCTAGAATAATAATCGGGTCTTCGACCGTGGTATAAGAAGCTGGCAAGAACTCCTCGACGCAATTGGAGCACATCGATCAGTAACTGACGACGATATGTCAATGATATTTCTTTACTGAAAACACTAAGAAACCTTTCCTTAATTGTAGCTTGAGGCACCAATTTAAAAGTAGGATTAACGCCGACCAAAAACTCCCTGAACTTTTCATTACTAGCAACTGAAAAGGGGCTAGATTTGCATTGTGCACTATCTACCTTCCCAGAGCTCACGATAGGAGTTTATTCTTTCCAAATTTTAGACTTGGATCTTTTGCTTTTGCTAATATTATTACTTCTCAGGGAATCAACTTGTTCATCAAAACAAATAATTTGACTCGTTGCAAATTCATCCCCAAGCATTATAGCTATGGCCTATGGGCAGGAAAGAAGAGGCAAGAAGCAGTTTGTTGCACTTGTCAATCTGAAAAGACTGCATGGCTCAGAATCGCAGAGCATGTGGTCACAAGCGTTCTATCCCTGTGACACTCTCACCCTTCTTAAAACATCAACACTAGTGTCCCACATGTTTTTTAGTATTAATTGAATTTAGCATCCACAGCGTTTATACTCCATTATACAGAAGACCGATATTCAATTATAGCTTTCAAGCAAAAGGCACTTTGTTAAGCTCGCCAGAGGAAGAAGCCAACTCCAAACTACATATAACATGCCTAAATTATTTCACTACATATGACCATTTTCGGTCCAGCTAGCAATATAAAGTTCCAATACTCAAAAAGAAGGCTGTACTGCCAACATGATCATAGTTGGATCCCTGCAATTTATATGATAACCACAATTTTCATGTTGGATTATATCTTGCATAAATCAAAAACTATATTATCAGATGCTGGATAAGATTAGGAGTCCTACCGGCAGTGTGGCTCTTCAATGGCGGTCTCCTTCTACCTTCACGTTACCAGGATTTGGTATGAAGGCCTGGAGGAAATATCAGGTAACATACCATCAGTGGTTTTCGGTCATGCACCACAAAGAACTTCAAGTAAACAGAATGCTTTGACATTTAACAACAGCAGTAATAACGTATGATGGAACTGCAAATACATCATGAGAGTTTTGGAAAGATGTATGACTCACAAGTTTTGCAAGTCTGACGCACATAAATATTCTCAATGGATATGCCATTAGCCATGAACAACTATGCCAACAGATGAACTCTAGCATCATCCATACAACATCTGATCTTCACCATTTTAAGGTGTGCGCATGAAAATGAGCTTCCCTCTGGTTTGATACTGTCTTTCGTTGCCTGTTTGTTGCCATAACCCTTTTTCATTTGCAGAAGAACATGATTATCAATGTAATTAAATTCATGAGGCAAATTATAAAAAGTATTTAAGAGTCAAGCAACACTAGGCAAATATATGTACCAATTTAAGTTCAATGTAAAGCCTCTCCAGATTAGGTGCATGCTGCAGGAAGGAAACTAATGGATCAAATTCAGGACCCATACACCATTCACCAAGGGACAATGTCTTGAGGTTGCTAAAAGTTGGGCACGTTTTCAGCTCCCTATTCAGAATCACCTTCATATGGCACACAAAAGTGAAATTATTCAGTGCATGGAAAAGAAGAATATTATATATAGTGCTATACTAACTACAGAGTGGATTAGCACCTTTTGTGTCAAAGCAAACTTTTAAGACTACAATCAATATATGTAAACGAAAATTCTGTAATATCTGAACTGTTGCAATCACAAAAGATCACCCCACAGCAAGGAAGAAACAAAACAATGAGGAGTAAAAGTAAATAGTTAGTAGTGAAGTTTGCTCATTCTAACAAAAGTCCAACAGCACTGTTAGTACCCTACACCATTTTAAGTATTACTCATTAAGTTCACTTGGCAAAATTTGATTATCCTCAATCCTTCGGCAAAGGTTTGATGAAATTAAAAAGGTTGTTTTTATCTGTAAGGAAACAAATTAATATCAAGGGAAATTGCCACACAACAGAGGACAGAGGGAGTAGCAGCAGAAGATTCATGATTGTACCTCTCCAGCATCAGCTAATAGCTCCAAACTTCTAGCATTTGATAGTCTGTGAAGGACATTATGGCCACCTAGAACTTTACCGCCATTGAATTTATTCTTGCGACCATAGCCTTGATAGTTTCCATGTTTGCTTTGATTACGTCCCTTGCCATGCTCTACAAGCTGTTTTTCATCATCATAGTCGTCTGCAATCTCACTGTATTCACAGGTACTTGCATCACTAACAGCGTCACTATCATTGTCAGAATCGTTCAAGGAACCTTCACCGTTAGTGCTACCACTTCCTTCAATTGCATCCCTATTAATATCTTTGAACTGGTACTCATAGCCAGCATATAAAAATGAATCATCAAGCACAATAGTGGCTGCATCCAGTGTGAGTGATCCAACATTCTGAAACAAGGGAACTCTGTGGTATGGCGTGACGCAGCGGAACGATACAAGGTTCGGAGCATCGATGCTGAAGCCCTCCATGATCCTGCATTCAACCATGATCAAGCTCTTCAGAGAGGCAGATGATATCTGATAGCCTTCCAGATAGCATCCCTTAAGCTCTAAAACTTCCAATGAAGAGCACTGAGAAGAGAGCTGAATTAGTGTCCTTTGTCGAAACAGGTAGCCAGAAAGCTTCAGGTGTTTGAGGTGGCAAGAGATGATGGGGACATTGTCGAAATTACTGAAGGCCTCATCCATCGGATGTTCAGAAACCTGGATGACCTGAGCCCTCCGCTTGATGGCGGCACGGATCCATGCATCTACATCGCGAGTGTAGTAATTCTCCACTTTGGTGTCGCACACGGGACTGGAAAGCACCCGGAGAGTAGTGTCCACCGGCGCGGCGACCTCCCGCTCAAGCAAGAAGCGATAGGCGAACCTGGCCAGCTTATACGGGGGCTGAATGTGGCCCCCACCGCGCCAGACGCGGAGGTCGACGCATGGCGCCGAGGCCCAGAGGTGGCGCCAGCGGCGGGAGAGCACGCAGGTGCGTGCCACCTCCCACGCGCGCAGGAACGACATTACGTGGCGCAGCAGCGCGTCCGGGAGGGCACTGAGGCGATCTTCATTCTCCATGGCGCCGGCGGCATCGCCGTCCCCGTGGGACAGCTTGGGTTTCTTCGGGGGCATTTCGTCGAACATGTTGCCTGCGCCGCACCTCCCGCTGATCTTTTGGTAACTTACTCGCGTCAGGAATTTGCGAGAAAACGAATCCCTCGAGAAGATTGCATTGAAGGAGATGGAAATTGAAATTACCGGATGTTTCGTCGGATTGACGGTGAGCTCTCGTCGCTCCAATTCCGGCGGTCGCCTCGTCGGCACAGGAGAAGACGGCGGTTGGGTGAAGATGATGAGACGCTGCTCCCGCAGTCCCGGGTTGGGAATTGGGAATAAGTTCATTTGGGTCCCTATCTTCGTCTCTCAACCCTAATAACAGAAATGTTTGTCCTCAAACATAAAAAAAATTAGAAAATCTGGCAATATGCAGGTGGTTTCGCTCACGTGGCATCATGAGATCCGCGTGTAGTAATAAAATAAATCAATAGATGATTATATGGCAAAAGATAAAGATATAACCCATCTATCATAGTCGCATTCTATTTTTCTCTCCCTTCCCCCCTCTCCTTTTTCTCCCCCTCTTTTCTCCTTCAGGTGTCAAGCGACGGGCGTGGACGCCGGCCGGCCGGCGCCGGTGCTGGCGCAGGCGCTGGGCGATGGCGGACGGGGGCGACGCCGCGGCGACGGGGCCCAAGCGAGCATGGGCCGCGCCGCGACGAGGGGGCGCTGGCTGGCGGCTGTGGGCTCGGGGACGGCGGGGCACGGGCGGCGGCAAGCGGCGCCGACGGCATCGGTGGCGGACGTGGGCGGCGCCGGGCGCGGGGGACGTGGTTGACTCGGGTGGGTGACGACGGAATTGGATTGGTTGTTCCCGGGCGCCGCCGCCGGAGGGGAAAAGCTCGGGGGATCTGGCGCCAATCCACACCACAACCGCCTGTGATTCGATGTTATCATGGAATTTATAGAAATTTATATTTGATTGCTGCTGTGACGAACTGAACAGATTGCCTGGTCTCTTCCATGCAATGCTTCTCTTCTCAAAGCACCGCAGGATCAATGTGGTACCTGTTGTTGAGTTGATGAACTCAAGTGTTATTGGATTTGTAACGCAGGTACTTATTTCCATTACTTGAGGCTTGGTGCTTTCATGGTAAAAAATTCAATCATAAAGCTAACGGTTAGTAAATCACACTAGAATGCAGTGATGGAATTACTTCTCAGTTCGAGTGGTCTCGAGTGGCTTGATAAAATTGCAGATAAAAAACTTTCTGATTTCAGGTAAGCCCTGATTATAAATTAAGTACCAGATTGCTGTTTTTGTAGCCGATAATGGGATGGAAGATAGAGTGGTCTTATTGACAATTTGATCAAGTGATGAATACAGTTGTTCTTTTTGGAATTAAAGGATATGCTCGTATTGTGTGATTTCATATTTCCATCTAATCAGATGCTCTGAAAATTCATACATTTTTCTTTCGCAAATTTTTATGTATATTAAAGAATACTAATTAATATTGGCAAGGAGATCTCTCACATGCATGAACTGGTTGCATATGATTTACCTCCATTTGACAGGTATGACAGTAGCATACCTGAAAATGGATAGCACATCGCCAGTTGAATTCAGAGTTAAAAATCGCCAGTAACTTTTTTACTTTTATCATAAATGTAGTAGATGAGGAGACTAAACATGTTTTCCAGATAAAGGGTCACCCCCTGTTTAACGACAACACGACAACAATCTAGTGAACTGGTCTTCTCGGATTCGCGATGGAAATTGAACTTAACGAGAAAATTCGTCACATCGATGGTGAGTTCTGTTCATTTCAATCCTGGCGGTCAACCGCTCGCCGGCGAAGATCAGTTCACAATGAGTTGCCGGATCCTCCGCCTCATAATTAACCTAGTTCATGACCACCCTCGCCCTAGCCGCCCACCCCACCAGTGGGTGCATGAATGTTGGCACGATCAGATCCGTCTAATAGTGACTGAAAATTATGGGAACTATGGGAAATCAAAATATTATTATATTGTTTCATCAACATTTTTGTTGCAAACACAAATGTTTCTAAAGTTAAACAAAGAACGCATGACCCTTCAAAGGGTTATGACTTGTGAAGACTTGTAAGCATTGACTGTAAAGAGTTGTTAAACGCCCTTTTCCTTGCACCGTGCAGGTGCATATGCATATGCACCTAGGTTTAAAACATCCTTAATTTGTCTGCAGGAAGTGTAAGGAACATATCAGTTTATTGCTTTCTATAATGTGGGGCCAAACAACTTTAAATAAACCGGATGCCATGTCATCTAATTAACTAAAACAGTTTGTGCGGCGGTACTGTAAATTCATCACAAATGAGAGTTACGAAGAGATGTATGACTCACAAATCCTCCGAGTCTGATGCACATAAATACTCCCAATAGGTAGGCCATTAGCTCTGAACAGCTGTGCCAACAAATGGATTCTAGCATCAGCAATAGAGCATTTGATCTTGACCATTTTAAGGTGCGAGCAAGCAAATGAGCTTCCCTGATTTGATTTGTTACCTTCTTTTGTTGCTTGTCTGTTACAGTATTCCTTTTTCTTGCAGAAGAAGAAAATTATAATGAGCATGTTCTTAAAATACACGTCTGAAAATATGAAATGTGTAAAGCATCAATCATATTCGATAGATATAATACACGTACCAGTTTAAGTACAAGGAAAAGCTTCTCCAGATTAGGTGAATGCTGCAGGAAGGAAACTAATGGATCAAAGTCGGCACCCATACACCATTCACCAAGGGACAATATCTTCAGGTTGCTAAAAGTTGGGCATGTTTTCAGCTCTCTATTCAGAATCACCTTCATATGGCACACACAAGTGAATTTTTTCAGTGTGTAGAAAAGATTAAATTATAGTGTGGTGCTCTACAAAGAGGATCAGCACCTATTAGTAAAAATACATCTGTATTTCTGGTATAAAAATTAGTAAAATAAGATTTGTAAGACAAGCGTGATGATACATAAACTTACATATTCAATTTAATCTGAACAGTTGCAAGAAAAAAAATCAACTCAGAGCAATGGAAAAAACTGACTCGGATCCAAAAAGTACAGTATCAAAGCTACCAAAACCACAGTTTGAATTTCACAGAACAATGCAAATGCTTAAACATCACTTCTTTAATAGTTGACGAAGTTCAGTAGTTCTGTTCTAAAAAATGACAACAATACTGTCAGCAGCCTTCACATTTTTAATATTCAATAACTTCACTATGCAACATTTGATTACACTAGTACCAATACTTCCACAAAGGTTTGACGAAGTGAGAATTTTATTTTTGTTTTTACTGAACATAATTGATGAATCCTATCAAGGGAAATTGTCAAATTGGTACAAAACAGGGAGGGTGAGGGCAGCAGAAAATTCATAGCTCTACTTGTATATACCTCTCCAGCATCAGCTAATAGCTTCAAACTTCTAGCATTTGATAGGCTGTGAAGAACATTATGGCCACCTAAAACCTTACGATCATTGGATTTATTCTGACCCGGCCAAAAATCATTGGATTTATTCTTGTAACCTTGTTGGGGACAATAGGTCCAATAAACGCCAATATTTTTCGTGTGGCCATGGAAATGACGGTTAGCATGTTTTATGTGATTATGTCCCTCACCATGCTCTTCGTGTTGTATTTCAACATCAAAGTCATTTGCAATCTCACTGTATTCGCAGGTACTTGCATTGCTCACGTCATCACTGTCATAATCAGAATCATTTGCATAAACTTCGCCATCATCATCACCGCTTCCATAAATTTCTTCATCATCATCAATGTCATCGCACCGGTGCCTATAACCATCGTACAAGAACGAATCATCAAGCACGAGAGTCGCCATGGCCTGTGTGAGTGACCCTATATCCTTGAACAGAGGAGCTCGGTAGTATGGCACTATGCAGCGCAGATGCACGAGGTTCGGAGCGGCGATGGTGAGATCTGAACCGATGCTGCACTCGACAATGTTCAATCTCCTGAGAGAGGTGGATGAAATCTCATGGCCATCCAGAAAACATTTCTTGAGCTCTAAAACCTCCAGAGAAGGGCACTGACAAGAGATCTGCCTTAGCACCCTCTCACCCAACAAAGAACCAGTAAGCTTCAGGTGTTTCAGGTGGGAGGAGATGATGGGGACAAAATCCAAGTTAAAGAAGGGCTCTTCCATTGGATGATCAGTGAGGTCGATCACCCGAGCTCTCCGATTGATGGCGGCACTAATCCACATCTGGACATCTGAAGTTGTGTAATCCTCCCCTTCGCCGTCAGGGCTGGACAGCATCCTGATGGTGTCCACCGGCGCCGACACCTCACGCTCGAACAACAAGTGGTTGGTGAACCTGGCGAGCTTCTCCGGCGGCGGGAGGTGGCCGCCGCCGCGCCAGACGCGGAGGTCGACGCATGGCGCCGAGGCCCAGAGGTGGCGCCAGCGGCGGGAGAGCACGCAGGTGCGCGCCACCTCCCACGCCCGGAGGAAGGACATCACGTGGTGCAGCAGCGCGTCCGGGAGGGCGCTCAGGAGGTCGTCCGCGGCGGTGGGTTTCTTCGGCGGCATTCCGTCGAACAGATGGCGTGCACTTCGCCTTCTTCTTGTGTCGGAAAATTGGCGTGAAAAGAAAAATTTGAAGGTGATTGAGATGGAACAGGAGGAGGGAGATGACACGGATCGGACTTACCTAGATGTTATTCCGATCGCCGGTGAGTTCTCGCCGCGTCGATCGCCGGAGCAGGAGAAGGCGACGGCGGTTGCGGAGAAAATCAATTCACCTAAGCGAGAAGGCCAGCCGATATATATAGCAGGAGCTAGCCATGAGTTGACTGCGCTCAAATGTCTAATTAGGAATAGTCAAATCACCTTTTATTTTTGTTTCCTTATATAACTAATCAGATTTGGGTATACATCCCTTCTGATATATAGTCTTCAGAAATCAGAATCTATAATAAGCAGAATAAATTCGTATTGCAAACATATATATTGGTTGGTGTAGGTAGGCACAACGCAGATGACGTTGTGCTTATATGTGCAAATGCACATACGCCACGTGTTATCAAGCGAAACGTGAGATCAACTTCAACGTCGTTATGATGCAAATTAATCAAATGTTTATTGTACAGTATTGTCTGCATAATGCATATCTCAGAAGTTACTCCCAGGCACACAAAAATGCATATTATGCTGCAATTTTGTGCATGCAACCCAACGAGACATTCCAGGTCCAGCAAAGAGCTACAGAGTTAACCCATTCCACTGGATAAGAGCATCCAGAATTTGGATACCCTCAATATATAGTTTAAACACAAAGAGGCATAATACTCGTCTGGTTTTTAATATTTGACGCCGCCGACTTTTAAATACAACTTTAACCATTAAATTTAATCATAAAGAGGTAAAAAAATTAATCAAATATATAAAAACAAAAGTTATCTTGAAAATATATTTAATATAATGAAACAATACACAATTTTTTTTAATAAGACGAAAGGTCAAACGTGTATTTAAAAGTCAACTGTGTCAAATATTAAAAACCAGATGGAGTAAGATCTCTCACGGCCCAGCCATCAGATCCTTTATAAATGCATAAGAGATTATTGCAATCCGAGTATAATTAATATAACTAAATATGATGTAATAGGCGGTAGATAATCCGATCTTGTGTCAGATCAGAACTCCATATCCGAATCCTCAAACTCTGAATCTGGACCACAGTACGCAGAATCTGGACCCCATAACTCATCTGACCCCCAGAAATCAAGTTCTTGCTTGGCTAGATCTCTCATCACCTTCTCGTTGCGGAGGTCTGGCTCTGGTAGCAATATCAGAAAGCAGATAAGCACATAGATGAAGATCATGAACAGAATCAAAACTTCAAGTTAACACAATAACCTTTTGATTGTTTAACAGAAAAGCATGCTGGTAAAATATCTAGTGGGCAGAATGTCCATTTAACCACATTTAGCTTTCTCAGGAACATGGCAATATGTATGCGGTATGCCACCTTTTTTAGAAAACAGCATAGACATTTAACATAAAATGCCTCAAATAAATAGCAAAGGCATGTGTAATTTAACATTAATAATGCAAATAAATACAACATGACAAGAAAAAAATGGCTCGACTTACGAGAGCTCCCAGACCGGTGGACATAAATCTTCTCAAAGGGTATGCCGTTTGCCCTAAACAAATGGGCCAATATATGGACCCTTGCATCATCCTTTGAGCATCTAATCTTCACCATTTGCATGTCTTTTCAAGTAAATGATCTTGTGGTAGGTTTGACGCCATTTTCCAGTGCCTTCCTAGTATTGAAGTTCTTTTTGCAGAAGAATGCAATTTATTAAGGCCTTGTTCGGTTGGGCCGGGATGGCCCGGGAACGACCGGGGTCGGGGCCGAATCCCTGTCAATCACCCCGGCGAGGAAAATATCCCGGCCTACTAAAAAATATGCATTCGGTTAAGCCCGGTGGGGATTTTAACCCGGCCCATCCCGGCTCTTTCCCCGCCTCACCGCCCGGGAAAAAACATCGAGTCCAGCGGGGAGGAATTTTTCCTCACAACGCTCGCAGCGCGAGCGCGACTGAGAGGCGAGAAGTTTGGCGGCGCATCGAGGCATCCAGGAGGCGACGGTGGCGGGAGAGACGGCGACGCTATCCACTCTGGCAGCTGGCTGTCCTCCCTGGTAAGTTTCTATCATCCTTCCTCTCTCACATGTCCTAGGGTTAGGGTTCTTGACGGCGGCGGCGGCGTTTCTTCACGGTGGTGGCGTTCCTGTCTCGTCTCCACTCTCCGGTCCTCCTTTCCTGGAGGAGATTAAGATTAGTCCTTCACGTTCTTAATGAGCCTGCTACTGTCTTAGTAGGTTAACTGGATCTTTTGATTTCTCTGAAATAGATGTGTGAATTTCCTCTCCGCGAAAAAAAAAGTGTGAATTTCCTAATTAGTTTGGTCTGGTCTCTCTTCCATTGTTCTGAATTTCAAGTCAGTGTATGGTTTGCCTGTTGTACATATGTATATGAGTATATGTATATCTCTGTATCCAGTTTACATCACCTGCTCCAGCTGTGGTTTTTTACTAGACGTCATTCTGATGGGCCGAAATTGTGGAGAAACACAAACGCCGCATTTGGATGGGCCGAAATTCTGGCCTATCGGCGGCATATATGGGCCGGAATTTTGGTTCTAATTTCCAGCCGAACGAGGCCTAGTTCTGATAATTCATGGGCTGTCACCACTTTAGGCCTCATTCATGTAGAAATTTACAGAGATTTTTATGCCAGGAATTCTACTAAGCACAAGAGATGAATAAAGTGGCATTTTTTTTATCTACTTTTGTAACAAGAGATTTAAAACCATAGGTGGAATGCGCTTTCTCATACACTGCAAACAAGACGAATAAGTTCAGAATCCATTTAAGTCTTAGAGCAAACAGTAGCTGACGAGTTTAGAACAAACAGTGACAGAAAGAATTTAAAGGGATTTCTGTGTTTACACATGCCCAGACAAATTTGCTTTAACCTGTATTACACTGCTGTCACTGAAAATTCCATCAGTACTGGTAGTACAGCCAAAACGTTAAACCCATTCTGCTGACATGGTTGCAGAGGAGAAACTAGAGAGAAAGTAAGATGACAGAAGCTTCAACTGTGCATGACTCGCTCCAATTCCAACGGACATGAATGGTAAATTTTCTCCAAGGGGTATATCATTAGCCGTGAACAATTTTTGCCAGCGTACAGACTCTCTTACATCTTAGAGCATCTAATCTTGAATATTTGAAGGTCTGCATTTCACATCCAGTAACGACATCCGCCACGGGCAATTGCTCTATTCAGCTTGGAGTTACGGAGGCCTGGCACAAGCATCATAAAGTTAAAAGATGGAACATTACAGAACAAGAAGTTAATAGTTCAAAAAAAGAGAATTAAATAATTGAAATTTTCCATCTGACTGAGGGTTCACATTTCTATGCTGTGATAACATGCCTCTTGTTCAGCAAATCTCTTGACGACATGTTATACAACATTTGTACAACAAAAAGAATTAAAAAAACACCAGGAAACAGATATATGAAAAATGGTACTCACGGAAGCGCCCAGTTCGACGGACATAAATCTTCTCCAAGGGCAAGCCATTAGAATTAAACAACTGTGCCAGCATATGGACTCTCAGATCATCCTTGGGGCATTTGATCTTCACCATATTGAGGCATTTGCAGGCAAACGATCCTCCTTTTGGTTTGATACCTCTTTCCAATTCCTTTTGGGTGTTTTAACCCTTTTAGCAAGCAAAGAAATAACAAACTAATTAACCACTAGAGAATTCTCCAACAAAATGCTGTAACATATGGAATTGCAAATCATTGAGAAACGTTAATCATTCTTGTACCATTTCAAGTTGAAGAAATAGCTTCTCCAAATTAGGTGAATTCTGGAGGAAGAGAATCAATATGTCGAAGTCAGCGACCATACTGATACACCACTCACCAAGGGACAAAGTCTTCAAGTTGCTAAAAGTTGGACAACTTCTAGATTCCCTGCTCAGAACCACCTACATATATATGAAAGTGAATTGTTCATACATGGAAAGAACATTAATAAACCAGATGCAGGGTAGTAATGTATCTAGGTATGCAATATCATTTTTTGCTAATGAAATTGCATATGTTCCTAGGACTGGTCTTAGGATTATAGGATACATAAGAACAAATCCTATGTTTGATATAGGGAATTCTTTGTATGCTGATAAATGTTTGTATCGTCCATAAGTTTCAGTGCTGATAATCACTCCTTTTTCTAATGAAAAGTGAGAGCCCTTGGAGATTGATGAAACAGACAGATGTCCAAATAAAATCATTAGCAGACGCATTCCACTAGTAATAAAAAGTATTAAATGCTCCCATCTACCACGACAGCAAGAACCTAAAGCTTGAAATCCTAGTCGACAGTAGTAAAGCAGATCAATCTTCCTAATTGAACAACACTGAATATAATTAAAAGAAATTTACACCATAACCAACAATTTTTTTTTTGTAGCTGAATGTTATAATGTGCACCATGAGCCCCTACTGCATATTAATAAAAATGAAAGTATGGACTACAAAAGCATATTAGTACTGTACAAGTTAAGTGTGGTACCTCTCCTGAATGACCTAGAAGCTCCAAACTTCTAGCAGTTGAAAGGCTCTGAAGAACATTTTGGCCACCTAATTTTCTGTGATCATTGAACCCATAGTTAGAACTACAGACAGGATATTTACCACCCATACTGCTATCACCTCCATCATCATGGTCTGTAAACTGCTCAAATTCATATCCATTTGCAATCTCACTGTACTCATATGTATCAGCATCACTATCGATATCACTTCCATAATCATAGTCATCACTGATGTCACTGGAACAGTCCTCAAAGTAATAGTCAGAATAGCCACTATGATAATCATCAGAAAAGCAGCCATCTACCCTATCATAACTTTTAGGATCAGCACTAAGTAGAGAGTCATCAAGCATGATACTTCCTGTGATTAGCGACCCAGAGTTCTTGAGCACGGGAACCCATTTCACTGGTGTGATGCATTTTAGAAACACCAGGTTTGGAGTATCAACGGAGAGATTCAAAGTGAAGTTGCACTTAACCATGATCAAACTCTTCAGAGTGACTGATGAAATCTCATGGGCACGTACCAAGCAGTCCTTGAGCTCTAGTTCTTCCAAAGAAGGGCACTGAGAAGAGAATCCCCTGAAAACATTGTCATCCAGCTGGGTCTTCGACAGTTTCAAGATCTTGAGATGGTTGGAAGCGAAGGTCTGGTGATCCAAATCCAATACAACGAACCTTTTTATATGATCTTCAAACTGAATCACCCTAGCTTTTCTCTCAATGGCTTCACGAATCCACTTCTTGACATCTCCATTGTCATAATAGTCTTTGTAACCATCCTCATAACCAGTGCGCAGCCGGAGGGTGATCACCGGCGCGTTGTCGTCGCGAGCGAGCAGCAGGCGGTGCACGAACCTACGCATGTCTGCCAGCAACTTCCTGCCCAACGTCCAGCGGATGTCAACGCACGGCGCGGAAGCCCAGAGGTGGCGCCACCGCCGCGAGAGCACGCAGGTGCGCACAGCCTCCCACGCCTTCAAGAACGACATGACGTGGTGCAGGATCGCATCCGGGAGCTTGCTGAGGTAGTCTTCGGCGGGAGCAACGGCATCTTCCGCGGCGCCGGAGTCCTCCTCCTCCGCCGTCGCGTCGGTTTCTTTCAACGACATTTCCTCGAACAGATGGCCTGCACGGACGGACAAAAACGACGGCCATGGAAACGCAACGCGAGGTCAGAAGAAAAGATTCTCAAACCAATATATCCTCGCAAGAAGCAACCAATACTGAAGATCTTACTGAGAGATTGGCTCTCGTGATCCTTCGCGCCGCCAGGCTCCCCCTCCTCCGCCGTCGGGTCGGTTTCTTTCGGCGGCATTTCGTCGAACACCTGGTCTGCACGCCCACGACGGCCACGGAAACGCAAATCGAGGTCAGAAAAAAATGGTTCCGACGAATTCTGCGCAAGAAGCAACCAATCCTGAAGAGTGGAGATCGAAGAGAAGGGGATCTTACGGAGAGATTGGCCGCGACGGCGAGGAAGCCCGTGATCCTTCTTCCGAGCAGCGAGGCGGTGAAGACGACGGCGAATAGTTGGTGGCGGTATAGGAAGGTATTTGAGAGGAGAAATACTGGAATGGGACTCTACACAATGAATTTCCTGAAGAGTCCAAACTTTATTACCACCAAGATATAAACAGCAGGCTATTTTACATCCATCTACTATCACACGTTTTACAACATTTATGCTACAGCCATCCACTCGATCGAGTGACGGCAACAACACGGTAGGGTTCACCACGTCGCCGGCGGTTAAGTATTCCCTTATGTGGCACGGTGTCACACGATTTCCCAAAATTTATCAAACTTATTTAAAATTTATAAAAAAATTGATGAATTCTTCGTGTTTTGCCTACAGTTACCGCACGGTAATCACCATGCCGCCGGCGGGCAGTAAGTCAAACCGCTGATAAGTAGTAAGCATCCTAGGTGTATGCATGATTACAATTTTGGTTTTCTTTTCTTGATATGTATTTAAAAAACTCATGAAGCTCAAAATTCGTAAAATTTCATCAAAATTGTAAACCATTGAGCGTGTGAATAGGGCCAGGGGGAGGGGCAATGTTTTGTAGCAGGTGCACCCACAAGAAGTAGCTTTACAAAACATAAGGTAGTGATTGACCTAATGGTTGTAATCACCTGAGAGGTTTAGATGAGATTGGGTGGGCTCTCGAAACACCTGTAAGCATTGAGCAATTTTACGGTCTTTAAGAAGGTACCGAGAGGTACCAAAATTTTAGTGTAATTTTACACTAAAATTTTGGTATCTCTTGATGTCTCTTCAATGCTGTAAAATTACTCATAAGCATTAGGCCGACATATTTAAAAATGAATAGAATCACCACATATATGATACTGCAGATAGGTATATCCCTTACCACTAACTAAGTATGTTCAAAGTCCGTCCGACTGACCCGACTCTTGTTCTGCCTAAAAATGCCTAAGCCCAAGCCGAGAACATATGCTCGAGCATAGCTTTTGCGGCTGAAAATCCCAAAAAAACATGAGAAAGCCCGGGATCGGGCCGGTGCACCATTAGGCTCTAAACGTTTTCTGATTGACGGGAGTAGATGTTTTCTATCGTAGTGAAACCGTTACTATCTCCATCCTAAAACTAGCATTTAAATTTGGGACCTTGGCGGATTTTGGGATTGATGACCTTAGCGGTTATAGTGTGTCAGTGTGGGAAGTCGTGGTTGCTCTGTCCTTCCAGTGTATGACACGATATCGATCACCTGCCTTCCATCCAGTGTATGAGTGTATGACACGAATTAATAACTTGTCACCACCGCATAAACTTTCAGTAGTAATGCAGTCGATCATGGCTTGACGTCTCATTGACTGAATTTGTACAGCCAAAAATAAAAACATGTAATACAATAGGAAGAGAAAAGAAGCAGCCATCAATCGATGAATCATCATCAGCCATCTCAACCACTCATCCGGTGATACGGAAGCATTTGTTGGTCGGGTATACGAGCGCAGGAAGAAGCAGCAGCCGCCGGCAAGTTCGTGAACCAGACGAGTCCATGTTAATTAGGATTGAGTCAGTTTGAGTTGTTAAGCAGATAAGTTGTTAAGCTGTTAAGATTTGTTAGGATCGAGTCCTAGGCGGCTAAGATGTTGGAGTCCTAAATTAGAGGGATTCTCTTAGAGTCATAAAAACGGAGAGACTGTAATCGTTTTGGGAAAGGAATAACAAAAAGGTTTCTTCCAACTCGTCAGAGCCTTGCGCACGCCGCCGGGGCGAGCCCGACGGCGTCCAAGGGCGATGCCGTGCGCCATCGCTATTCCCTCCGCAGCATCCCGCACCTCCTCTCTCCCCTACGTTCTCCTTTCCAATCTCACCAGTGCCGGGCTCATATCAACTTGGTATCAGAGCCTTCTCCGCCGGACGCCATGACCGGATCCCCGACGGACGCGACCAAGGAGACGTCTCCGTCAACTTCCGATGACAAGTTCGATCAAATTCTGGCGCAACTTGCCACAATGAACCGGTGCATGGATCGACATGACGAACGACTCGCACGCACGGAGCGCCAGATCGCCGGCGAACCAGATGGCTACCGGCGGCCATCTTCGGCCGCGGACCACGGGGGCGTCCCCCGTTATCACAAACTCAACTTTCCGACGTATGACGGCAAAGTAGACCCCCTGGCATGGATTAATAGATGCAGACAATTCTTCCAAGGTCAGGGCACCCTCGACGAGGAACGAGTGTGGCTCGCGGCGTACCACATGACCGGAGCAGCGCAAGAGTAATATTACCACCAGGAGCGGGCAGAAGGGGTGTCGTCGTGGCCACATTTTACGGAG
Source organism: Leersia perrieri (assembly GCA_000325765.3). Taxonomy (NCBI): domain Eukaryota; kingdom Viridiplantae; phylum Streptophyta; class Magnoliopsida; order Poales; family Poaceae; genus Leersia; species Leersia perrieri. Next base: position 4,369,011 of record CM002486.1, on the reverse strand, counting down.
TACGTCAACATGCGCTTCGGCCCTCCGATCCGCAGCAACCCCCTAGGCGAGCTGTCGTAGCTTCGGCGCACGGGAACAGTCGAGGAGTACCAGCGCCAGTTCCTGGCGCTGCTAGCTCGTGCCGATCCTCTCTCGGCGCGTCGGGAAGTGCAGCTGTTCACGGCCGATCTTCTCAAGCCCCTGCGCACCGACGTTGAACTCCAACGGCCAACCACACTGCAGATGGCGATGAGTTTGGCCAGGGCTTACGAGCAAAGCCATGGTGACCACGACGCGGCAGCTACCCCGACGTTCAAACCAACCAGCAAGACAACATCATCTACTCCGGTTCGTGCCGCCCCGTTCCAGGCTTGTGCAAATCCCACGCCACCACCGCCAAAGTCCACGCCGTCCATTGCTCCCCAGCCTCCGGGAACCGACAACAAGAACTCCCGCTTCCGGCGCCTCTCCACCAAAGAGATGAACGACCGCCGTGCCAAGGGACTCTGTTTCAATTGCCCGGAGAAGTTCTCGCCGGGTCATCGCTGCGCCAAGGGAGTCTACTGGGTTGAACTCGAGGAGGACGAGGGCGAGTCGTCAACACCCGACGATGACGAGGTTCAGATCTCCCTCCTCGCCCTTGCCGGCATCCGCACGAGCCAGATGATGCACCTGCCGGTGGTCGTGGCGGGAGAACAACTCGTCGCTTTGGTGGACACCGGCTCCACCCACACCTTCATCGCCGACGGCGTCGCCACCCGCCTCGACGTCCGCCTGACGCCCCTCCCCAACATCAAGGTCACCGTGGCGAACGGTGACAAGGTGCGGTGCACGGGCCGCCGTCTTGATCTGCGCGTCACCATCTATGGCAAACAGTTCGACATCGACGTATACTCCCTTCCCTTGCAAGGGTACGACATTGTTTTGGGCGTCCAGTGGTTGCGGCGCCTGGGCCCGATCACCTGGAATCTTGAAGCACTCACGATGTCCTTCTGGTGGCAAGACCGTCTCCTGGTTTGGGATGGTTTGGAGTCGCCGTCGGTCGTCTCGGCGCTCCCGACGTCCTCGACGGATCCCCTCTGCGCACTGCTGGATGAGTTCGCCGGTGTGTTCCAGGAACCTCGCGGGCTACCGCCTGATCGCCAACGTGTTCACAACATCAGGTTGTTGCCCGGCACGGCTCCCGTCGCTGACCGTCCCTATCGCTACCCGCAGCTGCTCAAGGATGAAATCGAGCGCCAGTGCGACGATATGCTGCAGCAAGGCATCATTCGCGACAGCAACTCCGCGTTTTCAGCTCCGGTGCTCCTCGTGAAGAAGCATGACGAGTCTTGGTGTTTTTGTGTCGATTTTCGCGCCCTCAACGACAAGACCGTCAAAGACAAATTACCGATTCCGGTGGTGGACGAATTACTGGACGAACTCAAGGGTGCACGGTTCTTCTCCATAGCGGCTTCCACCAAGTCCGCATGAACCACGAGGACGTTCACAAGATCGCGTTCCGGACGCACCACGGCCACTACGAGTTCCTTGTGATGCCCTTCGGCCTCACCAATGCACCAGCAACCTTTCAGGCGTTGATGAATGCCGTCCTCAAGCCCTTCCTGTGTCGATTTGTTTTGGTTTTCTTTGACGATATTTTGATCTACAGCTCGTCGTGGTCCGATCATCTCCGGCATGTTCGCGCTGTGCTCCACTTATTGGTGCAGCAACGGCTCTTCCTCAAACGATCGAAGTGTGCCTTCGGCGAGTCCACCATTGCCTACCTGGGCCACGTCATCTCTGGCGACGGCGTTGCCATGGACCCTGCCAAGGTTGACGCGGCTCGGGATTGGCCTGTCCCGGCCACCATTCGGGCGCTGCGCGGCTTCCTCGGCCTCACCAGATACTATCGGTGCTTCATCAAGGACTACGGCACGATCGCGGCGCCCCTCACATGACTCCTCAAGCGGGAGGCGTTCAAGTGGGGGCCGGAGGCCACACCACCGCCTTCGCCGCTCTCAAGGCGGCCCTCACCACCGGACCTGTCCTCCCGTTGCCTGACTTCACCGCGCCATTTGTCGTCGACTGCGACGCGTCGGGCGCGGGTTTTGGCGCCGTGCTTCACCAAGGCGACCGCCCCATCGCCTACTTCAGCTGCCAGGTGGCGCTGCACCACGCCAAGCTTGCGGCGTACGAACGTGAGCTTATCGGTCTTGTTAAAGCCGTCCGACACTGGCGGCCGTATTTATGGGGTCGCTCTTTCTCCGTCCGGACTGATCACTACAGTTTGAAGCATCTCCTCGACCAGCGGCTGACGACGATTCCACAACACCAGTGGGTGAGTAAATTATTTGGGTATTCGTTTCAGGTTGAATATCGTCCGGGCCGTCAGAATGCCGCCGCCGACGCGTTGTCCTGCCGCGACGAGGTGCACCTCGCTGCCAGCGCCGTCTCGGCGCCCCTGTTCCCCTGCTTGGATCGTCTCGGGGCTGACCTTCCTTCCCGGCCGGACGTCGCTGAACAGTTTGCCACGGTACAGCGTGGCGAGGGCAGCAATCGCTGGACGGTGGCTGATGATTTGCTGCTGTTCCGAGGCAAGGTTTTTGTTCCGCCCGATTCCCCTGTATGGCACGACCTACTCACGGATGCTCACTTCATGGGACACGAAGGCACACAGAAGACATTGCAGCGGCTGAAGCAACACTTCTATGTTCCTGGCATGCGCAAGCTCGTCGAGGAGTTCGTCCGGTCCTGCAACACGTGCCAACGGAACAAGACGGAGCAGCTCCACCCTGCGGGTTTGATGCAGCCCCTCGACGTCCCTTCCCAGGTGTGGGCCGACATTTCAATGGACTTCGACAAGGCGCTGCCGCGCGTCAACGGGAAGACTGTCATCTTGACAGTCGTTGATCGGTTCTCCAAGTATGCCCACTTCATCGCGCTTCGTCACCCCTACACCGCCGTCTCCGTCGCACGAGCCTTCTTCGACGACATTGTACGCCTACACGGCCTACCTTTGTCCATCGTCAGCGATCGAGACCCGGTCTTCACCGGCACTTTTTGGGGCGAGCTTTTCCGTCTCTCCGGCGTGCGCCTCAACCTCAGTTCTGCGTTCCACCCGCAGACCGACAGCCAGACGGAGGTGGTCAACCGCATCGTCGCCATGTACCTACGGTGCTTGTCCGGCGATCGCCCGCGACAATGGACACGGTGGCTACCCTGGGCGGAATTTTGCTACAATTCTTCCTACCAGACCTCTCTTCGTGCCACGCCCTTTTGAGTGGTCTATGGTCGGGATCCTCCAACCCTGCGCGTCTACCAGGCCGGGACATCTGCCGTGGCGGCTGTTGACCAGCAACTCCAGGAGAGGGATGAATTCTTGGCAGAGGTGGCTAGCCGGCTCGAGCAAGCACAATCTGCTATGAAGTTCCGCTATGACCAGCATCGCTGGGACATTGAGTTCTCGCCGGGTGACTGGGTTTGGCTGCGTCTCCAGCATAGGCCGGCCAAGTCGCTCGGTCTCTCGACCTCTTCCAAGCTCGGGCCAAGATTTTTTGGGCCATATCAGGTGGAGGCCCGTATCGGCGACTTGGCGTACCGGCTTGCTCTTCCACCGTGTGCCAAGCTTCACAACGTTTTTCATGTGGTCTTCCTCAAGAAATTCCATGGCGAGCCGCCCGTGTCGCCTCCGCCCCTTCCTAATGTCGTCAATGGCCGTGTCGAGCCGGTGCCATCCTCTGTCTTGCGCTACCGGTTAAACCGCGGCACTTGGGAAGTCTTGGTACAGTGGCAAGGTTGTCCGGCGACGGATGCTACGTGGGTGCCGCGCCCTGCCTTCGAGCAACGTTTTCCAAATTTCCAGCTCGAGGACGAGCTGTCTCTCAAGGAGGGCGGAAATGATACGGACGCATTTGTTGGTCGGGTATACGAGCGCAGGAAGAAGCAGCAGCCGCCGGCAAGTTCGTGAACCAGACGAGTCCTAGTCGAGTCCATGTTAATTAGGATTGAGTCCATGTTAATTAGGATTGAGTCAGTTTGACTTGTTAAGCTGTTAAGATTTGTTAGGATCGAGTCCTAGGCGGCTAAGATGTTGGAGTCCTAGATTAGAGGGATTCCCTTAAAAAACGGAGAGATTGTAATCCTTTTGGGAAAGGAATAACAGAAAGGTTTCTTCCAACTCGTCAGAGCCTTGCACCCGCCGCCGGGGCGAGCCCGACGGGCGTCCAGGGGCTACGCAGTGCGCCATCGCTATCCCCTCCGCAGCTTGCCGCACCTCCTCTCTCCCCTACGTTCTCCTTTGCAATCTCACCGGCGCCGGGCTCATATCATCCGGCAAGGTAAGGTGACGACGAGAGCCACGATCATCAGCATGTACGCGATGCCCTGGTCGATCGTTTTACCTAAAGAAAAACAAAAACACACCACATTCACATACAGTCAAGTTCAGAAAAACAATGAAACAGAAACCAAATGTGCAACAATGGCAGAAGAAAAGGTAACTAGCTACCACTTTTATCGAAGTTCAAAAAAAAGCTACCACTTTTATCCTATCTATTAATAATCAGAATAACGAATATGGACAGACCACACTCTAGATTCGTTGTGTCATATTCTTATATAGAAATAGCTTTATTTGAGACTGAGACAACAGCTTTTTTATCGTCGCTGGTCTATGCCTCCAAGAATGTCGCCGCTGGCGAGCCCTGGCAGAGCAGTGGATGCAGGAGGACGGGCGAGGAGGATCATGACCTGCACCTTGATGGAACCCATGACCATTTCTGCTAGCTAGCTATAGCTCGAGCTGTCTATGAATGGACAAAGAGAAGATCGATCTGCTACTTGCTTGTTGGTGTTGTTTATCATGGCAATGGACCCACTACACAAAAATCCTTGAGAAGGCAACTGAGCTTAGGCATCTAAAGGGAAGAACGGTGTGGTTGCGTACCTCCCTCTACACGGACGATGCAGTAATTTTTATTAGACCCCTGGTGCAAGACATCACCAACCTTACGTGCATCCTTCAATGTTTTGGCCAAGTCACGGGCCTCACTACCAATTTGCAGAAAAAGCCAAATAGCGTTGATCTGATGTGACGGGATTGACCTCCAACAAATCACAGCTATCTTTCCAGCATCAGTTACACACTTTTCCACGAAGTATCTAGGCCTCCCTCTTGTCGTCTCAAAACTCAAGAAAGTGTACGTACAACCACTAATCGACAAATGTTGAGCAAGGCTGGCGCCGTGGCGGGGAAACATGATGACGAAGGCAAGGCAAACGTCACTCACCAAATCGGTTTTAACTGCGCTACCAATTTACCACCTCACAACGCTTAAGGTGTCAGATGGAACTTTGGAGACAATTGACAAGACCAGAAGAAAGTTTCTATGGACAGGAAGCGACGACATCTCGGGCGGGAAATGCAAGCTGAACTGGGAGAGAGTTTGTAGTCAAAAAGATTTAGGAGGCCTTGCTGTCCTTGATTTGCAACGTTTCGCCAGAGCCCTCCAACTCAGATGTCTATGGTATATGTGAACTACACCAGAAAAAACATGTGTTGGCATGCCGACCCCTTGCGACCAGATGGAGAAGGACCTCTTTACAGTGACGACGATAGTTTCCCTGGTGATGGAAGGACTGCTAGCTTCTGGCACACCCACTGGTTAAATAACCAAAGCCCGAAGAGCATTGCGCCAGATATCTTCGCGGCTTCTAGAAGGAAAAACAGAACAGTATGTGATGCCCTTCACGAAGATAATTGGATACGCGACATTCAAATCCTATGCATCTCCTCAGCGGCTCACTTCAGGCAATATGTTCTTCTTTATATTCTAGTTCAGAGGATAAACCCGCTCACGGGGTCCCTTGATTCAATAGTGTGAATACTAACGACGAATGGAGAATATACGGCCAAGTCTGCCTACCGCCTGCAATTCTTAGGCGCAATGCCGACCGTCTTCAACCAGTGCATCTAGAAAAATTGGCGCCATCAAAATGCAAGTTTTTTGCTTGGCTTGTCATCCAAAATAGGGTGTGGACTGCAGACAGACTACAAAGAAGAGGGTGGGCTAACCAGTGAATTTGTCTCCTATGCCGGACGACCCAAGAATCGGCAAATCACCTTCTAGCGCATTGTATCTTCTCGAATGGAATTTGGGAAGACATCCAAAGATGGACAAACATGCAGCTCAGAACAAATGAGTGGGGCAGTTGCACGACGATCAAAGAGTGGTGGCTTCTAGTTATACAATCACCTAACAACCCAGCTGCTCAAATCCTTGATTATCTTGGTGGCCTAGGAGCTGTGGTGGGAAAAAAAATGCAAGGATTTTCAGAAACATGGTTACCAACACTCCGACCCTTATAGCCAAGATCAAAGAAGAAGCAAGAGCATGGGTGATGGCGGGAGCGGCCCAATTACAAGAGTTCTTTGATTTGGGAGAGATCACCTAGCATTTTTGTTTTGTGGGTGCATTTTTTTCCTACACGCTCACTGTACATATGTAACCCTTTTTTTCTTCTACTCTATTAATATAAAAAGACAGAGCTTTTGCACCTTTTAAAAAAAAGTTGGGTCATTTTTGTCTTAACCTTTTGACGACAACTTGTGCTGCACGAGCAGTGGATAGTCCAGACAAGGACAAACTGATCATCTTTAGAGACGAGGACAAAAAGAAAGTGACAAGTTGAAATCTTCAGAAAACGATTAAGGCCCGTTTAGTTCCCAACATTTTTTCCCCAAAACATCACATCAAATCTTTGGACTTATGCATGGAGCACTAAATATAGTAAAAAGTAAAACTAGTTACACAGTTGAGCTATAAATGATGAGAGAAATCTTTTGAGCCTATTTAGACCATGATTAGTCATAAGTGCTACAGTAACCTACATGTGTTAATGGCGGATTAATTAGGCTCAAAATATTCGTCTCGAGGTTTTCTGGCTAGCCATGAAATTAGTATTTTTATTTATGTCCAAAAACACCTTCCGACATCTGGTTAAAGGTTTGATGTAATCTTTCGTAAAAAATTTTCGAGCCAGGCCAGCTAGGAAAAAGGGGAAAAAAAAGGTGATTTGCACCAGCCGGGAATCGAACCCGGGTCTGTACCGTGGCAGGGTACTATTCTACCACTAGACCACTGGTGCCATGTCGTTTGAATTCTTTTTCTGGGTTAATTGGTGCAAATTTTACAGAACGGACTGAACAGCCACAATCCAGATAAATTTGGGACCATTCTGTGACGAAATTCTTAACCATGCAACAACAAGGTCATACGATTCAATGCTTCTTTCTATCCATGGATCTTCAGCTCAACAAACTGATCTAGCTAGCTGCTCGGGCAGCTGGGCTTCCATGTCAAGTCTCTGCAAGTTACCGAACAACTAACTAGTGGCATTCATTGGCAGCATCTTCTACTGACAGTAGATCCATTGGCAGGAAAGAACTTCCAGCGTTATGTGATTAACTGCTTGTAGAGTTGTAGTGTATTGGACATTGTAGCAATGCAGCATTTTCTTGTCCCTGAACTGCACTACTGACTTGTTCCATCCTCCCCACCCTTGGCTTCATTCGCATCATTTAAATATGTAATCCGTTAATTGTATGTTCTACAGTATAACTTCTGCAGTATGGGACGCCATGTTTTAAACATATTGTAACCAAATTTTGTGGATCATAAAGCTGAGGATTCATGGATAGAAATTCCTTTCTTTCAAAAAAAAAATGGGTAGAAATTCCTTACTTGTTCGGTTGTTCCTCTACAAACGGTTAAATCCAGGCTTCGAGTGGCATAGATATTCCTTAGTTTCCATCATTAAAACCTGGTGCGGCAGCCAAGGTTGGTGTTTATGTTCAATAATTCTTCATTTTAACACTAGTTCCTTTAAGATATGTTTCCTTCCTAAAATACAGCTACTTTGATTGCATATGCCTTTTTGTTGTTTCGATGCTTATGTCTAAGTTATGGCATTACAGAACCGTGCAAATCACACCCCTCAACTCTCAAAACCGTGCAAAATACCCTCCTCGAGTGGTTTTGTCTAGTTTTTTCTAACATGGTGCTGACATGTCGGTTCAGTCAGCCCTAAAAAGTATATAAAAAAAGAAAAAGTCCTTTTTACCACAGGAGAGTGATGGGTGAGGGAGAAGAGAGGGAGAGAAAAGGAACAACACTGACATATGGACCCCACTATTTTTTAATATTTTTTTAGACTGACTAGACCGACACATCAACGCCACGTAGCCAAAAAATAGTTAAAATTACTAAGGGGGTATTTTGCATGGTTTTAAGAGTTGAGAGATGTGATTTATCCGGTTTTAGAATTGAGGGGTGTGATTTATCCGGTTTTAGAGTTGAGGGGTATGATTTAGACCAGCATAAGAGTTTAGGAGGGTTAAATGAACTTTTCCCTTACTTATAAGATATACTTTTGAATTTTTTCTCCTTCATTCAAATTTAGATTTGCACAAATTTAGTCACACCCCACTGGCGGTTTCCACTACCTTGCGACTAACGCCTTTACCATTTGATGATAATAGGCATGGCTCGTTAAAAGTGCTGAAATTTTACAAGCTAATTGCGTTTAACAATATGAAAGAATCACAACTCCAAAGGTATATAACAAATGATGATACATAGCCTCGCACAAAATGCCATCTTCCAAAGATTTGATGACCGCGTCAAAGAAATGGATCCAGCAAGCATTCTTTAACCCTATGTACTTTTTGTAAAAAGATATGGCTCCTCTGTAGCTAATCAAATTCACTCGGCGAAAAGGGAATAGCCCTCGAATCCCTATTAAACATCCTGAACCCACAGTAATGACCTGTGTATAAAAAGGTACAATATTTTCTATCAGAACATGCCGACTGTAAAGCACGCCCAATGACTACACAACTGGGGGGAACGGATTTCACATGGTTTCAGTAGGGAGCTAGCAACCTGTTTAAAAAAATTTGCTATAATAACTGAAAAGATGTGGTTAACAACTTTCGTTGATTGAAAAGATGGAAAATCACTTCACCTTTACAAGCTGAATCAGTGTAGCAGCTTGCTCCCGCTGATTCATTATTGTTCAGGAGTCAATACTGCAAAGGCAAGACAGTCGTTAGAAACATTTGGCACCAACTCATGTACACAAAGTCAAATTCGCTCTCATTCAAATGGTGTCTAAGAAAACAGGTCAGACCTACAGGTCAACTAGAATACCAAAATAAATCATAACTAATATTATTCCAGACAGATTAACTGAAGGGTCCAGAATAGACACTTCTATCCAGCGGCAGGTTTTGACTAAGATTTTTTTTTTAATCCCACTAAGATCATTGGTGCATTGCTGCCAGTGGGAGGAGAAACCGGGACGAAAAAAGGATTTAGGACTGTACACTTGCACAACTACAGCTTTTATGCTGATGATTCTTCGTTGTTCGTACCCCACTGTTCCTCAGTATCATGTCCATTCACAAGGACAGCACCGTCAGTTGAACCATCAGCCTCAACCTCAACAGCATCTTCTTGACTCTCTTCTACTCCATCATCCTCAACAACCTGTTGGACCAGATTTGTATTAGCATATTACAACTTAAGAAAGAAGCAAATAGAATGTAATGAAGAGCAAATAAGTGATTGTAGTGAAATAATGAACATCTTTAATGATCGGAGAAACCATCAAAATCTGTTCTAATAGAAGTAATTCAACATTTTCAACGAACTATCAAACTGTTTAACAGCATTTTTGACAACTAGCCAGCAAGAGAGCTACCTCGTGAGCATCGTCTCCATTTTCAACTGGCAGCTCCTCCTCTTGATGTATCTGCATATTTTTAAAAGCTTCTACCAGAGTCTCATTGGGCCTTTCAGCATGAACAATGTACTCCTCAGCTGGTGGATAAATACCCCTATTCAAATAGGATTTTATCAGGACAACAATGAGGAAAAGTTTACAAATGAGTGTTGAGACAGCTTTTCTATATTTCACCATATGTGTCAATTCAAGAAAAATGTGAAATTTCCAAACCCACATCCCATAAATGGAAGAGGACATCATGTTTATCTCAACAGATGCTTTCAATTAAATCGAAGAAAGCTTAAAAACCTTGTCAGTTTGTCACATGCATGGAAGACATAACCAAGGAAAACTTTCACAAAAAGACATGGTTTTAAGTTTTACAAACAGACCTTTTGGGCGCAACATTAGCTTCAACATCGAGAGCAATTTGCCAGTCTTCAAACAAGTTTGGGTACTCGTCAGGATCTGCCAATGATTCTGCTGCTTTTGGGTTTATCTATAAAGCAAATGTCAGCAAGAAAAAAAGGGCATGGTCAGATTGTAAAACATAGCTCCTGCAAATTAAACATGGTGTGCATAGGTCTGAAATAAAAACAATCAACTGGGAGAAGATAACAACAATGTCTTTTTGTTAGTTGTTTTTACATGCTAACCCTGATAATAGACATTTATACTCTTGATTTATTGGCTGTATAAAAGTTAGATGAGGCACTCTGCTACTTGGATTAAAAATATAATTACAAATCATCAATATTACCAAGACAAAGGGATCATGTCATGGAGCTGAACAGAAATTTCATGCGTAAAATATGTAACTTAAGTATAAGGTGACAATTCATTCTAAAATGTGAGCAAATGAGCACTGGCATGCAATACATGTGTTGGAAAAGATGAAGCATGATACTCTGTAGAGTGTAGAGAAGCAAAGTAAATTTTGTAGGAGATAGGACCGAAGGTACCTTTTGAAGATCCTTTTTCCATAATGCTACAATCTCAGGGACTTTGCTTGGAAGATAAGACCTTGCCATTAATGCTGCTTCTGGGATACGATTACTGTATAGAGAATACAGCGTGATCAACACAAATGAAAAATATAATTTTTTTAGTAAGCATTGTATTTATTAAAAAGGATTGTCTTGCTAAACGGCTATACCTTTCGATCAACAATTGAAGGCATTCTTCCAATTTCCCTAGCATGAAGAAACAAAGGAAAGCAACATTGTTCTTCCCTTGTTCTTTAGCCATACATGCTAATTTTGTTATCCCTTCAGCATCACCAAGGGATGAATACAGAAGTAACAAACCGCTGAGGTCTATAGCTTGTAGAAGACACTCCTCTGCCAAATCAAGCTGCAGAAAGTAGATCGGCAGGTAAGACCAAGAGTGAAGTTTTTAAGCCAGTTTTGTATCTAGTACAAAGCGCTGTAACAGAAGCACAATTCTGCACTTAAAACTAAGATGGAAACTTAATATTTTACACGCAGAACTGTCATCTCAAGCTGCAGAAGATGGTATGGCGGGTAAGACCAGAGTGTACTATTAAGTCAGTTTTATGTCTTGTACAAGGCACTAAAATATAACATGACAATATTATTATTTTACATGCAGAAGTGCAGAACTCTACTTAATAAGATGAAGAGAGAAAAGGCTGAAGATAAAAGATACTTCTTAAGTTCTAATTCAAGGTCATAGCAGCAGCTGAAGCTCCTTCCCATTAAAACTGTAATATTATTTCTTTTGTTGAATTTTTTCTGTGTGCTCATAATTATTAAGTCGTGTGGTATTAATAATCAAGAAACTCAGATGCCATGGCAGAACAGTCACAATGTATATAATTAATATTGTGCATAGATTCATTAATGATAACTAATGCATCCCAGACGTACCTTTCCACTTGACATAGCTAACTCCCCTAGCTGTTTCCATTTGGACTCACTTTGGGCCTCAATAGCAATTGCCTGCAAACCACAACTATAGTTATGAATAATTGAACAAAGACAAAATATTCCTGAAAATTTGATGAAGAAATTAATCATTTGTGCCTTTGCAACTTCAAGCCGACCAAGCTGCACAGCCAGGTCAAATCTGTAATTAGAATCTGTTGCTATCTCAAGGGCTTCTTCCAACATGCCTCGTGATTCCAAGAAACGTGCCACACTGCAAATAAAAGGTATATCTTCATATGCTGAGCCCTAAGTTGAGTACAGCAATCAGTAGAACAGGGGGTACCTGTCATGTTGTTCTTTTGGTATAGACGGTAAAAGAGCATTTGCACGATCGAAGTCTCCACGCATTACAAGTGTTTTATACTCAATCAAACTAAGGAGTAAAGTGTACCCAACAACACTGCAGTAAGAAAACAAGTTAAACTCAGAAGTTCATCACAGTGGCTTCGTACAATGATACAATACCAGAGCAACAGAGATGTGACTCACTTAAATGCCTTGTCAATAAGATAGACACGGCTTTGGTTAGCAAGATATCCTAGCAAATACATTTGCCGATCCAAGTGAAACAATGTTGTGACCTGTAACACAAGGAACAGTTATAACACCCTGCAAATTATGTCTGAAGAAAATATACATGGCAATGTATTTTTGATATGGTGTGAAAATACTCACCTCCCCTCCGACACAGTAATTAAGTCGGGAAGAAGAATTATTGTAGATGAAACAATCGCCAACCCATAGGCCAGTTCGGATGCGTTCATTTATCTCATGAAGTAGTTCAAAGGCATCTTCCACGCCTTCCTCGCCAACTGAACCCCCTCCATCCAAATGCGAAGAAACAACATCCCTCTGGAAAGTATAGTTTTTGTGCCATATTAATATTAGTTACATCAAGTAGATATTGATTGAACTTTACGGAGGTGACAAAATGCAGAAAGACTTACATTGTACTTCAAAATGTAGAACGAGGTGTCACTTGCAATTGCTACTAAATCACCGCTGTCAGCCCAATAGAGATTCTACAAATAAGAAAGTGGGTGTTTTTTAGCATCATAATATTCCAAATGACACAAAAAAATAGGATTGAAGAACAGAATCACTCACTTTCACATTGACATCGATTCTGCGTATCAACCTGCATTCTGCCCAGTCGTAAAAGCAAATAAAATCATTTGTGCACATAGCCAGCAATAGTCCACCAAATATACGTTCTGCAGAAAATGCTGGTCTTATACTCTTTCTCTCCTGAAATTGATAGCTTCCATTACCATATTTTCTTTCAGAAACTAAATAGTATAAAGGAGATTGTTATGATAAGCTTGGCAGCTGCTAATAAATACTCAAGTAAACTGACCCTAAAACAGTAGAATATAGTTCATGGTGTCACATATTCAAATCATATTTTACATAAAGACAAAGGATATGTGCGCACAAGAGGAATAGATATCATATTGAGTATTGATCTGTGTATCCCTACAATATTACAGGCAATATTGCTCACTCACATACCTCTACCTATTAATTTAGAGGAATAGAGATCATATTGAGTATTGATCTGTCTACCCCTACAATATTACAGTCAATATTGCTAACTCCCATAACTCTACCTATTAATTTAGATGTCCTGAGGTAGTAGGAAAAACAGCCTAACTGTTCCCTTAGTTTCCTTAAGATAAGAAGCTGGTCACTTTATGTTCTGAAATCTAAACTGGCTTTATATTATGAAACCTTCAATGATATTTGTAAATTGGAGATGATTTTACTGGATTGTTTAATTCGAATTAGCTGAATGTGAAATATAATTTGAAACAAAGAATATTTCCCTTGAAGATAACAATAACTTATCTAGTGTTTCCAACATATAAAATAAAATAGCTTCATGAGATCTTGAAATTATCATTATATATTGTGGTTTTCAATTCATGTTGATATTTTTTAACTACTTGCATTTTACTTTTGCCATTTTACTTGCATTTAACTACAGTACACCAGATTTTATCCATGAAATGTGTGCACCCGTTAATGTTTTCAACCCTACACATTTTGACAGAGAAACCTCTTCTCCGATGTAAAGATAATTAAACAAATGGTTAGTAGCCTATAGGCAGTACAAACCTGGAAGTTTTTACTGTATATCTTTATCCTTGAGGTGCTTTCTCTGACAGCATATTCTCCATCAACTGACCAAACAAATTCAAGTGCAGATCCAAATGATCTATTTCTCCACGCTAATGCAGTGTATATTATGTATTCTCCATCTCCACATGCAACAACAAATCTCCCGTTCGGATTGTGCTTTAAGCTCTGAAATGAATATTATATTAGTAACATGAAAACATAAACTAGAATGAAGAGAGAATGTATGTTCTTGATTCACCAAGAAAACCCCTGGTAGCTTAAGCTTCAAGCAACAGAATAATATTTTCAGAAGAATCCATTAATAGGAAGAACATTGGACATCACATTTAGTTAACACAACAAGAAAAATTTCAAAATCGGCACTCCAACTATGATTACGCTATGACATATTTGAGCTTAATTTTATCACTGCAAATGAAACATCAGAATATCCATGGTTCGTTGAATAAAAGTAACTCAAATATCAAAATAAATCAACATATTAAAATATTTCAACATGCAGGGTTAAATGGTACTCAAGCAGAAATTTGGGACTCAATTGCACCCATCAAGCCATCAAGTTCATTCTAGTTAAGAACATAAAATGTAAATGATGCATTTATTTAAATATCAAATATACTTACTTGTGGATAAAGATCACAGGTTCCCAACTCCTTCACAGCCAATGGTAAGCGCTCACCATCTATAATCTGACAAATGAAACATGTTCAGAACATAATAAAGCATATAAGAAAGTATACAAGTTTTCAACATATTAGCAAGGTGAAAAAAACAACCTCATTATCTGCACCAATAGTCTTGATATTAACAGTTTGGATTTCATTGTGTTTGGCCCAAATGATTTTTCCACTGCTGTCCATGCTAGCAACAGGAACTTCACGGCCAATCTTTATCATTATTGTCCCTTCATCATATCCAATAACAACCCTGCTCAAATGAAGTTTTTCCCATATCACTAAATTAATGTGAAGATGAAAGAACAAGTTAATAGAAGCATGAAAAGAAGCACATTTCTGTCAAGAGCAAACTTCCTGCATTGAGATATAGTTCAGAAAGTATTTTATAGCAACAAGTCTGTATGGCACATAGTTCATTTTGGGTGTGGGGAGCTTCAATAGCACACAAAAAGGTGGTATATAGTATCATAGCACTTGACATTAATCATAAGTCCAGACATCCCAATAGTAAGAGTGCAACATTTCCAATACCTTCTTGAGCCCTTCATGTATCCTAAAGCCCACACTCGCTCAAGGCCATAGTTGAGAGTGTTCTCAAGCCTATATGAATCAAACAATGTGTTATTCACGTACAAACCAAAAATAAAATAATCCAAAGCAATGCTTGACAAAAATGGAAGTATGGAACAATCCAAAGCAGTCTTGAAATATAAGAAACTCATGCAGGAGATAAGCATATGGCTAAAACACCCTGCCAACTGCTAGCTAAGCAAATGCATACATAGTAACTTACAATACCTATTGAAGACAGTGTCATCTAATTAACACGCATAGCTACCTGTAGGTGTGCATGTTGTGCGTGGGTGAACCCTTAAAATGTTTACCTATATCCTAGTGTAGAATGCTAATTTCATGATTTGGCAAGAGAAACTCATTCTCAACACCACAGGAGAATAAAAATCACTTTAGAAATCACCAATGGTCAGGTGGTATCATATCCACATTCACTTTAGCCCTAACCATCACTACCCTCTCCAACACCAACCAGGACAGGGTTAGAAAAAAATTCGTCTTAACTATCCGTACTTCAAGATGTAACATATCTGTCCTATAATTTTACTAAAATAGGACTAAGTTGTACTCCCTCGCAACCTAGGAGGGGATGTGACCCCTCCTAGTACAATGTATCTACAATGTATCTAGCACAACACATGTGCTAGATACATTGTCCTAGGAGGGGTCAAATCCCCTCCTAGGTTGCTATATTATGGGACGGAGGTAGTAATACAAAGTTACAAACTTATGCTATATGAGTAATGTAACCCTTTAAACTTGAATATAGAATTAAAGCATGTAATGTTGCGACATTACATTAGCCGAGTATACACAACTAAAGAAATTAAATATACAGACTAATTCCTAAAACTAACAAGACATGAAGACCATAAACTACAATTAGTAAGGTCCTCACAGGGTATGACTGCATTAATGATTGTTTAAACACTAGACTTTCTGCCACTGAGCAGAGCTATTATCACCATCCACAAGCACATCACATCTTGTGTGTGTGTGTCTGTGTGTGTGCGCGCGCGAGAGAGAGAGAGAGAACCTGTAGGTAGTAGAGTGCCACAAGCGAACTGTCCCATCCTCTGAGCCAGTAAGTATTATAGGCAACTCTGGATGGAAACAAACAGCAGAGACATTATGTGCATGTCCTTCAAGCGTTTGGACGCAGCTCTTTGTTTGATAGTCCCAAACCTAATTCAACAAAGCGTGTCATAACAATGTCATGTCAAATACACTCCCAAGATGGTTCACTGCAGATGGCATACCTTTGCGGTCTGATCATCAGAGCCTGTAATTAAGTATGGTCGATCACCACCAGTAAAGTAATCAACACAATTGACACCTTTTGAATGGCCATCTAATGTAAAATTAGGATCGGGGGAGCCAAGACTCCATACCTGAAATAAAATGAGGGTACCACATTGAGATCCAGATCAAGAAATATTTGTAATGCAAAAACTATGCCAACCAAACAAAAGGACAATCACAAACCTTTACTGTGCGATCAAGGGAAGCACTAGCAAAAGTATTGGTATCTTTTGGGTTAAATGTTACTTGCATCACATAGTGAGAATGTCCCTCGAAGATTTGAGTGCACATCCAACCCTTATCCCAATCCCAAAGCTTAATCAGCATGTCATCAGATGATGACAGCACAAAAGGCTGGGTTGGATGAACAGCCACACACCTGATGTAATCCGTATGAGCTTCAAAAACCTTGACCTTATCCATTGTATTGTAATTGTACACACGTATGAACATATCGTCGGCACCAGCAACTACCCATTGCTTCCGTGAGATAAATTTAGCCGAACGAACTGCAATGGAGATGATTATATTAGCATGAGAGCATGAGGTATACCATGGAACATAAGTAAGTGGTAAGGAGGGAAAGCATACCCGGTAACTCTGTGACTTCAAATGATTTCACCATTGTCTGTGGATAAATGAATAAATTTTAATCAGTTAACTTCAAGAGCAGCTATATTGGAGATGTACATGTGTTTCTGTTGTCTTCCATCCACTACTATAGTTTACTTTTATGTTTGACCTCCTCATGTTAACTCTGTAGTCTGCGGAATTTTTACAAGCCCCAATTATGTAGTAGCTAACACTCACAAATCTGAAACAATCATCTAGAAGGCCGTTGACTACTTGTTACTTTGTCGTGAACTTTTCCTCGCTAAGTTATAAGAATTCATCACTATGATGTAGATATTCCGTACTCTCCCTTTTTTTGCTTCCTTCCAGGAGGACCAGGACAATTCACTGTCACTGGTATATCACCAAGTTCACTATTACATGTACCCTAATTTCAAATTTATATTGAATATTTTATATGGAAATTCTAAGGTACATGTAGTACATGATTGATATCGCCTATTATTCATGAAACTAGCAGGACATAACGAGTTAAGCTATAGGAAACAGCCATGTACCTGGGTCTGGTAGTTCCAGATGCAAACGCTCCCTGAATAGAGACTTGATAAAATCCTGCATTGCATCACACCGGAGGAAGTTATTCATGTGGCTTGGTTAAAGCATGACCATTTGAACATCACTAACATAACATCCCCAAACCCAAAACCACAAACTGATGACTCACCATGGCTCGGTCGGATGCAGATCCACGGACTTTACCCTCTCCGACCTCTGCGCGAGCTTCCTCTGATCCAACCAAAAACACGATCACCAATCAGCCAAACATACCAAAAGCAAAAAACAACTAAGCTAAGCCAGATCCAAGGGAGAGGCACCGATATAGCTACCTTGATATCCAACCGGAGCGGCTGCCGACATCACAAGCCATCGCCAGATCATCGCCCAGAGAGAAAAACCACACCGGAAAACCAACAAAAACGCAACCACGTTAGTAATTAACGCACAAACACCCCAGATCCACGCTTGATTCGACGCTCCAGGCAACGGATCTCGGCACCCGCAACCTCGCGGCGCGGCTCCCCCGATCCACCATTCGCGCTGAGACCTAGATGAGGATACTGGGGGCGCGGAATGCGGGAGGGGAGGAAAGGGAGAGGGGGCACACGTACCATTGTGGCGGCCGCGGCGGCTGGCTACCGGCGGCGATGTGGCGGTGGAGGTAGGTGGGTAGGTGGGGGAGCCCGCGCGGCGGATGGAGGTGAGGTGTTCGTCTCCGGCGGGTTGGGTTCGTGCGAGGGTGGGGATCCGGAGGTGGAGATCGGCGGCGGCAGCGGCGGCTCTCTCGGGTGGCGCGGTGTCGATGCGCGGGGAGGTGGGAGAAGGGGTTCGCGGGGCGAGAGTAGAAATAGATTTGCTAGATCAGATCGTGGGAGAAGGTGAAGACTTCATCGTGAAGTGAAGAAACAAGTCAAATTTGTTGAGGGCATTTGCCGCGGGACATTTGTGACATTAGTTAATGATGAAAAAAAATTGTAACACTAACAGGGCATCCAATGATTAAGACAGTAATTTTCTTTCACCTTATCTACAGACAGCATATGAGACACTATATATAATGGGTTGTTAATTATGCTGTATGTATATCCTTAAAAATAGGATTAAGTGAGCCAATAAAAACCATTCATCTAAGAGACAGCTAAGCTACAATGGTGAATATCATGTATATAACATACAGCTGTTGTCTTTTATACAGTAAGCAAATTAACATACAACATCTTTCTCTCTCTTCTTTCTCTTTCTTCCACATATGCAGAAATCTTGCATGATACTTCTTACTTACGACACTAATTTACCATTGGGCATGCCCTAAGGGCATCCTCAATGTATTTTTCAGCCTGAAGACATTATTTGGTGAATTGCTCCACAATGGTTGCTACCAATGGGAGTATTAGGTGGGTCGGAAGTAAAAAAAAAGGAAAAAAAACATCGCTCACCGGAGGTTTCGCGTGAGCGAGAGGAAACTGTGAAATCCTCAGATCCCCAATTCGCTCCTCGCTCCTGTTCTCGATGCAGCCGCTGCCGCAATTCCCCACCATCTCGTCATCGCCGCCGCCGCAATTCCCCTCCACGGCCGTTCAATCTGCCCCTTGATGCCCTCCCCCACGCTGATCTATCTCCTATTCTCCACCTCCACCGCATCCGAGAGGAGCTCGAATCCTTGTACTCGCAGCCGAGAGAGTTCAAGGACGACGGCGGCGGCGAGCCGAAGACGACGATGCTTGTGGTGGAGCTAATCCGGTGCCAGATCCAGGAGTGGTAGCCGGTATTCCTTGAACTAGCGAGTTCAAGAACTTGCGTGTTTTCTTCCCTCATCTGCCTGCCGTCGCCGCATCCTCCTTCTGTCAATAGCGGCGTGTGGGGGCGAGGAGGAGGAGGGAGAGGGAAACAGGAACCCGTACATCAACTACGGCGTCCGGCGATGTGCTCCCGATGCGTCGCCAGCTACTACAACTGCCGCCACAGGTAAAATGCAAAAAAAAAAGTTTTTGTGTTCACGTGCCACTACTACTGCTACTGCTGTTAATTGTTAGCTGCTATTAATTCCTTCGTTTGATTTGATGTTGTTTGATATGTGCATTAATTTTGGGTATGTAGTTATGTGTTGATTTCTTCGGTTTACGTGGATGAGACATGTCAATTTGTTTTATTTCAGTTTAAGACAATAAGACGTTCGATATATTGATATTCCTTCGCTCATAAAAAAGTAGTAAATTTTAGTTACAAAGGCAAGTAATAGTAAGCAAATAAAAGAATTTAAATTAATTTGATAGATGGCAAACTAAACTAGTAGAGTACAAGGTTGATATGAAAAATAAAACACTCTAATGTTGTTGTGGCTGCCCACCAAATTTGTGCCATATGTGCTCTATCAAATCTTCCTTGAGACGACGATATGTGGCTCGATCATGAATAGCCCTATTTTTCTCTAGAATCTCTTGAAATCCGTAGATTGGTCCCTGGTCAAGTCCTGTCGTTTGAGTAGGAAATTGCCCTTAAATTGCCCTTGTTCATATGTGTTCTCGTCCGGTATGTCATAGGAACCTCTCTCATCTTCAACTATCATGTTGTGCAAAATAATACAAGCATACATAATATCTGCTAGCTCATCCCTTTCCCAAAGACGTGCTGGTTGACGTATGATGGCCCAACGTTTTTGCAAAACTCCGAAAGCTCGTTCGACTTCTTTTCTTGCTGATTCTTGTTTTTTTGCATATAGTTTGTGCTTATCACTTTGTGGTCTGACGATTGAATGGCAAATGCTGCCCACTCAGGATAAATACCATCAGCTAAATAGTACCCCATGTTATATTCATTTCCATTGACAATAAACTGAACAGGATGTGCTCTTCCTTGTAGCACATCAGTGAATAATGTGGACTGGTCCAACACATTAATATCATTATTTTGAACCAGCAGCACCAAAAAAAGCATGCCAAATCCATAGGTCTAAAGAGGCATCTGCTTCAAGCATTATAGTGGGTACTCCATAATCACCACGTGTAAATTGCCCCTTCCATGCAACAGGGCAATTTTGCCATTCCCAATGCATGCAATCAACACTACCTAGCATGCCAAGAAATCCATGTACCTCTCCAAATTGAAGCAAACGTTAAATATCCTCCTCGGAAGGCCTACGCAAATACTGTTGACCAAATATATGCCTCACACCTTGAACAAATTTGATCATGCACTCCATTGCTGTACTTTCTGCAACACCAAAAGACTCATCCATAAGATCAGCTGGTGTACCATATGCCAACATTTGGATGGTAGCGGTGCATTTCTGCAATGGTGATATGCCCACCTTGCCAAATGCATCTCGCCTAAGACGAAAATATGGTGACCAGACTCCAAGAGCTTCTACAATTTGCAAAAATAGATGCTTTCTCATACGAAATCTCCTACGAAACAACTCATCTGTGTACAAAGGATTGGCCGAAAAATACTTAGCAAACAATCTGTTGTGGTCATTTTCGTGATCTCTTTTGATGTACCTCCGGTTGTATCCCCCACACTGATCAGAAGTACCACCTAGGCTTGCCAGCAACTTTGCTTCAATTTCAGCTTCAAGATGAGCTTCTATAGGGTCATTAATCTCTTCCCACATCATCTCTTCAAGCTTCTCACTATTGACAGAGTCATTAAAATCACTAGAATGATCTTGTGATTCAGTAGATATCTTCTTTTTTGGAAATAGATTGCTTTGTTGGGTAGAAGTAATAGGAAGTGAGTGTTTCTGTCTTGCTGAACTGCATCTCCTATTTATATATGCTACAACCTATGAGAAAGTTTGTAACAACTAGTTTGCCACAGTCCTCTAATGCTTTTTGTTTGTTTCCCAACAGCTAGTTTGCTACAGTCCTCTAATGTTTTTTTGTTTGTTTCCCAACAGCTAGTTTCCACGGTCATCTCATGTTATTTTGTTTGTTTCCCAACATCTAGCCTGGTACTGTCATGTCTTGCTTTTCTTTCTACAATACAATGGACACCTTGTAATAGCTAGTTTGGTACAACTAATTTGTATATATTCACTATATGTGTGGTACAGACTTAGGCCTCGTTTGAAACAGGGCAGTGGAGGGGATTATTTTGGACACGCAAAACGAGGAAGATCATTAGCATATGATTAATTAAGTATTAACTATTGAAAATTAGAAAAATAGATCCATATGAATTTTTAAAGAAACTTTTATATAAACTTCGTTTGCAAAAAACACACAGATAATCATTTTTGGAGGCGTGCTAACGGAAAACGAGGCGAAAAAAATCCTGGCCATGCTGAAACGAACGGGGCCTTAACCAATGAATGATTTCTGCATGTATGTGAATCAATTCTGCATGTATATTTTTTCCATGTGTGGTACAGACTTAACCAATTAATGATTTCTGCATGTATGTGAATCAATTCTTCATATATATATATATGAATCAATTTTGCATGTATATATTTTTTTGCATGACTTATGTATATTAATATGTTCTTGCATAAAGAATCAATAATATAAGTACACCAAGGGAGATACAATACAAGAATAACTTAACACATCAAACAAACTTAGATTACAACCAAGACCCACGGAAGATACAACACATGCATAACGTAGCCCTAAATAGTACGAGCTAGTCAACCATATACCACATAATAGCACAATTGCTTGTCATTTATTCCTCGGCAAGTTCATTAGCTATTTTTTCAAGGATCGCTTCATGCCTCTCTTTTTTTTCTTCACTAAAACTCGAAGTGTCTTTCTCCAGCAATTTTAAGTATGTCATATACTTCTCTACCCTTGCTTGTTCCTTCTTCGCTTCCGCTGACTTTGCTGTTGCTTCTGCAGATTTTAGCACCGCTGCTGCTCTCACTTGTACAGCTTCATTAAGGAGTACCAAGTCTTGACTTGGCTGCTCCCCCAAAGGTGACATCTTTTTTCCTTTTTCTTTCAGTTTGGCTTTGGCTTTCTTCTGCCCCTCGGGTCGTTTCTCTTTGCTTCTAGTGTCCTCGTCGGTGTCTTGGTTGGATGATGACGTGTATGCACCTGATTCAGAAACCTTAGTCCTCTTATTATTGGATTCATTTTCCATGATTCTTCGCCATTTTGGTTGATCCTTTAGTTCTTTCCACAAATACTCTAATGTGAAAGACTTATCATTGTAGTCTGCTTTGAACCACTTATGAGCCTTCTGCATGATCATATCATCAGATTGTCCACTGGGCCACGTGTTTCTAACTTGAGAATATATCCCACAGAATCTTCCAATTTCCTTCTTAAGAGCAAGCCAATGTGTCTTGCATTGAATGACTGTCCTTTTACGATCATTACTATGTGTATTGCTATTATACTCTGCAGCTACAGCCCTCCAGTAGTACTCTGCCTTCTTGTCATTGCCATCTATGGGATCCACTGAATTGTTCATCCAAGCACTAAGGAGTCGTAGGTTTTCATCTTCAGTCCAATTGACCCGTGTGCCTCTCCTCCCTCCCTCTTCATTGTTCCCACTTGACTCTTCAAGGTTAATGACTTGTTTCACTTCATGTGTTGTAGGGCATGGAGAAGCTGATTTTGATCCATGAGAAGAGACGGATCCACCAACTTGATTTGGTGAGTAAGGTCGACTTTCATGAGAATGAAAACCTTGAAATGGGATAGGTGCAGATTGTAACCAGCTTGCATGCTGCTGAAAACCATGAAAACTTGGAGGAGAGTTGTTGTACAGTTGATAATTTCCTGGAGGGCCAAAAGGGTTGAAGCTTTGGAAATTAGGTGTTGGGGATTGGGAAAACTAAGAGTAAGGGGGAAACTATGATGGGGGAAAGTTGAGGGGAATTGAGTAGGAGAAGAGTTTTGCATGCTATTTTCATATTGCTGGCTTGGAGAACCTTGGTTTAACATGTTCATGAATCCTCTGTTGTTAGAGGGATCCATCTTATAGTGTTTGATCCTCAAGTATTTGTGTTGTATGTTTTTATAGAGGCCTCATGCACAGGGCATGCAAAGAAGAGGCTGGAAGCAACGGCCACCAAGCAATGATTGCACTCCAACGGCCATTTCAGTATTTTAATCTTTGTGTCAGATTGTACTGTGCAGATATTGTTGTTTTAGTGTTCTATACCGGTCATAGCTCTGTGACCGGGTAGTAGTTATAACCTGTCTCCACAATGGCTTCTACCGGGTTGTAAGGGGCCATTAAATGCTTACTACCTGCTATATGACCACATTGTGGATGCCCTATGAAGTGACTCTCACGAATGGACACTCCAAATATTTATTTGTTTTGATTAAACGATATTACAAAGGGATGTCTGCTCTGCTTGTTTAGTTCCCAAAACAAAAAAAATTTGGTGTCACATCGGACGTTTGACCGAATGTCAGAAGGGTTTTCGGACACAAATGAGAAAAATAATTTCATAATTCGCCTAGAAACCACGAGACAAATCTATTAAGCTTAATTAATCTGTCATTAGTATATGTGGGTTACTGTAGCACTTATGGCTAATCATGAACTAATTAGGCTCAAAAAATTTTGTCTCATGATTTTCATGCAAACTATGCAATTAGTTTTTTTTTAGAAATCTAGATTTATTGCTCCATGCATGTGTCGAAAGAATCGATGTGACATTTTTAGGCAAATTTTATTGCCAACTAACAAGGCCTTAGATGGCATTCCGCAGTTCCTTTAATTTTCTTTTTTTTGACTGAGCACAGCAGGGAAGATCCCCACGGTATAGGTTTTTTTCTTTATTCAAGCCTGAAATTCATACCTTTGGGGAGTTAAACCCAAGACCTAGTGGTGCTACTTAAGCATTGTAATCGCTAGGCTACAACCCCTTTCACTCCTTTAATTTTCTAATTTCCTCTCTCTAATTTTGGCACGTGAAATGTCCAAAATACCCCTTCCCGAAGTGACGCCTCGCCAGGTGAAGTATGAGGAGGGAGACGGCGTGAGCGTGATAGGATGGAGCGCATGGCTTCGTGGCATGGCACGCAAGTAGCGGAGAGAGGGGGTCCTAGCGTCACCGGAGTGGCTCCTCGTTGGATGATGCAGGGGAACGAGGGGGCGGCGTTGGCGAGACAAGCCGGTGTGGGAATGCAGTGTTGAGGCGTGCAGGCAAGGAAAGGAGTGGCCGGTGGCGGCACACCGTGCAAGGAAAGGAGGGGGCAGTAATGGGTGACGCCACTCGATTTTGGCCTAGGGAAGCCCTTCCTCTCTTATGGTTTCATTCAATAAGTTCTAATGTTGTGATGAAAAGGATAGGGTCATTTCGGTCATTTCGCATGCCAAAAAGGAGAAAAGAAACCATACATTACTTTCTAGTGTAGAATGTCATCTAAATAGAGTAAACACCCCTTTATTCATTTAATCAAAACAAATGTTTGAAGTGCCAATTCGTCTGAGCCACATCTTTGGCAGATTTAACTTTTTGTCACTCTTATATATGAAATAGGATCCGCATATCATTTTTGTAATTTATCATGCATTGATATAAATAAAAGAATATTATGCAAAACGATAACAAGGATATGTCTAAATAGACTCTATGAAACCTTAGGCATCTCTAGACAGTCAGATCACTTTTTTTTGTGAGATTACTGCAAATTGTGATGTACATGTACCTCAGACAGTCAGATCACAGAGCCAGATATACGTAATGTACTCACTGCAAATTACTCCTACTGACTCTGACATGCAACAATTCAGAAGATTCCAGATCACTGAACATTGTGATCAATAGTCTATTTTCATGCAACACCAACGGATGCATGATTTTGCATACACCCAGGTAACTGAACCAACGTTGATGCATATACAATTCTACTGTCAACTGCGATGTAAACTCAGCACTGGATTCCCCAACATCCACACCGATATTCAGCACTTTAAGCGACTTTCTCTCACTCTGGGCTTCTACTGCTTCGCACCCTCCTCTGCTTCGCTGCTTGCCTCAAAACATCGTCTTGCGCCTTCCGTTTCTCCCTAGAGTCTCTGCCTTTCTTGCCAGTACGAGTGCTGGGAGTGCGACAAATAAAAATCCTCTCACGCTGTACGCCATTAGCTTCGAGGAACACTGCCAGCTTATGAACCATTGCATCATCTTTACAACGTGTTATCTGAATCTTCTTCAGGTTTTTGCAAGCAAATGATCCTATTCGTTCCCTTGGATTGATGCGCCCTCCTATTCCTTTGATCTTCTGTAAAATGAGGGCTTAAGGGATCAATAATGTGCATAAACACTCTAAGTAAATATTTAATAAGCATGTGATGTGAGTACATGTACCATGTCAAGGTGAAGATAAAGCCTTTCAACATTAGGTGAGTTCCTAAGTATGGTTGACAAAGCATTGAAGTCAGGAACCATACACCATCCACCAAGGGATAGAGTGTTCAGGTTGTTGAAGATGGGGCAACTTTCCAGTAGTTGCTTCCTCAGGACCACCTGCACATTTACACAGAGTCTTTGTGATAAGTTGGTATTCTAGTGCTGAGGTAAGTAATATGCTTGCTTGGTGTTATGTGATAAAATGGATAACTACTTCTGGCCAAAGAAAACAGAAATTTCGACAAACATGAAAATAGAAATGCTGATTCCAGGGAGTTCTTTTACGGTATCATAACACATCAAACTGGATGTTGGACTCAAAATTCAATATACCACGGAGAGAAGTAACTGAAACTTTATTATTGCATTGAAAATACTCGTGCACTAGTAGATCAGGTAGGAACATTTGAATTTGCAGTACTACCTAACTACTGTACATTGTCACCTTGGCGACATCAATTCATTTGACTGATCAATTAGTAAGAACTTCTGAATATTTTCATCAGCAAACTATGATGGAAGCATATGAAACGGATGCTGTTTAAGGAAAGTAGTGTAACATCTGCAATATAGTACTCTCCGTACTTTTAAACCGAGATACTGATATGAGAAAATCATTATTAGAAGATATAGCCATAATTTCTTTTACACATGAAATTGTATAAGATTGTTCTGTTATTTTTCATACTAGTATCTTTCCCATACAGATATACAGTATCATACTTGCTTGCAAAGAATTGGGCATAATTAGCGTGCACACTTCAGAAAAAGCATACTGATAAGATAAGACAATAGTATCAGTAATTAAGGTGGCAACATTACCTCTCCTTGATGGCCTAACAGACCCAAAGTTCTAACATGTGACAAGTTGTGAAGCATATAATCGCCACCTCGAATAGTATAATCATCCGGAACGCTCCGATGGTTTGCTCCATATTCATCACTGGGGGAATCATAGCTGGAAGCCTCATGGGCAATCTCACCATAGGCTACAGTTTGATCATCATCATCATCATCATCATCATCACTAGGAGCCTCGGAATTATTACCAGATTCACCATCTCCCTTGTCATCAGAGACTTCAGCTCCAGGCAATGCAAAGAAAGCATCATCATAATCAGACCCATTGTCGTCATCCTCCAACACTGGCTTTGGCCGCTGAATGCCAGCAAGCCCAGCACGCAGGTGCGAATCATCAAGAAGGACAGTAGCTTCCACTAGTGACCCCATGTGCATGAACGCAGGAACAATGCGGAGAGGTCTGATGCAGCGTAGCGAGATAAGGTTCGGGGCATCAACCAGGAGGCCATCAACCACACGGCAGTTGATGATATACAAGCGCTTAAGCGAGTCGGATTGAATCCCCCCAGAAAGTGACCTGATATCCTCGAGTTTCAGTTCCTCCAAACGAGTGCAGCGAGAGCAGAGCATCTCAAGGGCGTCGGTGCCATTCCCGAGATGCGTCAGCTTCAAGATCTTGATGTTGAGAGAGATGAAGCTCGCGTAGTCGGGCACATGGTACCCATCGTGGCGCCTCGCCGAGAGGTCGATCTCTTCGGCGCCACGCCGGACGGCGTGGATGATCCACGAGTTCACGTCGACCTCGTCGTGGCTCCATCGAAGCCGGAGCGCCTTGATGGGGACGAGCGGGCGGCGCTTGAGGAGCAGGGTTTTGACGAACGTGTGGAAGCTCTCCTCGTCGGCGCGCTCGTCGCAGGCGCACGGGTGGCGGATGTCGAGGCGCGTCGCGGACGCCCACACGTCGCGCCACCGCGTGGAGAGCACGCTCGTGCGCACCGCCTGCCACGCCTTCAGGTGCGACATGATCCGGAGGAGCACCGCGTCCGGGAGAGCGCTGATCCGGTCGGCGCCACCGCCGCCGCCGCCGGCAGCGGCGGCGGACGGCCCAGCCTCTCCCTTGTGCATTTCGTCGAACAGGTTGCCTGCAATGGAGTATCACGGCGATAACCACCACATCAAACCCCCAGAACCAAAGCTTCTGCTGCTAGTGCTAGCAACGACGACATCACGCGCGCAAAGAGGAAATCAACCAGCAACCGCAACCCGGCAACCAAGAATCGCAAGAAAAACATCGGAGAAGGTGATCGAGGGGAGGAGGGGAAGAACTCACGGAGAGATTGGGGAATGGGGATTTCTCGAGTGCTTTCGAGGATTTCGAACGGCGTCAGCGCGTCGCACTTCGAGAGACGAGTGGGGAGGGAGTTGCCGAAATGCCCAATGTATATTCCCCTATATAGTTATAAGAAATTAAGAACCACCGAAAATTTCTAATGAATAATTGACATTACTTATTCATGGATTGGATTACATGTGAAGATTAGTTATATTAAGTAATCTCAATTATTTATTACAAATATAAGAGTAATAGCAATTAGTAAATAGTATGGTTACACGGTAGTGAGGGAAGTACAGAGTACCAGACCAGTGAAGGCGATATGGGGTACCGATGATATGGTGGTGACTATGAAGTATGAACCTAGTTACAGACATCTATACAGATGAAATTATACAACGGAATTCACATTAAAAATGTGGAATCTTTAAATTTCTTTTGTAGAAGTTACAAAATTCTAAAAAAAACACATATTACTAAGTAATATGTAGATGGACAAATATGCAAAGTTGCAAGAACAAACTCAATCTTGTTCGTTACTGCACAAATCGCAAAGCTGTTGTTTCTCAATTATATATATCTCATAAATGAGGTTGAGTTTGTTTTTTGCACTTGGCACGGTTGTTTAATATCACAGTTGCTATATTTGTGCGTTTTCTTGAAAACTTTTATAAAGTGGTTTCCATGTTTTTGCACGTAGATATGATATGATTTTCACCTTTTCTCTTCCCCCATACATTGTGACCATGATACTCATTGAGAAGTCATTGCGAATTAAAAGCACGCTCTATACTCCATACATACATTGAATCTCAAACAATGAAACAAGATCTAGCAATTCACAAGATTGCGAGTCACTGAACATTGTTGGTAACCATGCAACCATCTATTTTTATGCAACACCCAGGCATAATTTTGCATATGCCCAAGTACTCTGTACTAAACACGATGCATATACACCCCCAGTTGAGAAATCTACTGTTATCTGCCATGTAAACTCAGCACAGGATTCCTCATCGTCTGCACAGATTTTCAGCATTCTTAACACATTTCCCACATTCCGAGCTACTACTGTTTCACTGCTCGCTTCACAAGTAAAACCTCGTCATGCGCCTTCCGTTTCGCAATGGAGTCCCTGCCTCTGCCTTCCTCGCCAATATGAGCACTGGAAATGCGACGAACAAAAATCTTCTCAAGCGATATGCCGTTACCTTGGAGGAATTGGGCCAGCATATGGACCATTACATCATCTTTACAACATGTGATTTTCACCTTCTTCAGGTTCTTGCAAGCAAATGATCCTATTCCTGCCCTTGGATCGATGCCCCCTCCTATTCCTTTGATGTTCTGTAAAATGATGGTTTAAGGGATTGATAATGTGCATAAACACTCTAACCAAACGTTTAACAAGCATGTGATGTGAGTACACGTACCATGTCAAGCTGAAGATACAGCCTTTCAACATTAGGTGAGTTCCCAATTATGGTCGACAGAGCATTGAAGTCAGGAACCACACACCATTCACCAAGGGACAGAGTATTCAGGTTGTTGAAGATGGGGCAATTTTCCAGTAGTTTCTTCCTCAGGAGCACCTGCACATTTACACATAAATATTTGTGATAAGTTGGTATTCGAGTGCTGAGGTAAGTAATATGCTCGCTTGGTATCATGTGATAGAATGGATAGCTTCTTCTGGTCAAAACAAATAGAAAATTCGACAAAAAAAAAATGCTGACTCTAGGGAGTTCTCTGAAGGCGTTATGATACATCAAACTGGGCGTTGAATTCAAAATTGGATACACCACAGAGAGAAGTAACTGAAACTTTATTATTGCAAATTGAAAATACTGGTGCACTAGTGGATCAGGTAGTAACATTTGAACTTGCATTAGAACCTAACTGTTGTACAATGTCACCTCAGTGACACCAATTCATTTGGGTGATCAATTACTAAGATACCTCTGAATATTTTTATCAGCAAACTCTGATGTATATATTTCAAAAGGATGCTGTTTAAGGCAAGTAGTGTAACACCAGCAATAGTAGTGCTTTTAAATTAAGCCATAATGATATGATAATCTCATTACCATCAGAGATACCCAAACTTTCTACGACGCATTGAATTTTTTTAAGATAGTTTTGTCATTTTCATAGTACAACCTTTCCCATACAGACATATTTGCTTGCAAAGAATTGGATATAATTAGCGTGCACACTTCAGAAAAAGCATAATAACAAGAGGAGGAAATAGTATCAGCAATTAAGGTGACAACATTACCTCTCCTTGATGGCCTAACAGACCCAAAGTTCTAACATGTGACAAGTTGTGAAGCATATTACCGCCACCGCGAACAGTATAATCATGGCTCCGATGGTTCCCTCCATATTCATCGCTGGGAAAATCAAAACTGGAAGCCTCATGGGCAATCTCACTACAGGCTACAGTTCGATCATCACCATCATCGTCATCGTCGCCGTCGTCATCATCATCATCATGAGGAGACTTGGAAATATTATCAGATTCACCAGCTCCCTTACCATCAGAGTCTTCAGCTCCAGGCAATGCAAAGAAATCATCATCATAATCCGATCCATCGTCATGATCCTCCAACACTGGCTTTGGCTGCTCAAAGCCAGCAAGCTCAGCACGCAGGCACGAATCATCAAGAACGACAGTGGCTTCCACTAGTGACCCCATGTGCATGAAAGTAGGAACAATGTGGAAAGGTCTGATGCAGCGGAGCGAGATAAGGTTCGGAGCATCAACCAGGAAGCCAGCAGAGGTCACCATCACCAGGCAGTTGATGATTGACAAGCGCTTCAGCGAGTGCGAAAGAATCACCCCAGAAAGTGATCTGATATCCTTGAGCTCTAGTTCCTCCAAACGAGTGCAGCCTATGGTGCCCCGACACTTCTGGGAAACTGCGTATCGGTGTCGAATGACGTGTCCGACACCGATACTTCTCCGACACGCCTTCGATACGCGTCGGAGAAGTATCGGAAAATTAAACAACTAAAATAAATAGTTTTATTTTTCGACACACCATCGACACTTCTCCAATATATATTATGATACAGCACAACCCATTAAGCAGACATAACCCAAAGCCTGAAACCCCACATATTCTTACTCAACTTAACCATGAAGATGCAAGCGCAAATGGTCATGCTATTTATGATTTGGATTAATAGATTATAGAATTGATTGAATTCTATATTGCATTATTTTTATTTCAGTGGCAATCAATTCAGGATTTTTTTAGAAATATACATATATAATATTTTTTATTAAAATATGTAGACGTGTCGCTGTATCGGTATTTTTCAGAAAATGGCGAATCCCCGTATCCGTGTCATAACGTGTCGTGTCGACATATCCGTGTCGGTGCATCATAGAGTGCAGCTAGTGCAGAGCATCTCGAGGGCGTTCTTGCCATTCCCGAGATGCGTCAGCTTCAAGATCTTGATGTTAGGGGAGACGAAGCTCGCGTACTCCGGCGCACGGTAGCGTTTGTGGCGCCTCGCTGTGGAGAGCTCGATCTGTTCGACCCCACGCCTGACGGCGTGGATGATCCACGAGTTCACGTCGACCTTGTCGTGGCTCCAGCGAAGCCGGAGCGCCTTGATGGGGACGAGCGGGCGGCGCTTGAGGAGCAAGGTTTTGACGAACTTGTGGAACCTCTCCTCGTCGGCGCGCTCGTCGCAGGCGCACGGGTGGCGGATGTCGAGGCGCGTCGCGGACGCCCACACGTCGCGCCACCGCCTGGAGAGCACGCTCGTGCGCACCGCCTGCCACGCCCTCAGGTGCGACATGATCCGGAGGAGCACCGCGTCCGGGAGCGCGCTGAGCCGGTCGGCGCCGCCGCCGCCTCTCTGCTGCATTTCGTCGAACAGGTTGCCTGCAATGGAGTACACGGCGATAACCGCCACATCAACCGACCACCCAGAACCAAATTAAAGCTTCTGCTAGCTACTAGCAGGACACATCGATCATCACGCGCGTAACGAGGATGAAAATCAACCAAAGAAATGCGATTCGGCAACCAAGAACAAGGATTCTATCGCGAGAAAACACATCGGAGCAGGCGATTGGTTGGAGGATGGGGGAGAACTCACGGAGAGATTTGGGGATTTCGTTGGCGAATCGATCGAGGGCGAGGAGGTCTGCCTGCTTCGAGCGAGAGAGAGGGCGTGTGGGGGAAAAATTGGCGAGGATAAAGAGGGGGGGAGAGAGGATTTGCTTTTGTAGGCTGCAGTGCGCAACTGGATTCGAACGGCCCACTGTCGAGAAGGCCCAGCACGGTCTGGATCCATCGGGAGCTGTGGCAGATTAGCCGTTTCTACCATGGGCGTCGTTTCGTGACGCATAAGAATGAAAAAAAAGGAGGGAAAAGCAAAAAACAAAAAAGGGAAAAAGAAAAGAAAAGAAAAACCAATAATATTATCTGTGAGATAGCTTAAGTTCATAGGACAATTCAAAAGTGGAGTCGATTGCGTACAACAGATTAATCGTGACAAAATATCCTACATGAGGACTCCGACGCTGGTCACACGCGAATCAAATTAGTATGAAATCCATTTTTTTAACCAGGAAAGTATGAAATACTAGAATGGTCATGGTAACAGCTGGCGATGCAGTTCAGTGCTGTGCAGCATCGCGTTTCCAGGTGGGCTTCAAAAACTTGCAGCATCTAACGGCCCGGCCCATTGCGCGCTGTCAACAGAACGCAAAGCGGTGCGGAGAAGCCAAACATTAGTACCACCTTGCCATTTCACAAGAAACAGGCGCTGCTTATAAGACTAGAGTGGGAGGCGCGCGATGCGTGTCCAGCAAGCAAGTAGACTTGTCGAAATATATCTAATAATTATAATGTATAAATAGAGGATGCACTCTTTAACTCGTCGCCGTCTCATCAACTACAATCTTATCCAGAATTTCTGACAGTAAAATAATGAGGAAATGAAAGAGATTAAATGCGTTTTTTGGTGACAACAAATCAACAATACCTTGAACAAGCCTTTATCTGTCGTCGAAGCTAACATAGACGCAAGGAGCACGATGATGAGGCATGCGTCTGACCGAGATAGACATGGGAACGAGCTGAGAGCCCTGCCTCCAGCAGCAGTTGCCCACAAAATCTCTCGCTGAGACCATGGACGCATCCTCATTTCTCAGGACTACAAGAGGGGCATGCAACCATGGTGCCAAAAATTAATCTATACATTTCCAAAAAAAAAAATAGAGGGTATACATGAAGAACTTTACCGATCACATCTATAATATACAGAAAATCATTTTCAAGTACAAGGAGAACTCATTATCATTGTCCTTGTTAGCAGGAGGCAATCAGCAATCAGTCGACACCAAACATCTTAGCAACTCACTGTCCATTCATATGAATACTCGACATCTGCAAAGCTATCTGCATCACAAAATGGAGATGAAAGTAAAATATGAGGGAAAAATCACCAGA
This sequence comes from Leersia perrieri, assembly GCA_000325765.3. Taxonomy (NCBI): domain Eukaryota; kingdom Viridiplantae; phylum Streptophyta; class Magnoliopsida; order Poales; family Poaceae; genus Leersia; species Leersia perrieri. The sequence continues at coordinate 4,335,565 of CM002486.1, read as the reverse complement.
TCCACGACAGCATCTGCTTATTTCTTCCAATCAACAAGCAAGATTACAGGACAGCAAAATTATGCAGCTACTGCTTTGTACGAACAACTGGATTCAACAAATGAGTAGAGATAAGGGGATCTGGTGAGAAAATATCCTCTTTAGGGACTTCATGCAGTTGCGGCGGCAATGGTAGCTTCGCTCGGTGGCGGCGGCAGCGGCTTCTCTGAAATAAACAAAACTATTATGAGTGAGTGGTGACACAATGGATGGGAAGCAAAAGCTAGGCTATCCATAAATCATTTTATACCAGTTATCATGCCATGCACAATGGTATCATTATAGCCAATAAAATGCTTGGTAATAATTCATTCCTCCACAAGATAAACTACAGGAAATTGACAGATATATGTTGCATTTAAATAGTGACAATGTAGATAAAAAGTGGATTATGAAGCTCATCTCTTTGAATAAAAAATATATGTATAGATGTGCAATGTGACATGTCAAGTAGATCAATAGGGTAGCATGTAGATCAATAGAAATAGCATCATCATCTATCAACATGATCAAAGAGAGACTTGCCTTAATACTCGGAAATCAGGCTCAAGTTAATCCTGTCCATCCATAATTATGTATCTGCATATTAACAATATGTATACGAATTCAATTAAATTGTAGCTAAACTTTGTTTGCTTTGTAAAAGGGGTGATGTTTGACAGGTTATTTAGTCCTAAGGTGGAGTGCACGTGTGCCAAACATCTATTAGTTGTATTGACTCAGTAACATATGGAATTGTATAATTTTCCTTAGCTTGTTACTTGTCCATCCTAACCAATCTGTGTAGACAACAAATGTGCACTAAACAATTTAACTCCAGCCTTCTCTCCCCTTTCATCTCTCTCGCACAGCCCACTAGCAGCTTCAGCCATTCAATCTCCTTCTTCCTCTTGCTACTGTTGTTGCTCTAATGGTTTCTTCCCCAAATTTCCCCTCCAAAATCTGCTGCTCCTAATAGCTGCTTCTCCCCACATAATCTCTGCCCCAACTATACTGCTGCACCTCGGTGGCATTGGTGGCTGCTATTGCAACGGTTGTGACGACGACGGCTCACGGCTGGTGCAGCCGTGATTGTGG
>CM002486.1:4315604-4334349 GCA_000325765.3 Leersia perrieri | reverse complement strand
TCGTCATCGCGGGCCGGCATCGTGGATCCGGCTGCCGCAACGCCGGCCGACCGTAGATCCCACCACCCATGGCTGTCGTCGCCACACCCGCCTCCGGTCGTCCAATCGAGGAGGAGGGCGAGGCGGCGGCAATGGAGAGAGGCAAGGAGGGAGGCGGAGGAAGAGGAAGGGGAGAGGGAGGAGTGGCGGAGGTCGGAGCGGCGACGGCTGAGGGAGAGAGAGGAGGCGGCGTGAGGAGGGCAGAGGGAGGGTGAGAGAACGTGGGGAAGGAGAGAGAGATGAGTAGGGCTTTTCGAAAAGGCCCCTCTCATTTATGTTTTTAAGACCCGCAGTCCCTATTATCAGATTTTTCTCTTCTTCGTATAGGATATTCAATTTTGCGGAGGATCTTTTAGAAAATATACAAAATATAGGAATGTATCCATAGGGACCTGTAACAAATTAACACTTACCTATAATAAATTATCAACTACGACAAGAGCTTTTTTTTTTTGCAAAATATCAAAAGAAAAAAAGGCAGGACGCGTTGCCACGCGCCAGAGGCCACGACAGCGTAAAACTCCCTGGGAGCCTCAATCCTAGCTGCTTTACATATACGAGATTAGGGGGCCTTTACATATACGAGATTAGGGGGTTGTTTGGTTGAATGACCCAATTTGCTAATACTTACATAATTTTTTGGCTAACTTGTCTAAGGTGTGGCCAATAAATTTAGAGCCACGCTTTTGGTTAGCATGAGCCATTCTTGCCACACTTTTTGTCTCAATGACATATGTGTCCTAACTAGTGGAGGAGGAATCTTTACCACAAGTGTGGCATGAGCCAAACAATCACCTAACCTAGTTAAAATGGGCTAACTTGAGTTGTGACAACCTTAGGCAAGTTGTGGTGGCCAACCAAACCCCTAGGAGTGGGGAATTGTGGCACGACCTTACTTGAACATGATCTGTTCTATAGGCTCGTACCGTTGCATCCTTTACCAAAAAGGAGGCAAGCACTCAAGTCTGGTTGATGAGACTATGACCTCTGGGCCAGAGCGTGATTAACGGCCTGGATGCTTCGGATCGGAGCCATCCGATGGCTGTAGAGGATCGTTCCTGCCTGGTTTCACCATCGGTGCTGGGTGGCTCAGAGGTTGTCTGACAGACCTACGAAATTTCTTTTTTTTTAATTTTCCGATCATATACAGCTGATCCTTTTACAAATACCTTCTCAGTTCAGTTTAGCTTGTAAACTTACTGTGCTTCGTTAATCTTAGGGACCAAATCTACCTTGAAAAAAGGTATTCCTATTGATGTGTATGATACCAGATTTGTGGCGATCAAGTGACAATAACGGCTTCCCAAACATAGAGGCGACAGTGCCAATCAGACCCAAATAGGAGACAGAGGCTCCATGGCCCGTCATGATGATGCCAGGCCTATAGTCGATGCCAAATCAAGGTTGTTGCCGACAATACCACTATTGGTCAAATATTGACTTCTACTTTACCAAATTTCTTTTTTTCTTTTTTGATTTTCCGATCATATACAGCTGATATTTTTACAAATACCTTCTCATTTAAGCTTTTAAACTTTCTGTGCTTGATTAAGCTTAGGGACCAAATTTACCTTAAAGAAGGGTATTCCTAGCATTGATGCATATGGTACCAGATTTGCGCTGCCGCGATTGAGTGACAATAACGGCTTTTTCAAACATAGAGGAGACAATGCCAACCAGACCCAATATAGGAGACGGAGGCTCCATGGCCTGGCACGATGATGCCACGCCTATTATAGTCAGATGCCGAATCAAGGTTGTTGCCGATAGTACCACTATTGGTCAAATATTGACTTCTACTTTACCAAATCAGCAATAGCCCTTGTACTAAAGCCTCTAAAGGTTAGATGAGGGCTGCTCCTATTTTTTATAGACCCGAAATATATCTTCAACTCTAGCAATAGCTCTTATTTCTCAGCTCCTAATTTATTTATCTACTATGTTAACATAGACATACACATATATCTAGTTTAACACCGTGATAATTTAAATGCGATAAAACTACTTGTCAAACATTGTCTTCTACTTCTCCGTATATAAATATAAAAATTTGTTCAGCATAGATTAATGATGAGAGGATAAGAGGCTTTCATGCTATTAAATGAGGGAGTGTTGGAGTGTAAAATATAAAGAATTGTGAACAGATTTCTCGGTTCTAATTTCTCGTCGAGCGATATCAATTAATATGTTTGATATATCTAAAGATACATGAGCCGTTAACCAATTATTTTAGATTTGATTTTTTTGCAAGGCATTTTTGAATTTCTTATATAGCAGAGAAAAAAAAAGACTAATACAATATAAATGTATGCATGAAGCTTTTTTATATAGGCAGCATACCCAACATAAAAGTGTATGGACCATGGATGTGCACTGTGCTCGTAAAAACGATTCCTGGAATGCACAACCCAGCCCTACAATTAACCCACAGGCTAACGGGTTGGCGCACTTACCCACACATTTACCACTTACTAGAAGTAAAAGTTGCAGAATGTGAAGAACACGTAGTGTTTGGAAAATGTTCGATGCATCAAAGCTAGAAAGCAAGCAGAATAACAGGTCTAACACTAGGCAGAAGGAAATCTAATTATCTAAGTACGAGGAACCATGACTCCACATGAAAGACAACATCCTGACTCAAGTCTGATACAGTCAAGTAACAAGTATTTGGAATTGCAACAAGTTTAAAACACAAGAAACTTGATTGGTCTCGACGTTTCCATTTAGCAAACAGCTGCAGCAACCTGGTACCATTGCACTTCGGCACAAGCCCTCAGATTTGGTACCATTCCACGGTAATACGCAGGGGACGAGCTTGATCAGAAATGTGGTACAACTCCCTATCATGATCCTCCGTGAAATCGTACCGCCAATCCACCTGAAGTTGAAAGGTTCACGGTATCAATAGGGCTCCAGTTTGTCAGCAATGATGGTTAACAGATTAAGAAGAACAAATATACTGGACACACAAGAAGCATAGGATGATGCAATGGATGCCACTGACCACACTGAGCTTCAGAAACAACATCTCCAGCATAGGTGAGTGCTGGAGGAATCGACGTAGAGGCAAAAAATTATCATCAATGCACCATGGACCCAGGCGGAAGCTTCTAAGATTCCTGAACATTGGGCTGCTGCCATCTTGTTCCACAAATGTAAACTTTATATGTACATCGAAAAAAATACATGTTGTCAGGCTTAAAAATTAGTGCTATGTGACCACCAGAAAATTATGGCAAAAAGGGTGATACTAAAGAAATTAATAATCCGCCTCCATTCAAATATTATATAGAGCATCACAAATATGTTTCGAATAAAAAACTGGTATATATATGCCTATCATCCAAAATGCACGTTTCATGTTGTGCTTGTTATATAATATTACTTACTACACTATTTCTACTTAAGGTAGCAAATTTGTTGATCACATGAAAATGTATGATGGTAATGTACAAAAGCATATTTCAGCAGCCAATAAAACTACCAAAGGAACAGAGTGTATGCAAGAAAGAATAAGTGAATCAGGGGAAGAAGTACAGGTACCATGCTATCAATAGCTGACAACTCCATAATCTCGACATTTGAAGCATCAATGAGAGTGATCGTTCCAAATACTAGGTAAGAGTTTTTGGATGAAGAATTTCCCATTCTTTGATCCTTGATGCGCAATGAGACCAAGTTTGGACTGCAAATGCTAAGGTCCTTGATAAAAGAGCAGCCAATCAAATTCAAATTCTTCATTGAACTGGAAGAGATTTGCTGCACCTCCATTAAACAGTCTGACAACATCAGATTTTCCAAAGCTGGACATGCATTGTTCAACTGATCAAATATGATTGCATCTAGGACGGCATTTGAAAGATCCAATGTTTTCAAGTACTGGGAACTGAACACCACAAGATTTGGATCTAGGTAGAAAGGCTCCCATCTTCTATCCTCAGAAAATTTGAGCACTTTAACATTGAGCTTGATAGCAAGATCAAGCCAAGTGCTAGCACGGTCTATCGCATGAGAACTTAGCTGGAATGTATCAATTGGAGAATTAACATTGTCACGGCTTAGAAGTAATTTGTCGACAAAATTGCAGAATTTTTCTCTATCCAAGTGAAACCAATCTATATCTAGTTTGATGCACTCCAAGAAGGTCCACTTGTTTACCGACCAGTGGGACTGGGCACTGGTGCGTGCTGCTTCTCGCGTTGACAAGAAGGTTAAGATATGGTGGATTAGATCATCAGGGAGTTCGCTGATTCTGTCTTTTTCACAGGGGTGGGATTGGGAAGGCTCCTTGTAGCCATTCAGGGACACTTGATTAGATAGTGTGCCTGCAGTGTAGATGTGGATATTGAATTGTGTTATTCCAGCAGATAACAAGTACTCACACTGACTGGACATGTTCAGTGTTGGTACATAATCTTGGAGAACTACCTGGACAACTTGCAACAACTCTCGGTAAAAAAACAACTTGCCACAAATTTACAGTTCTTATGGGTGCTCAAGTGTAAATCACAGAGATATGGTCAACTTCATTGTATTTTACATAAATGATAAAGCATTATTATTTATACTAGTGCAGATATGGACCATATATTTTGTGTATAAAAAAATAGTGCAGACGATTATAATCATGTGTAGACTACAAAGAAAACTAACATATGTCGAATATTTGTTCTATGATAGTAAACAATTATTCATCATACAGGCACCATAAAAGCAGAAAACAATATATCTATGTAATATATTTTGTGTTCAAATTTTCAAGAACTTACTGCTAGATGATATCCCCTGAAAATTTCCATCTGCCACAGGAATAATGGTGTCTTCAATGGGGCTACCCCGAGAGTTACGGATGTTCTTCAAGCGGTGGCTAGCGAAAGTGCCCATTGGTGCATGGCAGGGGCTGCTAAACTCCGGGATGTTTTGGCTATAGCGATAATTCTAGCGCCTTGAGTAGGGTCTAGTGTCTCTGTTCCTTGTTTGTGTTTTGTAGGGGTGTGTGTTGTATGGCTGTTGGTGGGGGCTTGTGTTGGTTTTACTAACCCTCCCCACCTTTTTCCTCCTTCTTAATGAAATGATACGTAGTTCTCATGCATATTCGAAAAAAAAAATTCCATCTGCCTGGATAATTTGGCCCTTCTTGTTCTTCTGACGGAGCAAGATAGCTGAATGAAGTGAAGCTTGCCGACGAATGCGCAGAAAATTGTTCAATAACACATTATATGAATCTTTTAAATCCCCCTTCATCAGACTAATCCTCCGCAGATAATCACCCTAACAGTGCAAGGCAAAAAAATTGATGAGAACTTCAGTTCAAACATTAACATTCTATAGAACAATGACTATATGAATAGCAGGGAATCAAAGCATACAAAGTTAGCAAAGAGATTATGTCCACAATCTACATTGGTGGAGCCAGGAATTTTATGAAGCCTGGGCAGGCCTAACTAAAGCCGAAAGTAATTTGGGGTAATCGTATTCTTGCACATGTTTCTACGAATGTAAAATTTCCAAGTGTTGAAAAAAGATGATGTGATCATAAAACCACATGATTCCATTGATTTGTATGCCTAATGGAGCAGCACCCGTTAATTGTGAAAGTAGCCAGCCAAATCGGCAACAAATTACTGATGCTTAAGGCCCAATTGCATGATGCTTGCACCAAAGCTTATAATTAAGTCCAACCTGTTAATTTGTCCGAGAAATTAGTAAATCGTTAGACTCTGCACATAGAAATCTCTCGACATCTATAGGGCAAACGCGCAAAGCCCAGGCAGCCAACCGTGCTGCCTAGGAGGTAAATCCGCCACTGGCAATCTAGCAAGTCAATAAAAACTGCCTATATTATTGAATGGCATATGAACAATAATACAAAGTAACAACATTAGAATAAACCGATATAGTCAAGACTTAATCTAGACACACACATCTACAAGCCATTAAATCGAAAAGGAAGAATAAATATTTGGAACTACATATGAAAGAACACTATAATCACACACAACCCCAGTCTTAGTGTTGTGTACGCTATACCGAAGGAAGAGTAATATATATTTTTTAGTTAGATCAACAAAATTTGTGTAGAACATCATGCAGCCTTTAAAGCAACAAAGTCATACACATGGTCTCACAAATTGTTATAGCTCTAAGCGGTTCAGAACTTCTAACAAGAAGTTGTACTTATTCAAAAGCTTTGAGAGTTTGCAATAAATAGCAGATGAAAATAAGTGTTACTATTAAGGTTGACACTGTCATGCGTACATCAAGATACATAAAAGTAATACGAAAGGAAATTATAGTACATAGAAAATCCATTAATAACAAACCGTCGTACATAGTCAAAAGCTATTGTATGAATCCTTTCCTCTGATCTGGCAGCAAGTTTCTGGAGATCAATCAATGTTGTTGAGGTCACTGCTTGCAGTTTCATCTCCAGGCTAAACAATCTGCAAATAGAATGTCAAATAGTAATATGAGAGATGTAACATTCATTCTGGTGCTTCGAACCTAGACAATTCAAAATGTGGTTCAAGTGAGGATTTAGGTAGGTGAAGAGGTCCTTGAGGGAGGGAGGTCATCGGGTATGGAGCTGAGTCTAATAAAACAAGAGTTCTTTCTTGTCAAGCTGAAGCTCTAGAGAAGAGGGATTGCAAGAAAGCGGAGTTCTTTGAAGTGCAGCTTTCAGCTCTATGCTGTGTATGGTAGTCGTTTGACTCGGGAATCCCTGAGCCCAGCTTTTAGTCCGTGCCTGGCAGTTTCAGCCGTGGTCCAGTCCAGCAGCCTCTTTTCGATCCAAGAGTCGCATGAGAAGAAAGCTTCCGATTGTATGCCTTCATGTGAGAAATACAGACAGCTATTTGCTATTTGGGTAATGCATTTGTGCCAAAGTAACATGTTTGAAATTATAAATGTGTTCCCTTAAATAATGAAATATCCTGAAGTGCCATCTTTCAGCATATCGTTTGTCAACCTATTTCCTAAGACTATTACCATGCATTTGCGCTCCTCCATTACCATGCATGCTATTTCCTAAGAGTTTGCAAGACAACACTCATAACCAATAATAAGGATAACTTATATATAATGCAAACAAAACATGAAGGATGTTTTTTTGATAATGGATAATCCGGCCTTGACTTCAGTAGAAGCAACAACCCATTATTACATAATAAACGTACCACACATGAATAGCAACAACTAAGAGATAGGCCTGGAACATAGAGACACAACTTGTCTCCCCTCATGTTGAGAACATGGGATCATCCTAAGGCCTTAACACCGGGTGTTAATTAAATAAGACAACGCCAAAAATAGTGATGGACAGCTAACAGATTAGGCGCACAACTAAAATACTAGCCCATAATGCACCCATGCAAAGAACTGGCCACATAACTCAAGTAGGGAACTATTGACATCCAACCTTAGTTCATTAACCGGGGTCATTTTCTAAATACGAAACAACTTACCTTGTATACATGGGTATAATCAATACACAAAGGTTTGAATCCAAATCACTTAATATTCTACCAAGAACGGTCACAATTATTAGGTGATCTTGACGCTTAGATACCAAGCAGTATAACTATTACTCTCAGATCTGGAAAACAACTGGCGATACATGTCAGATCCAATTATATCATTAAACAAGTGTAGAATGGAGCATGGTTACCGGTCTCAATAAATTATTGTCGATCAAACACTGCAATCAATTTCTCATAGCAGAAAAAGTAAGAACCGGAGAGAGAGAGATGGCGAGGTGAGGGTGAGAGGGGGGAGAGATAGGGGGGGATGGAGGAGCGCTCACATATCGTTTATCAACCTATCGCGAATATCTCGACCAAGGCGCATCCTCCAGTCGACGTCTTCCTCGATTATGCCTAGCTCATCCATGGCACTGGCTCGCAATTCCACAGGTTCTCTCTGGTTTCGTTAGGCTTAGGCTTGAAGTGCTCGAAGATGGAAAGAAGAAGAATAAGAAGAGATAGGGAAAAAGAAGAAAAAGAAGAGATGGAGAAGAAGGAACAAAGTTTGATGATATAAGCAAAGTTGAGCCTTTTAGGCTTTAGCGGTTGGTAGGACCACACAAAGGGTAGCGTTTCCGTGAGAGAAGGGCATGGCTCGCACGAACGGTGCCCTTTGTTATTCAATATCTACATAGTAGCTTCTAGAACCTCAATTATATCATTAAACAAGTGTAGAATGGAGCATGGTTTCCAGCCTCAGTAAATTATTGTCGATCAAAACACTGCAATTAATTTCTCATGGCAGAAAAAGTAAGAACCAGAGAGAGAGAGGGATGGAGAGGTGAGGGTGAGGATGAGAGGGGGGAGATAGAGGGAGGGAGGATGGAGGAACACTCACATCGTTTGTCAACCTATCGCGAATATCTCGATCAAGGCGCATCCTCCAGTCGACGCCTTCCTCAATTATGCCTAGCTCATCCATGGCACTGGTTCGGAATTCCACAGGTTCTCTATGGTTTCGTTAGGCTTAGGTTTGAAGTGCTCGAAGATGGGAAGAAGAAGAATAAGAAGAGATGGGGAAAAAGAAGAAAAAGAGAGATGGGGAAGAAAAAGGAACAAAGTTTGATGATATAAGCAAAGTTGAGCCTTTTAGGCTTTAGCGGTTGGTAGGACAACAAAAAGGGTAGCGTTTTCGTGAGAGAAGGGCATGGCTAACATGAACGGTGCCCTTTGCTATTCAATATCTACATAGTAGCTTCTAGAACCTCAACAAAAAAAAACCACATAATAGTTTGTGCCCTTTGTTATTCAATATCTATCAAAATGAAGTTGTGTACTAAAGCGGATCTTATATGAAAAAGGAAAAATTTATCCCTTGAGCTATTACATGAATATGTTTCCAAATGTGGTTAGTAGTGTTGATGGGGCAGTCCAATCAACAATCCCTCCCTGTATCCCTCTATCCATGCCAGTGCACAGCCTCACACCTAAGAAATACAACATTACGCGCATCCTTCCTCGTCATTTGCCACCATTTACTAATAGTATGAGAGAAAAGGAGGCCAAAGGAGCACAAGGAGCTCAAAGTATTGGCATGGAAGCAAAGGAGTGCATGGCATAATCTTTGGAGGAGAACAAACTCATGAAGGTAGAAGTTCACTATGAAACCACTGTTTTACTCAATTGTAGAAACCATTCTGTTATGAATAGTTCTCTTATCTATTCATGTGAGGGCAATGGCCCAAATATATACATGTATAGGGAATGCCAAAAGACATAAAATCCCTTTACAAAAAGAGATAGAAAAACCATAAATATTACATCTAACACCCCCCCTCAAACTCAGGGCGCATCAACAACACTGAGTTTGGAGAGATAGAACCTGTGTTGAATTCTAGTCTATGCCTTTGTAAAGAAATCGGCCAACTGCAACTTGGAGGGCACATACTGAAGAGCAACAATTTGATCCTGTACTTGTGTGCGAGTATACGAGGCATCCACACCAATATGCTTAGTAAGCTCATGTTTTATAGGATCCCGAGTACTATTTGACAGTAAAGAAGTCGGTGAAGTCACAGAAACACCAAAATCCTCAAGTAACCAACGTAACCAAGTAACCTCTGCTGTAAGAAGGGCCATGGCTCGTAACTCAGCCTCTGCACTAGAACGAGAAACCGCTGTTTGTTTCTTAGTCTTCCAAGCAATGAGGAAACCGCCAAGAAAAACACAAAAAACAAAAAAAGATCTACGATCAGAGGAATCACTAGCCCAAGTAGCATCAGAATATCCCTAAAGATGTAAAGGTGTGGAGTGTGGAAAGAAAAGACAACTACAGAGATAGTCCTACGAAGATAACAAAGAACACGAAGAAGATGACTATAGTGAAGTTGTGTGGGATCAAAAACAAATTGACTCAGAATATGCACTAAATATGAAATATCAGGACAAGTGACACCAAGGTAAATGAGACTCCCTACGATGTGATGATAGCGAGTGGGATCAACTAACGGTTCACCATCAGTGGCAGAAAGATGAAGTTTAAGTTCCATGGGAGTCTCAACTGTGCGTTGATCAATAAGAGAAGCCCTAACCAGAAGGTCTTGAATATACTTGGCTTGAGAGAGATAGAATCCATCAGGAGTAGAGGAAATCTCAATGCCAAGAAAATAACGAAGAGGACCAAGGTCAGACATAAGAAACTGTTCACTAAGACATGCTTTAACAAAAGCAATAAACTTAGCATCATCACCCGTGATAAGCATATCATCAACATAGAAAAGTAGAATGGTGCGACCATGGGCGAAGTATGAACAACGAGTGCAGGATCATGAGCACTAAATGAAAAGCTGGCTTGTGTGACAACTAAGGAAAACCGCTGAAACCAAGCACGAGGAGCTTGCTTGAGCCCATAAAGAGAGCGTCGTAGTTGACAAACCATACCCTCAGGAATTGAATAGCCTTGAGGTGGCCGCAGATAAACCTCTTCATGCAATTCACCATTGAGGAAGGCATTCTTGACATCAAGTTGCGATATATTCTAATGACGAGCAGAAGCAACGGCAAGAAGAGTTCGAACAGTGGTCGTGTGAGCGACAGGGGCAAAAGTCTCATCATAGTCATGACCATGTTCTTGTTGGAAACCACACGCTACAAGACGAGCCTTATAGCGTTCAAGAGTTCCATGAGAGCGAGTTTTGACTTTATAGATCCACTTACAAGTAATGGGACGAGCATGGGAAGGAAATGGGACAAGTTCCCAAGTACATGTGCGCTCAATAGCAGCAAGCTCCTCTGCCATCGCATGTTGCCATTCCTGATGAACAACAGCATCACGATAAGATCTAGGCTCAGCAAGGACAGTAGCAACATAACCATAGCGATCCTCCAAACGAATCGTAACTAAATTACGATCACAGAGATTATACCGAGGAGAGCAGGAGAAGCATCTACCAAAGGATCCATAACACTAGGTTTACGAGTATAAACCTAAGAGGAGGCACATAAGAAGATATAGAATCCTCACGCAAAGTCTCCGATTGAGAGGGTGCTACAGGAAGAGGTATGCTAGCACGAATTGGGGCATCAGGAAAAGTGAGGAACAAAAGAGAGTCATCATGAGAGGATGTTGAGGTAGGACGTGAAAAGAAAGGACGAGACTCATCAAAAGTAACGTCCCTAGAAATTCTCATTCGACGACCTATAGGATCCCAACAACGATAACCCTTATGTTCAGCACTATACCCCAGAAAAGCACACTCAATAGACTGAGCCGTCAACTTTGTACGCTCACGTGGTGCAAGAAGCACATAGCAAGCACAACCAAATAGATGCAGATTAGAATAATCAGGAGGCTGACCACAAAGATGCTCAAGACGCTGAGAATCACGGCGACGAGGGCTAGTACCAACCAGGAGACCCATGCGACGATCCTAGACACAACGAGTCAGAATCAAGAATAACACGACAACCATGATCAGCAAGACATGAGTTGCATGGTCAATTTAGGAACATAAGCAACTACGGGAACACTAAAAGAAGAGGTAGAAAGAGTCCCACGACCAACTGCAAGAGGAGTACCATCAGCAGTATGAACAGTAGTAGAAACTAAAGGAGAACAGATAGATGAAAGACTGGATTTATCATGAGTCATATGGAAGGAAGCACCAGAATCTAGAATCCATGGAGAAAGACCTAACGCAGATGAGGATCCCTCAGCGGAAGGTGAAGAACCAGAAACAACAGAGCTCGACTGTGCAGAAGGCAAAGCAACTGAACCAACTGACCTTGTCGAAGCAGAGGTTGTGAGGCGACGTAGTAATGCAATTATCTCTTGTGTATCTAAACTACTGCCAGTACTCTTGTGAGAAGAAGGGCCGGTGTTTTTCCGAGTGGTGCCCGTAGTGACCTGTGAAGAACGACCTCATCGTAAATCCTTCTTCTTCCGAAAGCAATACGACTCCACATGACCATCTTTATCACAATAACCGCAGTGAAGATGATTGTTCGTAGATGGCACAGATGGAGCAGTACGAGCTAGAGAAGGGGCTGTAGCTGACAAAGAAACCAAAGCTGTAGTGCGAACAACTAACACTGAAGAGGGAAGCGATAGAATACCCGCTTCACGAAGGCGGATTTCCTCAGAACGAATATCCGTAAGAGCTTCCATCATAGTAACACGAGGATGGCAAGCAAGTAATTGTGCTCGAGTCGACTCATACTCCGATCGAAGACGTGTGAGAAAGTCATATATCCGACGAAGATCTATGTGAGAATGCTGACGCTGACAACACTGACAGGTATGGCAAATATCTGGACCCAGAGAATCAAGTTGATGCGAGAGACTGCTTCTGACGCACCATAGCAAGATAAAGAGCATCACTAGTAGGCACATATCGATCACGAAGATGTGTCCACATAAGATGAGCAGAAGCGAGAGTAACCATATTACCAGTAAGATGGATCTCCATACTAGCAACAAGAATAGCAAAAGCACGAGCATCCTCATCCATCCAAGCCTTATACATAGCATACTGAGCCTGATAGTTTTCCATAGCATCATCATAATCCTCTTGTGCCTTTGTTCTGTCTGCATCCGTAGTTTGAGCAGAAATGATAGGCATATCGGGAGTAGCCATAGGACAAGGTGGGCAAGGTAGCTCACCGGAAAGAACAACCCAAAGACGCTGACCACGCATGTGAAGTCGCATATGCTGAGCCCAGTGATTATAGTTGACACCATCAAAAATAACCGGACAACGCGGAACAGAAACTGTGCTCGAGGATGACATCATCAAAAATAATCAGGCGACGGCGAGAGCGCAAGGAAAAAGCGGCAACAAGTTTTTTTTTAGCCTTACTCAAGAAAAAGTCAAATAAACACCAGAGAGCAACAACCAGATATAGATAAGACCAAGCGAGCATTACCCTTGCCTACAGCGGAAGCGAAGGAGACAACGACGCGAGGACGGAGGGCAGCACAGGCAGCGACCGGCGACCTGCCGGCGGCGCTCGGCAGTGGCTGCAAGGAGTGGTGATGCTGACCTGCAAGAGCCAACGGCCCGCCGGTGGCTACGCCTTCCGGCGACGGCCAACGACCCGCCGGTGGCAGCGGCGACCAGCTGCAGCCTGCAGCTAGGGCGTCGACAAGCCTGATGAAGACGCAACAGCAGGGACGTCAACAGCCAGAGATGATGCCCTCCGCGACTAGATCAGTGAAAACGTCGTCAACAACGTCCGACGAGAAATCTTAGTGACATCATGCTATTGATTAGATCAGCAGGAACACCGTGGCTTCAAGATGAAGAAGCATGACCATCCTTGATGAAGATCCTATAGCGAAAAGTGTTGACAAAAAAAATTCTAGGGAGATGAGAAGTCTAACCAGCTCTTGATACCATGTTATGACTAGTTCTCTTATCTATTCGTGTGAGGGCAATGGGCAATGGCCCAAATATATATAGGTACAGGGAATGCCAAAAGACATAAACCCCTTTACAAAAAGAGAAATAGAAAAACCATAAATATTACATCTAACACATTCATCATCTTCGATTTGCCACTCCAAGCTAGCCAGATCAGGCTCAACTTGCACTTATTGTGTCATGCATATTTTTAAGTCAAAGCAGTTTGCTTGAGGAATAATTAAGGTCTGACAATATATGTCATCTTAATGTTGTCTCTCACAATTATTCTATATGTGGGAACACAATAATATCTTCGTTTGCAACTTAAATTAAAAAGATAACGTTAACATTTAGCCAAAAATTAAAACATTTGAAAGCGGCTATACCAAACAAGATGGTCGTAAACTTGTAATTAACCTCAATAACATAGAAAGTCACACATTCCTCTCTCTCCCTCCGCATTGTTCGAGATCTCTCTTCAGTAGTAAACCCCAAATAAATTTAACCTCCAAAGCCATAACACCACACCACAATCAGCTTTCTTCGACAATACAAGTTCCAATCTCGTGTTCCTAACATCCACTCTAGTCAGTGAGGACATGCAAAGGGAAGTACTAACCATGATCCCTTTTTTTTCCATGCTCACCCTATTCAGCTCATTTCCCAGTTGTCACTTCTTCCGTTCCCCTCTCCGATCAACAACATGCTGCAGTGCATCATTCCACACGACTCCAACGCATCATAATATTAATGGTCCAAGAAATTCCATTTTCATGGTTGTTCATGTCCCACTGGCCACTGATCATTCTCAATGTTGTTGCCATTGCCGAATACACATGTAGCCACCCCTATCTCCTCACACCTATCAAGGACATGTCCAGTTGTCCACCATGCTCCTTTTTTTTGCCACGCTAGTTAAAACCTAGAGATATTAATAATAACTTGGGGTACTTTGCAATGCTATATGTGCTGCTATCTTATAATTTGCTGCCATCCGAAGCCTAATGTATTTTCCAATCATATGAACTATTGTTTATGAATTTGTTTGCACCAACTGATTAAGTATTTGCTTCGCACCTTAGCATCTTGGTGATGCTACATGTCACAAGCTCGCAGCGGACTAGACATGATGCTAGGAGAACCTTGAAAATAAATTAACTTCAAATGCAATTGGAGGACTTGAGCTCAATATCAAGGTAGGGAAAAAGATCAACATGAATCTATAACTAATGGCATACTAAATCAGACATTGTTCTTTTTAAATGTACGATGTTGTTGACTTTTTGACATGATGTTTGAATATTCGTTTAATTGAAAAAATCAGTGCAAATTTGCAAAAAAAAATCATGCTAAAAGTACCTTTAATGATAAAACAAGTCATGTTCAAATGACGAATGATCAAATGTCATGTTCAAAACTCAGCAATGTCATGCATTTAAAAAAGGACAATATTATAAGATACATACTCAAAAAATAAAAACATATGTTTGCATCCAAAGCAACATACATTAGACTACAAACTACCTCATTCTCTTATCTGCCATCTAAATTTCCAACTACCTGTTTCTCCATACAATAACTTTTCCATACACTTTCTTAACATTTCATTAGTAACTATCGTAATTCTACTCATTATTAGTGCTGTAAAGTGTTTTCAAATTCTTTTTGAAATGGCCAGGTTGAGTCAATGGAAGGAGAGAGATGAAGGGAGATCAAAGAAAAAAGGAGAATGGCAAAGATGTATTTTTATAGCTATCTTAAAGCACACTAAGCGGCAGCCTCACAAAGGTCACATGGAAGGGCAGAAAATTTTGACACTGTAGCATGTAAGGGAACACAATTTTTTGTAGATACGAAGGTGAAGAACTGTCTTGTTTGTGAACAGTACTTCAGAGAATCTTACTATCTTTGTTACCTTGATTTGCTCCAGACTTCAAGATTGCTACGTTGCCTCATGTTTGCTGAAATTCCATGAAATGATATGCCATAGAGAATACTAACAAGGTCATAATGAGCAAGTTGGCCAGTCAGATGATGCTCAAGTTAATTAATCAAAAATAGCTTTCTTCCTTCATTTAATCTGAGACCTATATATGAAAATTCAAGTTAGTGGTGCAGGCATGCAAGTGCAGGCTGTGCAGCTCTCTACACTTTTTATCATATGTATATGGTTAGCAAACATTCAACAACAATGATACATTTTATCCAAGCAAATAACTGTTTTGTAACAAAGAACACTCATGGTATTTCAAAGGAACTATAGTTTCAAGCTCAAATTTGTAAAAGTTCTCAATGGAGGTTATCATTCTTCACACGACCAAAATACACTGGTGACAAAGGTTCAAAATCTACACTCAGCAAGAAACCCTAGCGCTAAACTGCTTCCAGAACATCTTCACTCTACTGTCATGGATCCAATCATCAAAATTAACAGTTATGTACAGACTTAAACCGACATAACAGAGAGGACACAATTTGACTGGAAAGTTGGTTGGATCAGGGGGATCATCTAAACTAGCATTAAACAATATTGGGCACATCTGCACCTGGTTGGTTTGTTGGGCTCACATTCTCTGATTTGGTACAGATATTGATCTCCTTGTCTCTGTTCTCCTCTGACGACACAGCTCCATCCTTTTTATCCACGGAGTTACTGTATTGTTTTCCCTCCACAGCCTTGGAGTTGAGAAACCGACCACCAGACCCCCTAGCCCTTTTCAAAGCATGCAGATGGCGGGACTCATGTAGGTAGGGCTGACATAGAAACAAATCAAATATACATAAGAAATGAGGAACAAATAACAGATCTGAGTATCAATAGGAACGAAAACTAGTTAACAGCCCATCAAACATGATAAAGCATTATGAACGAGGAGCATGTCATATTTTTTACTTACTTCTCTACATTTTCAAGTGTGCAGCTGTATATGGTGTCTAGGTTCAATAAGCATCTCATTACTTGAGCACCTTATCATAATAAAATTAACCATAAATTGATTCCGTCGGTCTGCAGTTATGAAAAATAAGGGACAAAAGTGGCTTATTATAAAGCTATCAAAATTTAATTAACCATATCACTGAAGTTAAGATTGTCACAGTTTCATTACATGGTGTTATATTTAAATTAGTTAGCCATAATGAATTTGAAAAATATTTTCCAAGGAGATGACAATAACAGGATAGTTATCTACTCAAACCTTGCTAAAATATGATACAATCTAGATTTTGCAGTCAAAATGACTACGGATGATCAAATAACTGAGGTTACAATTTTCCCTTAGTCTTTATTGACATGTGGAATTCTGGACTCCAGACATTGCAAATCCAAAACTGCAGCAGTAAGGAGGAAACCAAGAAAAGAAATCCCACACACATGAATGCATATATTCATCTAATGAGATCAATGGGCGCATTTATGAGAGAAAACGAATTCATAAAGAAAAGAGAAACTCCAAAAGCCCACTAAGTTGTCACAGCCATGTTAACTTTGAGCAAACAGATTAAGTTTTATTTTCCCGTATACCTATATTTCAAAGCCTGTTTTTATTACAAGGATGATTGATCAATCTTCACACAGCAATTTTTAAGAGGTGGAAAAGCAGTTTCATCTTGTCTGATAAATGCCTTGCAAACCAATGGCTCGAGCAAATATATATTTTAAAAAATACCTTGCGGATTTTGACAGCCTTATTTTCTGATTCAGCTTTCGCACGAGACTGGCGTCGCCTTAATATACCATGATACTGCCTTGCATTGACATATATGGGCTCTACCATAGCATCGGTCACCAAGGGCACAGAATGCGGAGGCATTGCCATCAAAGCAGCATTAACCTAAATAAAGATGCACCAAGATCAGCTGCTATAGTTATATTAAAAATCTCACATCTCACTAAATCTGTAATATAACTTACCAGAGGTTGTCCACTATAAGCACCATATATGCCTCCGTAATAGGTACCAATATATGGATAAGCTACCTGAGCCTGAAAAACGAATGATGTATTTATCAGGCCTGGAGGAATAATAATTTGTTTATCAAGCCTAACCTGAGCAACAGAAGAAAACAATGGTAAAAAAACTAGATAATGATAGTTATCGACAAGAAATCAGTCATATGACTCTTGTGTTTTCTTATTCTTTCTCATTAATCAGTCGAATTGTAGTCAAATTTTACTACTGGAACTTCAAGTAGAAAAAGATCCTAGGTAGCTGTTGCATAAGAGAAGAAAAGGAACAGATCATACTGCAGCTAGTCCTAACGGAGCCACATATTCTGCAGAGGATTTGCCCAGACTAGGTTCTGGATGTCCAGCAGCTGTAGGACGAAGCTGAGTTTCACCATATGGCTTCATGTGTTGCTATTGGCTAGTCAAATTAGCTGTCAACAAAGAGAGAAAATTCAGTATTTCAGTAAGTGACAAAGGCATCAAATCCTAATATCTTGTGCAAAGCTACAAACAAAACTGTATTCACCCACAAAGTGTATGAAAGTATATGACAGACAAACAAAATCCTTTTTCAAAAGCATTCCCAACTATTCACAATCATTCAACTGCTTTCGTAAAAGATAGCTAATAACTGAATTATTTCGTGACAAGTATCAGTGAAAGATTTCACCTCCATGTGACATTGCTCTATCAGAAATTTCTCCCATTGCAACAAACTCCATATGTCATTCTACCTCTTGCATAATACGCCTCGATATTTATAGTTAACAGAAAAGTCATGGAAATCAATCAGAAACAATATACAATGTATTTCATCTTTTCACGAATACAACAAATTATAGATTAACAGGTACTTGTTCTTCTTTCTTCTTAGATCAGGTCTGTACGATTAACATTGCCTTGTCACCCATGAGGCGCGAACTAAACTACACACATCATACCCACTACTTCATCATGAAACTGTCGCGGAGCACTTAATTCTTTCTCACGCACACAAAAGAGCAACATTTTCAGTCTAAAGCCCAGTTAATTACATCAGGATGCAGCAAAAAGGAAACATAAACAAGAAAAGGGCATGCTCACAATTGAGCATCAGGTTAGGAATTCCTAAATGCCATTGGTATTTGGTAACGAGCAGTAATCCTAACCACCACCAGGAGCATCCACACCACACCAAACGGAGTGGTCCAAAGTTGGACACCATCATCCACACGACCACACATGGTACTAAACCAATCAAATCAAGAGAGATTTAGCCGAGCTGCAGGCACCCACTGCTCCGAGGGCCCCCCGCAACACAACTCCAAGGCAGATTCTACGCGACAAGACAGCCAGCAGAAGGGAAGGGAAGACGAGGGGGATGATTACCTCGAGCGGTCGCGCGGATTCGCCGG
>CM002486.1:4272650-4297838 GCA_000325765.3 Leersia perrieri | reverse complement strand
TGACCCCTCCAGATCTTGAGGGGGCGGCTGCGACGGGCGACGACGATAGCAGCGGTGCCCGGCGCGGCACTGTGCGACGCGGCCAGTGCACTAGGGTGACCCCGGCAAGGGTGGCCGGCAACGACCTTTTTATACTTTTTTTCGTTTTTGCAGGTGAGTGGATATACCACCGCCTGCAAAAATTCATTTTTCATACAGGCACTGGCCTGCTCGGAAAAATCGCGTCCTCCTACAAAAATTGATTTTTGCGGGTGGGCGCCGGTCCACCTAAAAAATCCATGATTTTCCCAATTGATCTGAAATGGGCGGCTCGCCCGCCTACCCATAAAAACTTTTTTCTACTTAGTGGTCGTGCCAATCCTGAGATGCAAAATCCCTCTATGCCTAGCATGGACGAGATGAAAAATGGACGGAAACTTAATTTGTTATGAGCGATTCAAACTAGAATTTGAGTCCAGATCAGAAAAATATATATATAGGCCTTCGAACATGCCCTTAAGTAACAAAAACTGAACTATCCCCAACCATTTTTTTTATATAAACGGTAGATGGTAAGCTGTCGGAGGAGACATGGGGAAATGACGTGCAACAATGGAAGTGATGGTGTGGTCACGGCGACACAGGGAGGCGGGGCCATGGGGAGCCGAGGGACTAGATCCTCTGACTTAAAGTTAAAGGACTCTGTCACTGACATATGGGTCCAGGGGTGATGATACCCACATGTCAGTGGTGGAGTCCCGCTAACTTTAAGTTAGAAGATTACCTTCAAAGGCCAGGGAGGTGCTGGTGCGCTGAAGTGGTGAAAGCAATTCGGAGTTCGACGGCAACCAGGACTCAATGGGATGGCGACGAATCGAGAAGCAAATAAAATAGCTCATGTATTAGCACACTTAGCAGTTTGGTCTAGCTCTTCGTCGGAGTGGCGCCTGTGCGCTCCGGCGGAAATAGCAGATCTTTTGTCCTACGAATGTAACCCTAAATTTGTGAGCTAATATAAGTTCTCTCCTGGTTTTTTAAAAAAAGAACAACAAAGGATACGGTCAAAGAGAAGAGTAGGTTGAAGACAATGTCCATTCGGTATAACTGACGTCTATTATGTATTCGTGCTCTACATATATTGAAAAACATGTTATAATGTGATTGACATCGCTATTGAGGACGTACGTGCAAAGTCGCTAAGTCGTGCGCAAGGCCTGCAATACGGTGCGTCGTGACAATATATCCGGGACGCAGGACACCTCCCTCTCTGCCTAGCTAGCACGAGAAGAAACCGTGCAGAAAATTAATTTGTTACGAATCTTCGAATTAGAGTTTGAGTACAACATGAAAAAATATTATGGTCCCGTATTTACACTGGTTTTGAAAAAAATAATATGCCTTCAGATACCCTTAAGTAACAAACCAAGCTAGCTAACCAAGTTTTCTATAAATTAACCGTATACCCTATCAGTTGCCTGCCAATCGTTCAATACGGGAATTCGTTTTCCACTTTTCCAGGCTTCAGCAGTTCAACCAGATGGGGAAAAGAAAGAGGACCAACGACGAAACCCTAACCGATCCAGCAACCATGGCGCTGCCGCCGCCATCCCCTCCTTCGCCGGAGCGGACCGACTGGTCGTCCCTATCCACTGACATCCTCCTGGAAATCTTCACCCGGATCCCTCAACCCGACATCCTCCTCGGCGCGGGGCAGGTGTGCACGTCGTGGCGGCGAGTCGCCGTCACGGAGCCCTCGCTCTGGCGCCACATCGACATGTTCACCGTCGGCGAGGGCATGTTCGACGTGCCGTTGATGACGCCGCAAGCCGCCACCGCTTCGCGGAGGTGGCGCGGGATGGCTCGTGCCGCCGTCGACCGCAGCGGCGCCGGCGGCTGCGAGTCGTACCGCGGCCGCGCCGACGGGGAATTCCTCGACTACCTCGCCGGAAAATCCCCTTCCCTGAGGAGTCTCGACGTCGCGTTCACGTTCTACGTCACGGACGGCTTCTTCGACCGCGTGAAAGATAAGCTACCCCTGCTGGATCGGCCGTGGTATACCTGTACCGTGCCTGCTTCTTTCCCTGGTCGAACTCGAACCTCGTTAAAGTTTGCCTCATTTCCATTACGGAGGTGATATATATGAGTAGAGTTTTTACTAGAAAAACACCATATGTTAAATTTTTGGGTTAATTATATCCATACCATTAAAAACTTTTAAGTATTAATACATACCATTACTATTCGTGTATTTGTAATCATGCCACTGCTGCCTATATGTAATATTGAGATGCTACTTAAATACGTATTTTGCGTGTATTGAACAAAATTGCCCCACCCTCAATCTTCCCTCTCCCTTGTCTTCTTCCTCCACCACCCACCACATCAGCGCCGATAGGAGGGGGGAGAAGGAGTCGGGAAGCGGCGTAAAAGGGACTGGAGGAGGAGACCGGCACCGGGCCCGAGCACGGCGGCGGTACTCCTGGGTGTGGCGGCGACAAGGGATGCCGACGGCGAGTGGGAGGAGCGGTTGTTGCAGATCTGGGACTGCGGATCTGGGGTTGTGGATCTGTGGCTGCGACTTGACCTCCGCCGTCTCGCGTCTCGCCGCTAGAGTGATCGGGCTTGCCACTAGATGAGCCGCTGTCGTGCTTGAGCTTTGGTAGCATATCTCCCGAGTAAAGTTTTTACTAGAAAAAATAATGTGTATGGGATGAAGCAAATATAGTGAATAAAATTTTCATTAGAAGAAAAATATGTGCAGAATGGAGCAGATGTGGTGTGGAGGTGAGTTAATTTTTTACTCGCGCGCGAGAGGGTGTGTGGGATCTGTGAGGAACGCTACTAATGTTCCCTACACGTTGCGTGCATGCGTGTAGTGTAGAGGATTCGACATCTGCGTTAGCGACGATCGATGGGTTATCTATTTACCTTATAATTGAATAAATGGTTATACCAAAATAAATATCATAGTCATACAGTGTGACACTTCAAATGGTCAAAATCGTTCCATCGTCGAACATCAACAGCCCGGATAGAAAAAACTCCCGCATAGCAATCTACCGCAAACGCCGCCTCCTCCCTCCCCTTCTTCACGAACTCCTCCGATATCCTGCAATCGCAGTGTCCTTCCTGTGCCTCATCCCAGGCAGGCAGGCAGGCAGGGCATTCTGGCGAGGGTGGTGGTGGCGGCGGCGTGCTTCGTTTGGAGCTGCAGGACAAGGCTCTCGCCAAGGCGCAGGGGGAGATCAGCTGTCTCAAGGCGGAACTAGGCAACGCCAAGGCGAGGCGGGCGTTGAAGAACGAGCGGAGGCTTGGGACACAGCCACGCAGGTGCTCAAGTCTGACGGCAAGGGGGTAGCAAGCGTCGTCGTGGCGGCGGCCAGTGATCACTATTTCTGCCGCGTTAGCCGGTGAGACGGTCGTGTGGTCTTCTTAACAAGGACTTTTAAGGATCAAGGGTAGTTTTGCTTTTGCAGATTACTGTTTTAGCACATCATCTTGTGCTATGGACAGTGCTGATTCTGCTCGGTGAGCCGTTCTGCAACAAATTGCTAATGAAAAATCTCTTGGAACTTCAGAAACAGTAGATCGATGATGGTGTGGTGGGAATCACAAATTGCTTAGCCTATTTACCTTGCTATATAATAGTTGCATAAATTGTTTGCTACTTACTCCCAATGTACTCCCTCCGTTTTTTTATATTTGACACCGTTGACTTTTAAACTCAACTTTGATCATTCGTCTTATTCAAAAAATTTAATCAAATATATAAAAACAAAAGTCATCTTATAAATTTCTTTAATAATGAAACAACTCATATCAAAATAGATAACATTTGCATAAATTTTTTGAATAAGACGAATGGTCAAAGTTTTGCTTAAAAGTCAATGGTGTCAAATATAAAAAAATGGAGAGAGTATATTTTACTCTATAATTTATACTGTTTTTTGGTTTATTACAGGCCTTGGAAAGCAAAGGCAACAAGCCGAAGAACGAAACCCTAACCAATCAAACCACACCACGATCGTCGTCCTCTCGCCGTCGCCGACCCAGACGCAAGCGCCCTTCTCCTCCTCCTCCTCCTCCTCCTCCGCCGCCGCCGTCGTCTCCCTCGCCGGAATGGAAGGACGACTGGTCATCCCCGCCCATCGACATCCTCCTTGCCATCTTCATCCGCACACCTCAATCCAACATCCTCCGCGTCGTGGGCCATGGCCATGTCTGCGCGTCGTGGCGCCGCCTCGCCGTCTCCGAGTCCTCGCTGTGGCGGCGCATCGACCTCTCCGCCGCCACTGACACCGACGTGTTGTCCCCTCCGCGCCGCCGTCGACCACGCCGGCGCCGGCGGATGCGAGTCCTACCGCGGCCGCGCGCCGACAACGAATTCCTCATCTACCTCGCCAGAAAATCCCCTTCCCTTAGAAGCCTCCATGTCACCTCCTGGATCTACATCTCCGAGGAGGAATTCATCGCCGGCGTGATCCAGAAGCTCCCGCTGCTGGTGCGGCTGGTGTTCTCCCCTGGCGGCGGCAGCTTCTACGACGCGGCGACGGTGATGCGCGCCCTGCTCATCCACTGCCCCCGCCTCCAGGTGCTCGACGCCGGCGACTGCTTCACGAAGAAGTGGGTCAGCGGCAGGATGCGGAGGAGGTGTGCGGAGAGGATCCCGGAGCTTCGGCTGACGGATTACGATCATGAGTACGATTTGCATTAATTGCAGGTGCTGTGATTTTCCTACTGAGGAAGATTTAGACGAATTTGAAAGTTCGAACGCGATGGTTTACTCTCGCGGTTTAGTGTTAAAACTAGGTTTACGATTTAATTAATGTATATTTAATTAGGTATTGCTCTGGTAGTTGTTTTATATGTACTCATATAATCCTATTTGGTTAATTTAATGGGATATCTCACATTCTCGGTGGGGCGTGATGGGATGCTCTGGTATAAAGACTCGAGAGTATAAATTGATACGATTATTTCTTGTTTGTCCAGTAAAAGCATTGTAAAATAATGCAACTCAACGCATCACAAGATCAAAAACATTTGTGTCTAAAGTAGATTAACCATCCATCGTTGTATAGAATGATCCCTTCACGACACCAAATCTAGTTCTATTTTGCATGCCATTCTAGTATTCTAAAGAATTTGTCACAAAAATTAATTAGAAATTTTGCCCTCATGTCTACAGCGAGTTTCAAAATTCTCTCAAGCCCAATGGGTTTTGCTATCTAGCATCCGGGCACTGCAAAGCCAACTAGCGCACGGGTTTTCCGTTCTCCGTTACACTTCCATCAACACCACCCAACGTCCCAACCGAAACAACTTGTTTCCCATTTTCTCTTCGGCAGGCAGTTCAATTGAACAAAAAATATTTTAATACAAAGGAAATCAACCAATTCAAATAGAAAGAAAAATAAAAAAATTCAGATAGCAAAGAAATCAAAATTTTCGAATGGACAGAAAAATCAAATTTGTCTCTAATATGTTAAGCATAAATTAAATATTACAATTGAATTATTTGTTACAAGGGATAGATGTACAAAATTGGGCCAAATGTGCAATAAGCATATGCAAAGTAGGGTCAAATATGCAAGGGTAAAAATGTCCATTTATGTCTCGTTTAACACCGTTATGCTCACTTAACAGACTAGGGTCAGACGTATGCTTCAAATTTAAAAACCAGGGTCAAAATTGTAAAGTGAAAAAAGAGGATCAAATCTACAGTTAGCTCTCAAAATAAGACCAGTTATGTAATAACCCCTTTTTATCTAACATTTAATATCTCTCGCACATAAGTGGAGCTGCGGGAGAAATCCAGAATATTCTGATTCACTGTCTTTTTCATCCAATCCAACGGCTTAACTCCCTACCTTTTCTTGCATTGGATGGTCCAGATTGTTATGCTTACGTGGATCAATCATATTTTTATTTTTATTTGGGTTCACCTTTCACCTATAGAGATTGAAACATGTGAAAATCCAGAGAAGTTCTTATGTTCCAAAAGAACCATCAAGTCAATTGATTAATCTATTTCAATTCATTTCTTTTAACTCTCTATTTGAAATCTTTGGCTGCGTTTAGATCATTCAAAAAATTTTGGCCAAAAAGTTACATCAATCTTTAAACACATATTTAAAGTATTAAACATAGACTAATAACAAAACAAATTACATGTTCGGATTGTACACTGCGAGACGAATCTTTTGAGCATAATTAAGTCATGATTAGCCATAAATACTACAGTAACCAACATTTACTAATGACAGATTAATTAGGCTCAAGAGATTCGTCAGCCATCATTTTTTGCTGCAGGGAGTACGGGCTGCGTAGGGGTAGGTGGTGGGCCATCATTGTCAGCCACGCGAAGTTTGAACATTAAAAAATCTCCCGCACTTCCCAGTTCCCACTCTGCTCTTCCCCGCAGAGTCGCAGGTGACCGTTGAAGCTCGAGACCTCAAATCAAATGCCATGATAAAAATTCCTCCAATCCTCTGAGACCTCCACCGGGCACAGCTACAATGGCCGCCTCCTCCTCGTCTTCGTGCCACCGCCGCCGCCGAGGAGGAGGAGGCCGCTGGCGCCGTGGGCGGCGCGAGGCGAGGGACTGGGCGTGGCTGCCGCCGGCGGCGCTGCTGGTCGTGCTCGGCAAGCTGGACCACATCGAGATCCTGATGGGCGCCGGCCGGGTGTGCAGCTCGTGGCGCGCCGCGGCGAGGGACCACCACCCCCCTCCCCCCCCCTGTGGCGCCGCGTCGACATGCTGAACCACGCGGAGCTCTTCTTCGAGGTCGACCTCCACGCCATGGCTGTGCCCGCCGCCCGCCGCAGCGACGGGCTGTGCGAGGCCTTCTGGGGGGAGTACGCCGGCGACGACCGATTCATCCGCTTCCTCGCTGGCAGGTGATGGTTCAGTTAATCCCCGATTGCCCTTCTCCTGTTCGATGTTTTTCCTAACCCGGTCACCCCCAAATTGGAGATCGGTCGGTCTCCAAATTGACGAGATTAATTTTGCCGTTTCCATTTATGATGTCACTAGTTGTAATGCGATGTTTGTGTTATGTTTGCCGATCAGACGGGATTTTGCAGTGTTTGTGTTAGCCCCTCTAACAAAAATTCTCCAAATTGATTAAATGAAACTAAAAATTGGAGGTTTAAAATTCTATATACCGCAAATAAAAACCACTAGAAACAAAAAAAATCTGAATTTCCTGGCCAAAAAAGTTGATATTATTTGAACAAAATTTTGGTAAAATTTGCTAAATTCAAATAAACTACATTTCAAAACATCGAACCATTTTTTTTCCAAATCGACGCAATTTTGCCATTTTATCTCGCGACGTCATCAGTTCACCACTCTTCATGTAATATACTCGTTTGTATTGCAGGGCGCCATTGCTGAAGAGCCTGCGGTTCATATCCTGCTACGACGTCTGCCAAGAAGCATTCATGGAGGCAATCAGAAGCTTCCCACTGCTAGAGGAGCTTGAGCTCTCACTCAGCCCCAACGTCTACGGCGAGGCCTACAACGTCGTCGGCGAATCGTGCCCGAACCTGAAGCGTTTCAGGCTGAGCAAGATGGGCTTCATCAGCATCGAGGGAGGGGGATTCGACAAGGACGAGGAGGCCATGGGGATCGCCAAGATGCCGGAGCTGAGGTCTCTTCAGCTGTTCAACTGTGAGCTCACTAATGCCGGGCTGGTCACTATTCTTGATAGCTGCATTCATCTTGAGTCACTTGACATGCTTCAATGTTGACATGGAAGATGAAGCTGTTCGAGCCAAGTGTGGCAGGATCAAGACGGTGAAGCTTCCCCATAACTCTACTGCTGGGTACGCCTTGTAGGTTGCAACTCCTTCTAAGATAATAAAACGTAACCACGAGGGACCGTGAACGGATTCGCCTCTGGCCTCTGGGCACGTCGGAACCGCATGAGTTCACCGGGGTGGAGCACGGTCCGCCAAAATCGGCATAGGTTAGGTGCTATTGATGGAACATGGTAAGGAATTTCTTCTCGAGACATCCCCGTCAGTCAACTTGTCAGCGGTTCGAGTCCGCTTATCTCCAGCCCGTGAACTTAGCGGATACTATGATAGCCCCGAATTTTGCCAATTCGGCAGTTCGATCTATGATTTCGCATTCATGGACGTTGATAAGATCTCATTCCTAATAGGGATTGGCATCTTAGTTTATTAGCTTTTTTTCTCCCTGATGAGCAAGCGAGTTTCAGGTTCATTCACCCCACTATCGCCCTGTTCGGCTGGCTGAAAACAGCTGAAAATGACTGAAAACGGCTAGGGCTGGATGGTTTTTGTATAAGAGCTGGGTTGGTGCTGGTTGATTGGCTGGCTGGGCTAAATCTCCCAGCCAGCTGAACAGGCTGTATATCGTGAATCATGATGATTGACTATTTGACGGACTGTGCTTTAGTGGTTGGTTTACTACTTAGTCTTTTGCTCCATTACTTGGTCTTCTAGGGGGAAGGATAGTTTGACATGTTCTCCGTTTTTGTTTCGCTGGCCTAGAATCAAGTTCTAGAAGTTTAAATCAGCTTCGGATTATAATCCAAACTTGTGCCAAGTAGATATCTGTCGAGGACTCGAGGGTGATATTTAAGATTGTGATTTAGGTTCTCTTGTTATTTATGTAATCCTTATTTGTGGCTGCGCAGATTGCAGTTTTCAGTCCTTTACTACCTAATAATGTGTATTTCTTAGCAATCTAACGAAAAATTGTTTCTATCAAATTAACCCAAATTAATACTACCTGCGCATGCTTTCATGGATGGAGTAATTCTTTCATGATTTACACTATTTTAAACCGAATTCGAAAACATACATATGGCCTATGGGCTCCCCCCTCCCGGTGCAATATGGAATGGGCCTGGGCCAAGCCCGAAAAGGAAACAAACACGGCCGGGAAAAAAACGAAAAGGATCGCACGACAGCACGAGTCACGGCCACCAAACCCGTGATAGCCTTTTTTTAGCTCCGCCAGTTGCTACTCCCTCTTTTTAACTTTGATCATTCGTCTTATTCAAAAAATTTATGCAAATATCATCTATTTTGATATGAGTTGTTTCATTATTAAAGAAATTTGTAAGATAATTTTTGTTTTTATATATTTGATTAAACTTTTTGAATAAGACGAATGGTCAAAGTTGAGTTTAAAAGTCAACGGTGTCAAATATAAAAAACGGAGCGAGTATATATATATATATAAAAGGGCCCACATGTCAGAGACACTCGCGACTTCCCCACGCACCCCGCGAAAAGCGCACTTCTTCTCCTCGGCTCCATTTCAGCCGCGCCAAATTTCCTCCTCTGCCTATCCTGCCCCGCTCCCGCGCACGAAACCCTAACCCTAACCCCTACTCGCCCACGATGCCGCGGCGATCCCCCTCCCCTCCCGGCCTCCACCGCGGCGGCGGCGAAGTCAGCCGCCGGAGGAGGCGGACACGAGGAACTGGGCGGAGCTTCCCCAGGACGTGCTGATGGCCGCGCTCTACAGGCTGGGCAGCCGCGTCGAGAATCTCGGCGGCGCCGCGGGGGTCTGGGCGAAGGAGCTGCCGCGGGACGCGCATGTGAGGTCCGTGCTCCGCGGGCTGGGCCAGGCCGAGGCCCTCGGGGGCGCCGGCCAGGTGTGCCGCTCATGGCGCCGCGCGGTCGCCTACGAGGCCGAGCTGTGGCGGCGTCTCGGCGAGGCCGGGCCAGCGGAGGCAGAGGCGCGCCGCCCGCCCGCCGGCCTCGCCGTCGCGCGGGTCGCGGCGAGCCTCGGCGCTGGGCGGCGCGAGACGTTCGTAGCGGATCGCGTTGGGTGCGAGGGGTTCCTCTTCTACCTCGGCAAGCGGTGAGTGCGATACATATTTGGGGGCACTTGCTCGCCCCCAATTCTTAGGGGGAAAAGTTTATTTGTTTGAAGATACTTTTCCAAATTACATGGCCGATTGGGATCAAATTTATGAAAAGCATTAGTATTACCTGACAAATAAGTTAGTGTATTACTTACTGTATTGTACGCCGGCCCATTTCCTACTAGGAAGCTGAAATTCACGGAACCAGTAAAAATCATATGTAGTGGTTTGTTGGTGCATTTTATCATGTGCACTATTGCACTTATTTGTTTTTGTATCCCGGTGTTTCTCGTATCAGATTTATCTGCTTCGATTAGAATGGTGGTTTGGGGAAATTTGCAGTACTACTTTTGTAAGAAATCTAGTACATTGCAATCTGTCCGTGCAGACTATGTTCGGAACTGAAAGTAGAAGTTATGTTTTGATTTGGCGTTAAATGAACTTTTGAGCTATTGTAGGTTGTCTGTCCATTTGTTTGCTCAAAGAATTGATTACCTTTCATGAAAGAGTAGAAAAAGATACCTATTTTAGAAGTAGTTCCTTGCATCCAGCCTGCTTGTATCTTGCATGTTTGGTGGTATATATTGTTGATTACGCTACCCTTTTGATTGAGTTTGGTGGTTTACTGGTTTGTGGTGCTGTCTTCTTGTACATCAATCCCCAAATGTTCATGCAAACTATACTGTTACTAAGAAATAGCAAGTCTAGTAAGATGAAGAATTGCATCTTTAGTTTGTAATAAGATCAAGATCCTCTGTTTGCAGGTTGCCATACATTAGGAGCCTTTGCCTCATCTCTTGCTACAGCATATCTAATGAAGGATTTGTGGAGGCAATTAAAGGATTTCCGAACCTTGAGAAGCTTGAGCTTTCACTTTGCACAAATATCTTTGGGGAGGCTATCGTGGCTGCTGCGGAAGCTTGCCCACATTTGAAGCGTTTCAGACTTTGTAATGATCGCTTCTACTGTTTTGGAGATAAGTACATCAATGATCAGGATACCCTAGCAATTTCAACGATGCATGAGTTACGCTCCCTTCAGCTTTTTGGCAACAACATCACCAACAAAGGCCTATCAGCCATCCTTGATAACTGCCCAGATTTGGAGTCTCTTGATATACGCCATTGCTTTAATGTTAAGATGGAAATTTCTTTACAAGCTAAATGTGCTAAGATCAAAACACTGAGGCTTCCTGATGACTTAATAGATGACTATGAGTTTCAGGTCAAAAGCCCCATCAGGTTTAAATCGACTTTCCAGAGTTATGATTGTACTGGTGATGAATACTCTGGCCGAGATTACATGTATGAGGATGACACTGAGTTTACAGTCAAGGATGATCCTTTCATGCACACAGATGAGGATGAAGAAATGCATGGAAATGATCATGCCATCATGATGGACTACTACAAGATGCTCCTCCACGATATCGATTGGGATGAAGGCAATATTAATGAAGATGATGGACTGATCTAAACGAATGCAGTCTGCATGCTGTATGGCATGGACAGATATCATTTAACAACTTCTATCTCGGTGCTATGTAACATATCGGAACCCAGTTTTATTCCATTTTACCTTAATCAGTTAGGTGCTTGCCGTATGTTTTGAAAGCAGGACAATGTTATATTGCAATTTTTTTACC
The DNA here is from genome assembly GCA_000325765.3 of Leersia perrieri. NCBI lineage: Eukaryota > Viridiplantae > Streptophyta > Magnoliopsida > Poales > Poaceae > Leersia > Leersia perrieri. The sequence goes on along the minus strand of CM002486.1, from coordinate 4,286,363 downwards.
TGTCTTTGCCAAGAATATTTAATGATCGTATTTATCTGAAGTTTATAGAAACTATCTTGAATAATCGTTGGAAACATAATTACACGTAAAAATCAATTCGGTAAAACAAAATTACGGAGCTAGTGGTGAAGATGGATAAGAAGTCTGACATGAACAAGTAAACATGTTACACGTTGAAATTATAAAATGAAATTGAGACTAACAAGATCCATATAACACCGACAATGCATCAATCTTCAATTATACCAAGGCGGTAAGGGACTAAATGTATAATAGATTAACGCTACAAATGTATACACAATACGATTGTAAGTATTTCTAAAGGCGGAAGCACGAGTTGTAACACCAAATACAATCCCAATCTTACACGAACTTCCAATCTAACTCCCCACAACAAATTTCCGATGTAAATCCGCTGATCTTAACCAACTCAACCAAATCTCCCCACTCGCCACGCGACGGCGATGCCACCCACGTCTCTCCAATCAGTGTGTGCTCGACATGTGCCTTGAGTGAGTATTTCAATAGGCGCTGGAGACTAAGGGAAGCCTTGGGCCTTCATATGGTCTTGGACTTTGATGAGCATGCTGATTACTATGATCCTTGTTATGGCCTTGATTCCATCGATCAGGCCGACTGCGATGCGCATGACAGGATGAATCGGAAGTCATCGCGAAGATATCTGAAATTTTTTCGAGGGAAGAGGTAGCTATTTCATTGCAAGGAGAGGAAAAAATTCCGTCCGTAAGGACAGAAGAAGATCATGGTACAAGCATTGAGGCAACTTTTAAAGGAAAATAACATAGACAAGCAGCAATTTGCTAGTGTGCTGCTATGTTTTACTCCCGACACTGAAGTATCGATAAGGTTGGAATTAAATTTGTCACTCTGTTGTAGCCAATTGCACCATGAAGGTACCTGAGATGGGAATGGAGTCGAATTGGAATGAGAGATAGAAGATATGGCTGTTCTGAACTTGGGATTCATGCATCTTTCTGCTACAAGTAGAAATTTGATGGCATATTGACATCCTGTTCCATTTGACCAACTTATGCAGCAGTCAGTAAAATGGTAGTTGAAGTGCCATGCTTCTGAAATTGTGCTTTGTTCCCTCTATGTATGAGTCTGTCAGTCAGCGTTTTGAATTGCCTTGTAATTCCCTGAAGTCTGTCAGTCAGCGTTCCAAATTTTGCACGCTCACTGTCCTGACAGTCAGCTGCGACCTGCGAATAAGCGTGCCTCTACAAGCTGCGTGGGTGAAAGCAACGGTTCTAATTCTTATATGCTGAATCATGCGAAGTTCATGTCTCACTCTTTCAAAGACATGCATGTTGCCCATGGGGTGCTCTGTTTTCAGTCAGATGTTCAGAACTCCAAATCTGACGTGTGTTTTTTTTTTGTCGGGCTGACGTGTGTTTATACTTAGACTTGATGCTGTAGAATATTATAAAGTTTTGTATTCATTTAATTCATATGCCTGGCTTGGAGTATACATAGTGCCACACTGCCGCCAAGCTTTCAGAGTGCCTATTACAATTTTAAAAATAACAAAAATCACGAAGCAAGATCCCAATTTAATCTCACTATAAACAACTGGAGAAATTAATCAATGCAATACTTAAATCAAACATAGAATTAATAGGTTACCAACAGAAAGCAGTTGTTTTGAATTAAACTGGTTTTTGGTGGATTATGTTTAGAACTAATTTTAGAGGGAGGCAGGGTGCAATTTCATTTCGAAATCCCCAAAATTTCAGGAATTTCGGAAATTTTGCCCCCTCTCCTATATTCCGGAAATTTCAGAAATTTCAGCAATTTCAGAAATTTGGTTAAGATCTATCAATATGTAGTAAAAAATTATTTAAACTTTAAAAAATTTCATACCAAAATTCCCAAGATTTTTGAGATCTCGGAAATTTTGCTACCTCCCGGAAAAAATGTGAAGAACTCAGTTTGAGTAGAATTAGGATGATTTAACTCAACTAAGTTTAGAATCAGAGACATCTACTCAATTTGGAGCAGAGTTAAAATAGGATTTCCCAACAACTAAGCTAACTAAACACCAATAAAACGACCAAGTGACCAATCCGATTCAAACCCTAGCCAGCGATCCAAACTCTCACGCCGCAATGCCGCCGCCGGCGACGCGCCAAAGACGGCTGCGGCGCCGCCATCGCCAGCGCCGGCTGAGGAACGGCGCCGCCGTGACGTTCCACGACCACGTGACGGTATTCAACTCAATCCAATGGCCGCCGGAGCGGGATTGGTCGGATCTCCCCACGGACCTGCTCTGCTCCGTCTTCCGCCGTCTCGGCCACTTCGAGCTCCTCACCGGCGGCGCGGCGGCGACGTGCCGCTCGTGGCGCCGCGCCGCCCGAGGCGAGCCCGAGCTGTGGCGCCGCGTCGACGAGCGCGAATTCGGGAAGTACTACTGGAGAGTCCGCCGCATGGCCGCCAAGCGAGTCATCGTCGGCGACCTCCACACGCTGACGCGCGCCGCCGTGAAGTTTTCCGGCGGGCAGTGCGAGGCATACAGGGGCGAGTTCGTCGACGACGATCTCCTCCCCTTCCTCTCGGAGAAGTCAGTAAGATTAATTGATTTCTGTTTTGTTGTTTTTGTGAAATTTTTAAAACCCTAGATGTATATTATGGCTCAAGTTACATCAACCATAGCTAGGTAGTTTTACAAAACCCAAACTGTTGACCAGTCCTTTGACATATTTGTTAGCTGTAGAATTAAATCATAGGATTTATGAAATCTCTGAGTCATTATGAAAGCTTTAGCTATCTAGGTAAATTGTTTTTTCATGTAGGCATGAACTCTCGTGGTTGTATAATTCATAGCGTCTTTAACAACGATATAGTTTTCCAAACATAGCCTTTACCATATTTTTCTAGTATAGAATATAATATTCAAGTTTTTAAACTATGTATTTTATTAAAAGTTTGACTTAAATCTTATCCAAAACGTCAACGATTAAGAAACTGAATTGAGTAGTTACCATAGCATATCAAAATTAGGCCTCGTTTAGTTCGCGAAAAGAAAATTTTTGGGTGTCACATCAGACATTTGACTGCATATCGAAAGGGATTTTCGGACATGAATGAAAAAATAATTTCATAACTCGTTGAAAACCTACCATAGCATATCAAAATTAGGCCTTGTTTAGTTCGTGAAAAAAAAATTTGGGTATTACATCGGACATTTGACTAGATATCGAAAAGGATTTTCGGACACGAATGAAAAAATAATTTCATAACTCGTTGAAAACCGCAAGACGAATCTATTAAATCTTATTAAGCCGTCATTAGCACATGTGAGTTACTATAGCACTTATGGCTAATCATGGCCTAATTAGACTCAAAAGATTAGTCTCGCGATTTCCATGCAAAGTGTGCAATTGGTTTTTATTTTAATCAATATTTAATGCTTAGTTAGAAGTTTGGTTCAATGAAACTACAGTACCACCACATGTACTAAACCCCGGTGATTTTGTGCAAGTTGGAGCACAATATCAAAGGCTTCATGAAATTAACACTGTTTGTTTATTTACTAAGATTAAGTGTTACTTTCCAAGGCACCCTTGTTAAAGAGCCTCCACCTCACCAATTGCTGCAAAATCTCTGGTGGAAGACTTGCCGCTGAGATAAAAAAAGTTCCCTCTCCTCGAGGAGCTCGACCTTTTGCTATGTATATGTTTTGAACATTTTTCACTGTGGCCCTGTGATTACATTGAGTCTGCGGATAGCAGGGAGGTGTTGGAGGTGATTGCTAGTTCATGCCCACAACTGAAGCACTTTGGACACACGGAAGTGAGATTAAGGTGGTATACATATGACAACCCTGAAATTCTCGATGACCGAGCAGCCATGGCGATTTCAAGAATGACCGAACTGCGTTCCCTGCAGCTGTCCTGCCACAACCTCACAAATGAAGGGTTAGCAATGATCATTGACAACTGCCCTCACCTTGAGAACCTTGACATACGCTTGTCTAGCATTATCGACATAGATGCTACCATGAGAGCTAAGTACTACCACATGATCAAGACCAAGAAACTAAAGATGTATATGGTTAATTCTGAATATGATCTAGAGCTTATGCCTGACAAGCCGGTTAGCATGTGCTCCACGTGTCTGAGAATGCCATATGATATCGATGATGAAGGTTTCTCAGATTATAATTGCGATATTGTTTCAGATGACGATGATGATGATGATGATGATGCTTCATACTATCTCAGTCAATCTGATGAGACTAATTTTGAAGAGTGCGATGGAAGGCTCAATAAGAGCATTCATAGGGCCCATCGCCAAAAAAGAAAAGAAAATAAAATAAAAGAAAGAGAAGAAGAGAATAGAAGAGCATGCCTGAACCTGTAAATGAAAGGGAATGATTTGTAAATATATGTGTTTGTTGTATAATGGAATCATACGTGTCACCGTTCTTTCTCCCTAAGCTTAAGCTTCAGGTATATATGAGTATGAGGTTGTGACAATGAATGGCCACTACCATACGTATGATGTTGCCTTCTAGTCAAGTATATGTCTTCTTAGTTCTTACCGCCCTAGTGGCCTTGATGAGATTGATGTCAAATAGCATGATAGGATGCTTGACAAGAGCATGCGTTTTTTCCCTGAAAATTAGATGGAATTAATGATTCCTAGAGGCCTTTCTTGTACTATAAGAGAAGTTCACACCCTTCTCTCAACATGGCAGTTTTAGCTACAATCAGAGCAAGATAATGTTACTAGATCACTTTCGTAGAACAAACATGCGCAGTAGTTTCAACAGCATGTACAAGATAATGAAGTTTCAAAAGTTGTGCTTTATGCGTGCAGTGTCGGGCCGGGCCGGACTCCAATTAAATCAATAGAAAAACCGGATATGAAATTTACCAACGAAAAAACAACTATAGTCGAGATGGCATTGGCATACATCTTGACATATAATTGTTGAATTGAACTTCCTTTTTAAACCATGTTTTAAATTATAGAATGAACTGAAGTTGGAGTTGAATTAGGATTTAGGAGAATTAAATCTCCTTTTCTACTCGTGATTTCCTAAATTTCTACCGACATTTTTCTATCCTCGTAATAGTCAATTTTTTTGAGCGTTGGATATGCGTGGAGGTTTGTGCTCATGTATGTCCAGTATATTCGGCCACATATTGGACCTCACGTGTATAGATGGCCATTCAGCCCGCCCGGCATGGCCCGGCCAAGCACGACCCAGCTCTTGTCGAGCTAGCACGACCCAGTAGGCCGGGCGGGCCTGGCTATGCCTATCCACGTGCCACACTTCCGGCCTAGGTACAACCCAATAGGAGTCGGGCCGTGCCAGGCCGGCCTACCTTGCTGTGGGCTGAAACTTCTAAAAATAAGTCTATTTTTAGTCCTTAAACTATAGAGTAAGTCTAATTTAGACCTAACAACTATAGAATAAGTCTATTTTAGGTTCCTCAACTATACAATAGGTCCAATTTGGCCCAAGAGCTACGAAAACTAGTCTAATATAGGTTCCTAAATTATTGTGAAGCATTACTGGGCCATACCGGACCAGCCTACCGTGCCAACCCTTTAGCTCAGGCACGGCCGAACCATCGGGTTGGGCCGGCATGAGCCCAACACTGGTCGTGCCGTGCCGTCCCTAGGCCAGGGAAAATGGTCGTGCCATGGGTCGGGCCGTCGTGCCTTGGGCCTTATGGCCATCTATACTCATGTGGTTGGGCATAGTATTGATCATGCGGTGGCTTGCCCCAGGCTTCAAAGACACCATGCCGAGGCAATGCAGAAAATACAGGTCAACCATAGTTACATCACTGAGTTACACCATGCCTCCCGCTGTCCCGTGCCGCCCAGGCCTCCCACGTCCCTCGGCCTCCCGTGCCTGCAGAGTAGAGAGGAGAGAAAATGAGAGGGGAGAAAAAGATATGGGGAGAAGAGAACGAGTGAACAGAGGCAATAGGGGAAAGGATAAAATAAAGGAGAAGAAAAGAGAGAATCTGCGCGTAGCTGCACTTTTGTCCCGGTTGATTATTTCAACCGGGACTGAACGATAATAAGGGCCTCACCTGCTATTGAACCGGGATTGATGTGTTCTTTATAGCCTGACGGTGGTTTTCAGTCTCGGTTGGTAATACCAACCGGGACTAAATAAAGATTTGGTCTGGGGTCTAATTTGGTCCGAGACTAAATTTCTGGATATTTGCCCTGTTCTCTACCAGTGATAATTGCTTCCACAATTCAGAAATAGCATTAATTAAATAATGTAAAATGAATGACATTAACATTAATCGAACCATTTACATGCCTACTAATGAAGAGATAAGGAAATAGAAAACAATCCACTTCAATAGTTCCATAAGTCATTATTCCTTTGTACAGAGTCCAAACGATACATTGAAATACAATCCTGTACACAAGTCATGCAAGCATCAATAGAAAATGAGGAAAAAATGTTATATGTCAGATCTTCTATTGAATTGACAAGCACCAAAACCTATGCTGCAATATGTTTTGTAGTGACATGAACCTCTCATTCTGCTCCAATTTCTCCTAATTCCTGAAGATATAAAGGCCCAATACATAATATTCCTTTTCAGATGTAGCTCAGTGATTCACTACATTTTCTATTGTTCTGCAACTACTGAAGAGGAGTAATTCAATGGATAAAAAAAGTACTTAACAATTAAATTTGGCAAAAAGAAAGTTCTTACAGTTTTCTTTGTCATTTTCACATCTAGATGTAGAATCCACCAAAACATAAAATGTTGTTATCACATTACAGCAACAGATATCAAGTTTTAGTCCATTAGGAGATTGTTACATAATTTTTTCACATTGACATGTAAGCGTAAAGCATTGAAATGTCTTTTGAAGCTTAGCTTCTTTTTTCTCTGCGGAGAGTGAAGCATTTCTCTCCCTATCACGCCTTCGTCTAACTTTGGCAGCACTTAAGTTAGTAACATCACCAAGTACACCTCCTAACATATGGCAGCAACATTCAAGTCATATATGTGTATATAAATATATATTCGATAAGATAGAGGATGCAGGGTGCCGAGGAAGAAAAAACTGAAAACTACTCCCTCCGTCTCAATATATAGCTACTTATACCGGAGGTTTGGATGAGGGAGAGTTATGTATGGTTTAGATAGGAAGGTATGTGGGGTAATGGATGGTTGTGAGGAAGCTAAGCCGCCGCACAAAATTCAATGAAATACATTAACTTGTATATTTTCAGTTTGTACTGTGTGCACAAAGATTGGAGGAAATACGAGGCATATAAGGGTTAATGCATCATAAAACAAAGGTTTTTTCAATTTTGCAGGTTCCATAAACTATTAGCATCGTCAATTCTTCAAGATTTTGTCATCTCTAGTTCCTGCCCATGATGCTTGCCTCTGGTTGGAACTTAAAGGGCTTGAATTTTTTTCTTATATATTAATTAAACAATAAGTCAATTTTGTTGGGATATCTCTCGGCAAGAAGACCGGAGAAAATCCCGTAGCCGTTTCCACCTGACCATCTACGAGATTAAAGCGATTAAAATCGCTATTATTTCCTTCCATAACAGAACGCGCAATGATCGATAGCATGAGTAACTTCCATTTATTCGGATTGCCCCCGATCTCTCACAGTGCAAAATAAAAAGGGGAGACCGGCTGTGAAACGAGTTACGCTCTCGCTCTCTCAATCTTTCTCCCCAATAATCTCATTCCGATCTCTAAACACGCTGGAGGGAGAATGTGTGGTGATCTCTGTACAGTGCAGGTGGTGACCCGAAGGCCGCCGATATCCTGCTGCTGTCACTAATCGCCGGCGACTAGGACGTGATCAAGCCGGCGACACCACCGCTACCGCTGCTCCCTCCTCTCCTATGACTACTTCCCCTACACCGACGATCGCCGGAGCGGATCGAGGCGCCGCTACCTCTACTTCCTCTCCGATTCAAGCAGAAACCACAGTGGAAATGGCTTCAAACAATGGTCAGTAATCTATTCTGCATTAGGGTGATCATGTTAGGCTAAACTAATTATGATTTAGTAGATTAGATAAACTACAAATTTATCCTACATTTTAGCTTCTGCTGAATATAACATCGAAGAATAGTTCAATGGAAATACTGAGCAGTGAGCATTCCTTTGGTGGAAGTAAATGTGGCAGCAACATTATGTGCATTAATGTGACAACAGCAAACCTACAACATGTGCTCATGTACTCTCTTGATTGATTTAGTACGAAATATGGTCAAGCTTACAGAATTCTATGATTTCAGATCATGTTGAGACTTACAAAGTGCCCAGCTCCAAGAGTCCAGTAAAAATGCAGGTTCTTGTATGATCTGACGAACTCCTTGGTGGCTTTAGAAGTGCCACACTGCAAAGGCTGCCTTTGTAGGCTCGGATGTTCTTCAGTTCATCCCATATTAAACACATTAACCTCTAATCACACATCTAAACTGCTCAATGAACTGGCAAACATTAGAAGTAGAAAATAATCCCTTATTTGAGCTTCTTCAATGCTTCTGCTCTGATGCGGCGGAGGAGGAAAGGGCGATTCCACGTCGGAGGAGGAGGGCGAAAATGCTTGCTGGGAAGGAAAAGGAAAGAAATCATCGTCAATTACTTAACTGTGAGATTGTTGCATCAATTGGAAAGAAAATGGAGAATTGTGCGTTCCACGCGATCGCATTGAACGGCTGAGATGCGACGATGGATGCGTCGTAGCATTGGGGGGAGAGGATGAACTGCTTATTTTTATCCTTGGTTTAGATTTAGATCCCCTATCACTGCACTGGCACGTTTCTCCCTCGTGAGTTGTCAACAACAAAAACTCTCACATGCATGAGTAGTCAGCTTTGGAAATATTTTAAATCCTTCTGACACAATCAAAAGAAGAGCTGCCCGTTGTGTTCAATTACAAGGTTTAAATCTCCATAGAAGAATGAATTTATTTGGATACATTCAGCAAAAACTTTGTCCACAATTCAAAGTTTGTCCGAAAAATCAGTTGGAAGTATCGATCCGAAATTTTTGCCTCACCCAATTTTAATCCTTTCAATACGTAGTCTCTCTAATCTGAATCTGAAATCATCTGGTACTAGTTCATTATCCTGAAGCCTGATCGGCCAGTATCTATAAATTCCACCACCGATTCCAAGTTTCCAACAACCCAACCGCCATGGCTTCCCCGTCACGGCGGCGGCGGCGGCGGCGCCGTCAGCAAATCAAGATGACCCTGACAGTTCCCCTCGCCGTGTTCAACGACATGGACTTCCCGCCGGCGAGGGACTGGTCGGAGGCTCGGAGCTACCCATGGATGCGATCCTCCAGATCCTCCACAAGCTGGACCATGTCAACATCCTGATGGGCGCAGGGCTGGCGTGCCGGTCGTGGCGCGCCGCGGCGCGCGACGAGCCGTCGCTTTGGCGCCGCATCAACATGCGCGGCTTCGCCAACCTCCCATGGCGGCTGCGGCGAGACAGCGGCGTCATCGGAGAGTTTCTTCGCTCGTAACTTCTTCCAAAATTTGATATTGGCAACAAACTAAAGTTTTTTTTTTGGTAATGCCAAAATTTGAAGAGTTTTTTTTTCCAGCAAAGTGAACAGACCATTAATTTGTTTTGTTTAGGAGGTTAATTTAGTGTGTATATTGCGTGAACCAAAATTCAGCTTACCTCGGGTAAATAAGAGAATAGAGTATATACAATGTGAGGGATTTCAAATTAACTATCGATGACCTGTATAATTGCCGATAGTTTTTGAGCTAAAAATAGTTAAACGTAAGTGTAGTATAATTGGGTCGTAATTAAATTATAACTGCATTATAATAACCAATATGTAACTCCTTGCTCAAATTTTGAGTTAGTTTGGACGGTTGAAATTTTGACTATTTATTGGAAAATAAACCGTCGACTGCGTTTAACAATTCACCTATTTTATGTATAAGAAAGAAGTATCACAATATATTTTATACAAGCTTCGTCACTGGAATGCTCGATTATTTTGAATATGAGTGAAACAAAATAAACCCTTCAGTCCTACAATAAAATTCACCTCATCTCCAATCATCGAGTACATCAATTGGACTTTTAAAAGACAAAAAGGGAGAAAAGATCGTCTTACTCAACTGATCTTCTACGTAAGAAAAGAAATTGCACATGAATAATGTATGCGAAAGTTTTCATACGATAAAAAGTTGGTTACATCACTTTTTTTAATGTCCAGTACATATGCGTTTACAAAACGACGGCAGAAGTTCTACTGAAATATATTAGATAAAGCAAAACAAAAGCATAAAATATTTTTAATTAGCAGGTTACATAATCAAAGAGGTATACATCTTTGCACAGAAATCCTTCATTTTTATTCAAGAGCATTCGTTTGTTACATCAAGATTAGGTCGATATTATTTGGCACTCCCTTGGTCTCATAATATAACAATCTAGGAGAAGATAACATCGAACCTCGATCCTAGGCCCACCAATTGCAAACCTGGTTCAAAACATGTTATGTTAAACTGTAATACTTTATATATAATTGTTGTTGTACTAAAAATTACTCCTAGCTAGTGTGATTGACATTTTTTTTATATATGCTAATCTGAGATCAAAGGGAGTACTAACCGAATAATAATCATAAAACACCCTTGAATTTCTGTAGGGCACCCTGTCTGAGGAGCCTTCGCCTTATCAGCTGCTTCTGGGTCACCGAGCAAGGAGTTGCGGCGATCATCAAAAAATGCCCTCTCCTAGAAACCCTTGACACGCCAGGTTGCGAGCGAATCGATAGGCACGCTGACACACTGCGTGCCAAGGAGTTGATCAGCATCCGGGCAGTCCATGGCTGGCGCTGGATCTGTCGCGAAGACGACAAAGACTTCACTGGCCCTCCTTGTCGAGGTACCTGCTGCTATTGGTTGTGCGGCGGCTGCTGCTGCAGCGACAGTAACGACGACGACAATGGCCAGCTGGATGAGTATGATGACCTTCTCAGTTTGTTGGGATATGGTCGCTACTTCTATGGTATTCATGAGACTGAATTCGACGACGATCAGGATTACAGGATGATCGATAAGGGTGATCGCAGGTACCTGAAAGCTGAAGGATGGAAATGGATTGAGTGTATGACAGATGCATGAATTTATGTGTTTGTGATGAATGGAGATTAGGCAGCTGACCACTGTTGCAAGTTCGACAAATTTGTCATTATTTGAGGATCTGCTCTCGTCATCTTCAAGCACCGATATATGCTAGTAAGAAACATGTACATTCAACAGATATATGCTCATGTATTGTTTTGGCTGTGTATGTCCTTCGTGGATATAGAGACTGGATTAATGAATCCATTATCTAAAAAAAATAAACAATCAACAGAATCACAGAGAGACAGAGGATTGCTATACTGGAAGTGCGCTGCTTTAATTATGTGAAGGCTGTGGTATCCTTGCTTGCCAAGTTCTCGCCGTTTGTACAAAGAAATAAGAGAAGTAGGATGATTTGAAAGAAAGAAATGTTGAATTCACGACACTTTTCCTGATGCTCAATTTATCCCTGGACGTCTGCTAGTAGAAATTTAATCAGCTTTATGGATTTCCTTGCCCCTTTTCTGTTCAGGCGCTTAAAATAAGCACATGTATTAAATATGTTTATGCCCATTATTCCTATATAAGAAAGGGGCTATTGAGGATATTAATATAAAATTCATGCTCATGTGGTGATCAATCCTCGTATTTGAAATTATCTATAAACTGGTATTGGTAATTTGGTATATGTATCCAATGAAATATTGGTAATTCGTCAATAATACAAACTTTCTCGCAAGCATGACTTGTCAGCCATGAAAATCCTTCTAACATAAGCAAAAGAAAGATAGGTCACTTGTGTTCAACTACATAGATTTATGATCACAAAAATATCGAATTTCTTTGAATTTGGCAATTTGGTTTTTCAAATTTTAAAATTTGTTGAAGAATTTCACAGCCACAATTTCCGCCGCAACCATGTTCTTTTTGTTCCGAAAATTGAAACACTACTCAATTGTTATATTAGGCTCATGTATGCATTAGCTTGTATATCCTTCGTGATATAGAGACCGGAGGATCGCACGCAACTTTATCCTGATTTGTGTCGGACACTTGCACGTACTGCAAATTCGAAAAGGACTAGTTTCAAAAAAAAATCGAAAAGGACTGACACATATTGTAGTTAATCATTTTTCTTCTCTAGTTATGCTAGCCTAGCGTGTCCCGCACATCGGTGATCCATCCATCGACGATGCCTTCTTCTTCCTCGCCGCCGGCAACCACGAAACCAGCTCAAAGTTGTACTCGCCGGCGGCGGCGAAGGCGAAGCAGCAGGAACGGGGGATGCGCTTCTAATCACCCGCCGGCGGCGTCGAGGGACTGGGCGGATGGGCTACTGATGGACGTGATCACGCACATCCTCGGAAAGCTGGACACCGTCGAGCTCCTGCTCGGCGGCACGGCGGCGGCGTGCCGCTCCTGGCGCCGCGCCGCGCGCGACGAGCCGTCGCTGTGGCATCGAGTCATATGACATCGAGTCGAGATCGATTCGATCGATCTCCTCCTCGTTAATTACCTGAATTGGTAATTGGTTGCCCTTAATTAATTAAGAGTGAAATTTGTGGACAGTCTTAACTTGGGTGTGGCCGTGTGGGTATCACTTAGATCCAATAACTCGTAGTAAATAGCACATTACTCCTAATGTGGATGATTTTGTTTTAATGTATCATCACAATCTAAATCTCGTTTGACTAGCTTTGACTACACAGCCCTTTTTACTACTCTTAACTTTTCGCACCACTTCACCTCAATACACTATCCACCTTCTCTACTTGCATCTGGTCTCTCCTCTAAATCCTTTTCTTCCCTTCCGCGTGTGTTCTTGGTGTGCTATTCGCCGCACATGCAAAGGAGGCTGTGATCCCCCATGTGGCGTAGACAGCGAGTGGCACGAGCCGCGATGAATGAGACAATAACAGTGGTGGCCCAAGCGCTGAGCGGACGATGAGGTGAAGCACGACAACAACAGTAGCTTCATGTCCCTCTCGCTGGCAGAAACCATGGGTCCATGACTAACCACCGCCCCATTCGCACTGCCTCCTTTCTGGTCATTTCCCACTTCTTCCATAAGATATAGATGGCGAAGCTTGACGGCAATGGCTGAGAGTGATAGGAGGTGTCGTCCTACGTTGGAAGGGGGAGACAAAGCTGCCATGCTAGTATACGACAACTGAGGGAGCAGCTTCGGGAACTCCTTGCCAGCGAGCTCCATGGCGGTGATACGCACCACCGCTGGCCCTTCCCGATTTGGACCACGATGATACATTAAAACGAAATCATGGATCTCAATGTGCAGTTCACAGGTTGTTGGATATAAGTTACACCTACGCTCAAGTTTAAGTACCGGCCATGAATTTCACTTTTAAGCTTATCACTGCTTCTTTGTCGTTGATTTGGACAATTAACTTTGGTTGAAATAAATCAGGGTCCTTCAGACTATTTTACGATATGTTCTTCAGTTTGGTTTAGCACTATTGTTGTGGTTTAAAGTATCGATATTACAAGAATATCGGGATCACTGATATTTGGGAATATTGTTCAAAATTTGTATAAAAACAGCTTAATTTGTTTAGAAAATCACATAGATTGTATCTAGGCCATTGGGTATAAAAAACAACATATATA
>CM002486.1:4239752-4272550 GCA_000325765.3 Leersia perrieri | reverse complement strand
TATATAAAATCTTTAACCAAGATAATATCACTAGCTGCTATGAGTGTTTGTGAAGGAGAGGAGAGGTTCGGTGATTGGGGATTGGATAATTTTGATAGTGTTTTGACTGGCTAGTGCTTTGGTAGACACTTTGGGCTAGGATCAAATGTTGGTAACAGTGGACCATGGTAATTTAGGCGTCAATTTCAAAAGTTGCCGATATCGGATTTCGTCTGCTATCACCGATATTTAGGATATCCGATATATCGCTCAAATTTCAAACCCGGAGTATATACTGCAAGTCAAATTATTATCAATATATCTACTGAAAACTATAGAAATGAGAGAGGCATATAAATAATGTTATTTTGAATAACAGTATTCATTTAAACCAGGTCTTTGCCTCTGTTTGCAAGTGCTTCCATGTATAAACTTGAAAAGGCAGAAACAAAGTATATATGCATAATATTCCTGATTTCATATCTTTCAATTCGGTGAGCTCCCTAACTAAGAGATATTTTATGGTCCTTCACATTGTACCTCAAGATACCAGTATCGTGAGGCAGAAACAAAGTATATATGCATAATGTTCCTGATTTCATATCTTTCAATTCGGTGAACTCCCTAACTAAAATCCAACCGTTGATTCAACATGGATTTATTTTAGTACCACGCGGTACTGGTACCTCGAGGTACAATGTGAAGGACCATAAAAACTCTCCTAACTAAAACTAATGCCCATCTAAATTCTGAACTGGTTCTGAAATTAGTTTTGTTACATCCTCTTGTATTAGTACTTGCTATTCTAAGCCCCTAATTAGTTTTGTATATTCTGAACTGGTTCACCTGCAATTAATTTTCTTCTTTATATTTAATTGATGAATATCTGATCCTAGCCTCCCCCATGCTTATGAAATTTCTTTTGCAGAGCAAAAGTCCTACTTCTGCTTTTTTTTTTTCTCTTTTCTTTCTCTTTGGAATAAAACAGTAGGAGCTCAACCGATTCAATTAAGAATAGTATGGAGAGGATCACATATATACTGATTTTTACAATTATACACATATAAAATTAAAAACAAGAGCAACAACTAATACAGAACTAATCACCCCTAGTTAACGGAATCCCGTTGGCTGCTTCTGCATTTTATTTACTGTGACGAAGTGTCAAAGTATGGCTTACTAATATCCAGTGCTATCCTTTCAGCGCTCCATCTCTAAAGAGCCTTCGCCTCACCCTCTGCCATGACATTAGCAGCGAAGCATTTGCCGCGGCAATATCAAAGTTCCATCTGCTTGAGGAACTTGAGGTCTCAAGTTGCCAAAGAATAGAGCATAATGGGCTGCCTGAACTTGTTGCCAAATCATGCCCAAAAATCAAACACTTCAGATACACGCGTGCTCGACAGTCATATTCCGGTTACAACATTTCCAACCCTGTCAATGACAGAGGAGCCCTGGCAATTGCAAGCATGCGTGAATTACGTTCTCTGCATCTTTTTCGTGATAATCTGACCAACCAAGGGCTAATGGCAATCCTTGACAACTGCCCCTACCTTGAGTCTCTCGACCTTCGGATTTGCGGTAATCTCACGATGGATGCTACCTTGGAAGCTAGGTGTTCCATGATCAAGACAAAGTCAATACATCAGTGTAACCCTGATGATGAAGATGAGGACTTTCAGCAAGGCAGCCCTGTTAATTTCTGTTCTCCCGACATGGATTCGGACAGTGATCTCGGTGACATTCTGGGCATCGAGGAATACGATGATCAGTATGATTGTTTCTACGTCTAGCTTAATGCACGTTCTTGGTTATGGATAAAATAGATTTTTGAATGTATCACCTATGTAACCATGTTTTTGCTATAGGGAATCTTCACATAATTTGATTTTATATGCTGCAATACAATTAGAATGGTTTGTTCTTTAGAAAAAGTTTGTCATATATCCAAAAATTGAATACATGATTGGTATACCATAGGGATTCGTTGGTACCAAAACCAGCCAAAACTCGTAATAAACACAAAAGGGAGATGATTTTATACAGATCCGGCCTCTAAGCCGGCAACTATCTTCCTCTTTCCCCCTCCTGCCCCACCCCACCCCCGAACTCTAAATACACGGCCAGGGTTTGCCATCGTCTTCGCCGAGCTAGGCCGCCCACTGCCGGAGCCAGAGCCGACGAAGAAATCGGCACACCGTTAGATCATAATGGCGCGCTGACTGTTTCGGCCACGCGTCGCCTCCCCGCATCGCCCATGCGTTCATTGCTGGATGCGACAAATGGACGAGTAGGAGATAAATAGATTATATGAAAATAATACCCTCTCCAAATAAAATTAATTTTCTACTTTAGCAAAAAAAAGTTAATCTTTAAAATTTTGGGTCAAAATTCAGTTGGAGAGTAACCGAACTTGCTGCCAAATCTGAATCGGAATTAGAAATCTGCTCAAATTAGTTCAGTACAATCTCCCCCTTTCGAGATGTCTTTGCACCAAATCTGAATTTGAAACCTTTATTGGCATCCGGTTCGGTCAGTATCTAACTATCTATAAATCCCACCACCATCCCCAAGCTAGAACCCGATCGACCGCCATGGCATCCCCGTCGCGACGGCGGCGCCGTCGGCGGCGAACCAAGAGGAACCTGTCCCTAGACCGTCCCACTCGCCGTGTTCCACGACATGTACTTCCCGGAGGAACCTGTCCCTGACGCGATCCTCCAAATCCTGCACAAGCTCGACCACGTCGACATCCTGATGGGCGCCGGGCTGGCGTGCCGGTCGTGGCGCGCCGCGGCGCGCGACGAGCCGTCGCTTTGGCGCCGCATCGACATGCGCGGCTTCGCCCGCCTCCCCTGGGAGATGCGGCGAGGCCGCGGCGCCGTCGGCGAGATGGCGCGGGAGGCCGTGCGGCGCAGCGCCGGGCAGTGCGAGGCGTTCTGGAGCAAGAAGTGCGGCGACGACGACGTGCTCACCTTCCTTGCCGAGCAGTGAGATCTCTATCTATCTACTCTTATCTTCTTCTCCGTTCCAAATATTCAACTCTAGTTTTTTTAAAAGTTTATTCTCCTCTAGGGTTTTGTTTTCTTTATTAATTGGTTAGTTTGTGTTTATTTAATTTTTTTACTAGTTGCTTAATTGTACATGCTTGTTTAATTTGTTATGTTTATAGGAGGTTAATTTAAGATAATTTGGAACCAAACTGCAGGATTTTCTGTGGTAAATAGAAAATATATAAAATATGTAACTACGAATTAGCTATTTTTTAAATATAAAAAGAAACTTCACATATATCTTATAACAAACTGCATTACTGCAGTTATCAATTATCTTAAATATGAAACAAAGATAAACTCTTCACTCCCACAATCAACTTTCACCTCATCTATGGGTGCATAATGAGTGTAGCGATCAGTATAGTGGCTAATAGCGAGCTAAATCGGGGCTATATAATTAAGCCAGCTAGACCTTTCTCAATTAGCTATAGCCGAAGGTAATGGCAACTATGGCCGGAAATTTTAAACCTTGCAGGAAAAAACTTGAACAATACAAAAGAAAGTTTTCTTATGGAAATAACTTAGATCATCACTCCTAAATAATTTATGTCCAACAGAAAAATAAATCCTAAATAATTTATACAGTTAAAATTAACTCGTGCGATTGATACATTTTCTTATATATAAAAAACTACGTATCGCAACTGATTATCAAACAACCTTGAGGAGCCTTCGCCTTATCATGTGTTTACGGGTCACCGAGATAGGAGTCACTGCTATCATGCAAAACTGCCCTCTCCTAGAGACCCTTGACACACGCCGGGTTGCGAGGGAATCGGGCTAGATGTTACACTGCGTGCCAAGAAGTTGAGCATCCGGGCAGTCCATGGCCAGCGAATTAGCTGTCGCGACGATGACGAAGACTTCACTGGCCCTCCTTCTCCATATTATCCCTGCTATTGGTGGTGCTTCTGCGGCGGCCTTGGCTTCGACAACGACGACAATAGCCAGGATGAGTACGGTGACCTGCTCGATTTGTTGGAATATGGTGACTACTTCTATGGTATTCATGAGTCTGAATTCGACGACGATCAGGATTACAGGATGATCGATAAGGGCGATCGCAGGTGCCTGAAAGCCGAAGGATGGACATGGAGTGGATGATCGGAGATGCATGAAATGTATGTTGTGATGGAAGTGGATTAGGCAGATTAATTGCTGCAAGTTCAGCAAATGTGTCACTGTTTTATCTGTTATTGTCTTCTTCAATCACTGATATTATGTTGAGAAATATGTACATTCAAAAGAATCGCAGAGTGACAGATGATTGTTAGATGATCAACGTTTGCTAGAGCCTGGAAATGCACTGTTTTCTCTGGAAGCTGTGGTATACCTGTGTCCTTGCTTGCCATGTTCTCGCCGTTTGTACAAAAAGAAATAAGAGGAGTAGGATGATTTGAATGAAAGAAAGAAATGTTGAGTTCATGACATTTCTGCTATTTTGATCCTCAATTTATCCTTGGGCATCCGCTAAGAGAAATTTAATCAGCTTTATGGATCTATCTCCACGCCACCATGTACATTGAAAACCCTATTTCTCACTTATTAATATAACACCAACGCAAGCTAGAATTAAACCTACCCAGGAATTAATATATCCAATTAAACCTACTCAGGAATTAATATATCCATCCCAAATCGCCATTGGCTTCCCCCTCGCGATAGCAGCGGCGGCGTTGTGAGAGGAGGAGGTCCGTGACAGTCCCACTCGAGGTGTTCCACAACATGGATTTTCGGCCGCCGCCGGCAACAGACTAGCGGGGCTCCCCATGCGTGGACACGATCATCCAAGTGTTCCACAAGCTGGACCACATTGACATCCTCGTGGGCGCCGGCTAGGCATGCCGGCCGTGGCGTGCGACGAGCCATGCTTTGGCGCCACGTCGACATGTGCGGCCACAGCCGCCAGGTCAGCGCGCTCGGCGCTCTACGCCGCGGGATGGCACTGTGGCACAACAAGGGGGTGGCCGGGTAGGTTTTGATCATTTCGCTTTTTCTAAAAGTGGATGACACATGAAAGAAGCGGCAAAAATTAATTTATGAATGAAACTTGTACAACTGTTTATTCATAATTTGAAATATATCCAAGATTGAAAAAAAAAGATTACCATGTGAAAAAACCTTAAAAGTCAACTTAAGTTTGAAAATTTTAAATTTTGGCTACGGAAGAAAGGTAAAAGCAAAACGATGCGAGCCGTACTAGTGCTTCGGGACAACAACCAATTCCTCCACTTCCTCGGCGATACGTGAGATTGAAATCCCCCCTATTAGGGTTCTACTTTGGTATTCGTTATTCCTGTTTGCTTTGGTTGAAATTGGCTGAAGAATAGCCGACAGATATCATATATGCTCTCGTTCGATTCAGCTCCTGATGTGATGTTTAGTGCCTCATTTATCTTTGATTACAGCAGAAATTTTGTCATTATGGCCATCTTGTTCATTTAATTACATATGGTTTTAATTAAATTTTTCTATTTATACGGGGGTTACATATTTTTACACTCCTCTGCAGATCAGTTTGCCACTACAACAAAATTCAGAGAGGAAATGCTGTCCTAAACTTTTCTGTGTAGTTTTTTTTTTCTGTGTAGATTCGTTGGTCCTCTTTTTTCCTTAATCCATAATTGGATTATCTAACAAGTGATTCTTAATTCCTTGCTAGGTACTAGGATGTAATTCCTGCTGGACTAACTTGCACCGGAGCACTTTCAAATTTGAAAACATGAGCTGTCCAAATATATATGAGCTATGAAATCGTTGTCACATAAGCAGAAGAAAAAAAAACATCGGCCGATTTAATCCACAGGGGTTGAGAACTTGAGATCTCCAAAATTTCTAGTGGATCCAAGTACAAGGTGCTTCCAGATTAAAAAAAAAAGTAAAATCGAATAACTTTGAATTCAACGAAAATTTTGTTCGAATTTCACAGCTTATCAAATATTATTGTCACCTCAATATCAGCCACCCAGATCCTTATTTATTTCAAAATTCAATACCCTATTCACTCCATGTCTGTATTTGAAACCATATACATGTACAGTATCCTAATCTGTAGTATAATACTATAACTGTATCCGTGTCCGTGTATATCCAAATCTATAAATTCCATTATTCCACCGACTCCAATGATAGTCAGATCAGATCTCTCCATGAATTCCCCATCGCGGCTCCCCGTCTGGCTGCGCTACCGGCGCAATGCCTTCGACGACCTGGCGCGGGAGGCCGTGCGGCGCAGCGCCGGCCGGTGCGAGGCGTTCTGGAGCAAGAAGGGCGGCGACGACGACGTGCTCTTCCTCCTCGCCGAGAAGTGAGAAATTAATCTACAACTTTTGATATTTTCTAAATTAATCTACACTTTTGATATTTTAATTTCTTTGATCGGTTCCAGATTTATCTTAGGGTTATCTTAGGTAAACACTCATCCTTCTTTCGTTCCGGATTTAGTGCTTTGCATTTAGCAGATTAGTATTATATATGATACTCCCTCTGTTTTTTTATATGACCAACGTTATATATTTATGACCTGAGGGAGTATATACTCACGATCCAGAGCTCGAACCAGCTGGTGCATGATTAAGTGGGATAAATAAAAAATTATAGCGATATATATAATGTAATTTCTAATTACTTAGGCATACATGTAGAAAAGAAACTAAAAAAACTGTGCTTCAAAATGTAAGAAACTCAAACTCACTTAAGTTTGACCTAGATTATATAAACAACAGAAGTAATATTTTCAACACAAAACATATATACTAGAAATACGTATTCAATGTTTAATTTAACGAAACTAATTTTTATATTATAATTGTTGCTTTGTTTTTTATTAACTTAGTCAAACATAAAGAATTTTGACTTTGAAAAAAATCAAAACATTATACATTCTGAAACGGAGCAGTAAACTTTGGCCCACTAGTTATGCTGTGAGATTTTTCCAATAAATAAATAAATTCAAAGCATGAATCTCAATGCAACATGCAATGTCTTAGAATGTAGATGCACATACACTTAAGTTGCAAAACTCCTCTTCCTCTTTGACACATGTTAAAAATACACACTTTTAAAACCGTGAATTTTTTCTTAGCTACATCAATTTGATAAGCCCAAAATATGCGTCCGTTGAAACAATTACAATTATGGTTTAAATTAACTCACAAAAGAATACTAGAGACATTCGATTGCAAAGGCAATCATTCTAGGAACACAAGGAATGCTACTGATTACTGATTGATCATTTTAACACCCTTGAATTTTTGTAGGGCACCATATCTGAGGAGCATTCGCCTCATTGAATCCAGTTATGTAAGCGAGGAAGGAGTCGCCGCGATAATTCAGAGCTGCCCTCTCCTAGAGACCCTCGATGTGCCGGGTTGCCATGAAATCCTCAGGGAAAATAATGGCATCCTGCGAGGCACGAAGTGCAGTATGCGGGATACTGACCTGTATAATGGCGAGGAAAGCGACAGTGACTATGGCGACGATGACTTCACTGGCCCTCCTTCTCCATGGAGTAGCATGTGCTTCGATGCCTTGTACTATGACAGGATGAATGATTTCATAGATATGGATTATTTCTTCGAACCTTATCGCTACTACCTCTACGGCATTCATGTGACTGAATTCGACGACGAGCAGGATTATAGGATGCTCGACAAGGGTAATCGTAGGTACCTGAAAGCTGAAGGATGGACATGGAATGGATGATCTTCTGCCTGCATGTGTATATATGGAAGCTTGTTTAATTAGAAATATTTGATTGTCTGATCTGCTCTCATCTTCTGTAACCGATGTTGATAGACTTGTGTAGATGATCATCCCACTCCATTTATGATCATGGAGTTGCTCAACGTTGCTCTGCTGAAGTTTGCCGCTTTCTCTATGGATGGCGGTTATTAACTTTTCAACCATTTCTAGATGATAAACGGCTTATAGATGGTGGTTTTAGGGGAATCGGCAACTATGATGGCGACACCTATTAGGGGTCCTGTAGTAGTGATGCCCGTGATTATCTTAAAAAAAGCACACGTCCTTGATGGGCTCTTCCGCCCGTGATGCCTCGAAAAAAGTTACTAGTTAAATTGTATTAAAAAAATAAAATTTCTTAATTTATCGGCGAATAATTTGTTTTGGGACATAGTCTAAGTGTTGTTTTTCAACAGACAGACAGAGTGCTTATACGTGATGAAAATTTCTTTTCTACAAAAAGAACAATGACGGGTCAAGTGTTGTGTAGTCTATCTATCCACTTCTTTTTTATAATGAAAATTGTTTTACATCTCCGGTCTTTGTCGCTAGACACACAGCCAGCAAGTTGTCATAGTAGAAAATAATTAAGGTGATGGGACAAACCCCCAACTCCCTATAGTATAAAAAGAACTGGTATAGAATTTTTAAATCATTTAGATTCTATCCAGTGACCCTATAGCTACTACGCCACTCAAAGTGGAATAGAAGATTCTTGGCTACCGATTTCAAGCCTGTAGCACCATTGCGTATAATATCTTGTTGCTCCTGTGATAGCATCATACACTAAGAATGAAGCCAACTAGAACACATGAAGATAACCTGTATAGTAGTAGACAACTTTTTGTTATTAAAAACCACATCATTTCGGCAACGCCAAATTGTTCAGCACAAAGCACTAGTACCAAATAAAATCATTTTTTATAGGTCTAGACAAACCCCTTAGCCAAATACCAAAAATATAGTTCACGTTACGGGGAGGGGGGATATTAAAGGCAAAAAAAGACGTACCGCCACACAAAACGTATGACATGACAATCTAAGAATAGATGTTGAATGGTTTCTTGTGCATTAAAAAAAACAACACTGCTTCCCCCCCTCCCCATTCCTTTTTGCCAGGTTATCTTTTGTTAGAGTTACTTTTTTTGAAGAAACCACATAAAAACTTTGATTTTCAGTGGTACCTTCAACTCCCATAAAACCTAAAAGTGCAAGTGCCTTTAATATAGTTTTGGTGATAAATAACAAGTCTAATTATATGAGACTAATATCTTTATGAGTATTTATTTGTGAAGTCTCATTTGGATATGATAATGGAAACATGAGAGGTATTTGCTAAACTCCTAATATTTGTGTTTTATGGTCCAAGATATAGAATGAACTCTATTTATACATATGCATATGTCTCTCTTTATTCATATATATGCACATCTTTAGGGGGAGCTCATTCTATATCTTTCATTCAACTCTATATGTTTTATATCCGGTTGTCATTTCATCACCAAAAAGGGAAAAGATTCAAAAAATCTATAATCAACAATTTGAGTAATTGTTGCTCTATGACAAACCGACATTATGTAACTGACCTTCTCTATGAGTTTGTAAATATGTTGTTCCCGGGCTTTATATGAGTTGAGATACAAGCGTCTTCATTAATGTTGGATCGAGCTATATGAGTATTTCTCTAATCTCTATCTATACATTGATGTGCCAATATGTATTATTTCCATGTGATTGACTTATGCATTTGAGACTAATGTTTTGTTTGAACCATATTTTATTTAGTCTCTCTTTACATTGAGATCATGAAGATGAAGATATGCATTTATTGTTAAGTCAATATTCAATAAATGTCTTCTATTCTTGTATAGGATAAACTCCCAAATGTTTATCTCTAATTATGCATACACTTGCTTCACAAATATATTTTGTATGTATACATTTAGTGGGAGCAAATCCTATACATTGTCTATGCATGTATTTGATCCTATGTTATTCAATTACATCTATTTAGGATCATTATATTTGAGCTTACATTTGAGTATATAACACATGTGATGTTGATTAATACTTGTCATATTTATTGATATCATTTATATGCGATTGGTTGGTCAACAAGTGGAGATTGACAACCGGATCTTTGGGACTAACAATTTCATTGAGTTGAATGAAAAGAATAGGTCCCAAAAATTGCTAAAGGGTGTTGATGCTCAAGTGAGAGCATAACACCTAGAGACAAGGTTGACAAAGAGAATACATTAAAGATGTGGATTATGAAGTGGCTATCGATGGCAAGATGGTGAAGGGCAAGCGATACCCCGTTGCGATGGACCATGCGGTGGTGAAGGGCAAGCAAGAGGCTTGGCGCCGAGGGACCAAACCCGGTGGTGAAGGGCGAGTTAAGACTTTGTCGTGATGGACCGTGAGAGGCCGGTTGAAGCTATAAGTAGTCCACATCAATCTTTTGAATGAGTGAGTTGAAGTGGTTGACATCCCTCAAGATCAAGAATGAAGATGGAACAAAGGCATTCTTAGTGGTATAACTCTCTTTCTATTTACATTTGAGTATAGGAATGCCGTACTATTAGAGGGATGCAATGTCGATGAGTTTGTTTATGTCTCGGTGCTCAAAGTAACCTATCCTAGTGCTACCTTGAGAGAAACTCAAGATTTAACCCATCCTAAGAGTGGTGTTAGACCTTGTTATGGGTTGGGATGGGTAGCCCTTTGAGTAAGCTTTCCATAGAGTCCAAGATCGCCGAAATCGGACTCCCGAGTAAAGAGTTATAGCCGTTTTAATTCTGTGTTTTCAGAACATCCGAGAGGGTCTCGGATGTTCCGAAAATGTTCCGAGAAATTTATCAGATATTCCGAAAAGTGTTCTTCCCAGGTTTGAGGTCGTCGGGATGCTGAAAAAATACACTTCTCGGATGTTCCGAAAGGAGGCTCGGAACATCCGAAAAGAGCATCTTTTGCCCCCAACGGACAGATTTCTGTGTGTGGCTATAAATAGCCCTCCCCCTCCATCATTTGCCGCTATTCTTAAGGGAAAGAAACTTCTATCCAAAGCCAAATAACCATCCCCAAATCCCCTACCTTTGTGGTGTCTCTTTGTGAGAGGGATTTGAGAGGGGGAGAGATTTGTGAGAGGGATTTGAGTGGAGGAGAAAGTTGATTTGAGGGATTTGAGAAGAGAAGAGTTGGGGGTTGTGAGATTGAGAAGTTGAGAGCAAGAGAGCTTCATTCCATACTTTGAGCATTGAGTTCATAGCAAGCAAATTGGTGATTGTGTTTGTTACTCTTGGTGGTTGAGGACACCTAGACGGCTAGGCGTCGCCTTCGAGTCACTGATTCGTTTGTGGTGCGCCGGTGGAAGTTTGTGAAGGTTGTATCTCGCCTCCGCAAGGTAAGAGATACCGCTAGTGGAAGAGGAGTGCATTTGTACAACCCCGAGGAAAGGGCTAGTGAAGACCCGGCTCATCGGAGCTCCTCAACAGAGAGTAGTGATCCCTCAAGATCCGAACTTCGGGAAACACATCACGTGTTTCCTCTCTTGGTTTGCTTGTTCTCAATTCTTCTATATCATGCTTGAGCTTATTATTGTCCGATTTATTTGCATGATGTGTTGATCTATTTGGTGACCTCATATATTGCTTAGCCACCTTTCTAGTCACCTTTTAGTTCATATGGAAGTTTATGTTTGAGCTCTAATTTCATAGCTAGTGTTTATCTTGTTATCCGCCGGACTTTTCGGTTAAGAACGGAAGTTTTGATTTCATATCAAAAATTCCGATTTGAACCGGAAAGCCCGAGATTCTAAATTGCTATGAAGTTGTGATGAATTTTTAGGAATGCCTATTCACCCCCCTCTAGGCGACATCGAGGTCCTTTCAAAACCCTCTTGCGGATTTGTACATTAGAGTTTATGACCGCATTGTACACGGATTTTACCGAAAATTGGCCATTTTTATGTAACGACCAAATAAAGCGGACATTTTTATTCGACAGAGTTATATTAGCTAGTCGATGAATCAAATCATTCCACTTAACTAGCTTGGGTCTACAATTGACCTCCGAAAAGAGATATTCAACGGTATAGTACTCATAATCTCTGCCAATGAAGAATGTTTCTTTCGAGCCACATTATAAAGGGAGAGATATTGATATTTCCATGGTTGCAAACCTAACCATGTATCTTCCCAAAATCTTATCTCTGTCCCATTGCCATGTCTAAAAGATCCATACTGAAAAAATTGATCTTTTACTTTTATTAAACTAGCCTAAAATTAAGATATTCCTGGTTTGTGTGACATGTGAGAGAGAGGTTTACCCTTTAAGTATTTTTTTCGCAAAAAATCCTGCCATAGGCCATCACCATTGAGAAGTTTAAACAACCATTTGCTTAACAAACATCTATTCATGGTATCAAGATTTTAGACACCTAGTCCACCTTGATCTTTTGGCTGGCATATATATTCTCATTTAGTTAGCCTATATTTCTTTTTTTTACTGTCACTGCTCCAGAAGAAGCGTGACCTGTAATAATCTAATCTTTAAAGCACACCTCGAGGTATTTCAAAGAATAATAACATGAACATGGAAAGGCTCGAAAGAACTAAGTTAATAAGTATCAATCGCCTACCATAGGAGATATTTTGCCCTTCCAAGTGCTAAAGTTTGTTTTGAAACCTATCCTCCAATTCTTTCCATTCAACATTTCGTAGTTTCCGATAGTGAATGGGGGTACCTAGGTATCTGAATGGAAATGAACTAAAATTACAACCAAACAATTGTCTATATTGGTTTTCCATTTCCTTAGCCCTCCCAAAGCAGAAAATTTCACTTTTATGAAAGTTTATTTTCAACCTGAAAGTTGTTCAAACACACATAGAATGGCCTTCATGTTTTTTTGCCTGCTCGAAATCATGTTTAAGAAATAGAATCGTGTCGTTAGCATATTGGAGAATGGACAAACCATCATCCACTAAGTGAGGAATCACCCCTCTAATCTAACCATCATTTTTGCCTCTTTTAATGAGAATGGCTAACATATCAGCCACTATGTTGAAAAGAATTGGGGACATTGGATCACCTTGTCTCAAGCCTTTATAAGTTTGAAAATTGTTACCGACATCATCATTAATCTTAACACTAACACTTCCTCTTTCAACCCAATTGGAAATCCAGTTTCACCACTTTTGTGAAAATCCTTTAGTTCACAATGTTTGTTGGAGGAACTTTCATTTAACTTTGTCATCTTTTTCAAATCCACTCTTCTTTCTAGCACTGGTTTACCTTCTCGATTGGCTAATGAATTTCGAGCCTATGCGAAACACTGATTTTCCGTTAATTTACAGAATTTCATATAAAAGCCAATTAAACATTTCAAATAAAAAGCCGTTTGAGATGCACGTTTCTATCTGACTCGCGATGCTCAAAATTCGCACAATTCGTTAGAAACTCGTCGAAATCGCCGAACTCCAGTCAAAAATCTCACAACTCCACAGAACCTTCCATCTCGCGCTTCCTTCCCCAAACCCTAACCCCACCCAACCCCCCATCATGCCCTCCTCTCGCCGCCGACGAGGCCGCGGCGCCCACCGCCGGCGCCGGAAGGCGGCGATGGTGGCGGCGGCGGAGGAGAGGGACTGGGCGGGGCTGCCGGTGGACGCGATCCTGGCCGTCTTCCACAGGCTCGACCACCTCGGCATCCTCATGGCGGCCGACCAGGTGTGCGCCGCCGTCCGCCGCAGCGCTGGCCTGTGCGAGGCCTTCTGCGGCGAGTTCGCCGGGGACGATAGCTTCCTCATGTACCTCACCGAGCAGTAAGATCTGAGAGAACTTGTTTTGGAATATTTAATCCACGATCCGTGCCCTTACGAGATTTTTTTTTTGTTAGGCGTCTTGATTAGAAACCTGTTGTTTCAGTAAATTAGCTGTTGATCGTCTGATTGATGTATCTGTTGTGCCCCCCGTTCAAAATTACAAGTAAATTACAGGTAGACTCTTTGAAATGGATTGTTTCGGTTTATATCAGTTGGCTTCACACAATTGAGTCCCCGAGTCACATTGATTGTTTGAATTGAAACATTAATCTGAAGATTTTTACAAAGAATTTGTTTCTGCACATTCGATGGTTTGCCATAATTTAATTTAATCTGAAGAGAATGGTTTGTAGATGGAGCCTTCAGATTTGTCAACTTATATACTTGCAGTGTTGCATCAGATTTCAATGGTGAATTTATATGATGTTATATCCTGCAGGGATATCATTCAGTGATAAGCCTTAGGAAGCTATTTGTTTTTTGCCAGTCACACAAGAATATGGATGATAAACTAACCTTAAACAGTTCTGTTTCTTATAATGTGTTCACATGAAAGTGAAATGATCAAGGTCATTTGGATGATTTTGATATGAAAATTGAATATATCTCTATCTAGGATAAAACTTGGTAAAGTGTCCTAGCTAGTAGCAGACTAACGTGATCTTGACATATACAGCTTAAAAAGTGTACCTCTGAATCTATTGAGGTTTGACAGTCACTCCAATTTTGTTTTGTCAGCTTAGGCAGTTATGCTTGGATGTTTACATATTTGGGATTCCATCATTGAAACTGTGGCACTTATCGTTCATCATGCATGATTCATTCTCTTTAAATGGATCAATGTCTCTTCCAGTTTTTTCAATTATCTGACCGTGCAATTGTAGCGGCTGGGCAGTTTATTTTTTTGAAGCCGCTGGATTAATGGTTGTTAATATCCTTGTGCTATCTTTGTAGGGCCTCTTGCTTAAAGAGCCTTCGTCTAATATCATGCTTGGGTGTCTCAAATGAAGGAATTGAGGAGGCAACAAAGGAATTTCCTCTTCTTGAGGAGCTTGAACTCTCATTTTGTGACAATGTAACTCATGAGGCGTATGTGGCTATTGGGGCAGCTTGCCCACAGTTCAAGCGCTTCAGGCTCAGCAAAGAATCCTTTCATGATTCACCATGTACCAGGTGGAAAAACGATCAAGATGCCCTGGCGATTGCAGACATGCACGGGCTACGCTCCCTGCAGCTGTTTGCCAACAACATCACAAATGAAGGCCTATCGGCCATCTTGGATAATTGCCCCCAACTGGAGTCTCTTGACATACGCCATTGCTTTAACGTCGACATGGGCGAAGCAATGGATGACTCCCTGCGAGCAAAGTGTGCCAGGATCAAGATGCTGAGGACACCTACTGACTCAACTGATGATTATGACTTCCCTGTGTACCCCCCTACAATGATCCCCTTATCCCCACGCTCCAGTATTGAGTGGTATACTGATCTGGAATCCATGTACTCGGAGGAATCAGAGTATGATGATGACGATGATTACAATCCCTCCTACGAGGACGATCTTGACAAATATGTTCAGATGCTTCCCAGGAACATGCGTACGTTCCTGAAATGAAGAACCTTCTGCCTATGATCAATGGAGCTAGTGGAATCAATGTCTGAGTCCATCTCTTTTTCTTTTGAGAAATTTTTCTCCACGATCTAGATTCATACAAGTTCTGCGTTCATGTTAGTTGATCAGTGTTGTGGACGTATCTTATTCAGAACAATGTCTGTCTATCTTCACGGTTAGTTGCGATAGGAGCCTATTGCCCAAGACAAATAAAATTGTGCAATCTGATACTTGTGTGGACAATGCTTATGTTCAAGGTTTGAGATATACCTACACTAATATGGTATTAGGACATGTGCAAATGTGCAATGTCAAAGTTGTATGCGTTCGACACAGCCATTTTCCATTCTGGTTCACAGAAAAGAAGCCAACAATACTGTACCGTGTATTTGCAGTTTGCTCAAAACCCCCACGATGATACTGCTTATTTGAATTGCATAGTATTCATATCTTTTGCACAAATTTGTACTAGTACTACAGTACTAGAAAAAAAGATGTATTTTGTTTAGTGATTTGATTACAGTGTCTAACAATTCAGAGGTACGGACTACTTTTATGTCGGCTTATTGAGGTGCACCAAGAACAATCAATGTTACGATAAATATTTAGGAATGGGGTGGAGTAGGACTAACTTTGTAAACCAAAAAAAAAAACATGCGTGTGGCTTTAAAAACCAAATTAAATTTGGAACAGAATTTTTGTATTTTGCCACTAAACGATACAAAGAAAAAACTTAAAAAGAAACACTTACCTTGAATGCAGAATTCTCAAAACAGGGGAACATAAAAAATACAACATTAGAGTGTCCTGGCAAACCAGATCCTACGGATTGAAATAACACATAAAATTTTCAGAATGATTGTTTGGAACTTTGGATGGAGCACACAAGAAATGTAGGATTTTAAATAGAGATGGCCACAAAAAGAATCAAAAGAGGTTAAACCTTATGTCAGAAACCCTCTAGAGATTTTATATTCTGAGGCATTTCTTGTCAATTTCTTTTAAGGCAAGAGTCATTTCTTGTTGGAAATCCTCCATTGATCATTCCTTTGTTTGATCCAACGGATTATATATGAATTATCTCTAAATTTCCTTTATTTCAAATGAGTCCTTATATTTAAATCTAGAATTTATATTTTAAAAATTGCAAACTAATCATCCATCCCAAAACAGCATCCCACGCAGACTCCGCCCACGCCAGTGTCCACCTTCTCAAGTTAAGAGTCAACATTTCAACAAGACCAGAGTCAACACACGTCAACGTGAAAACCAACGCACCGTCTTTTCCATTTATTACCGCCGCTTTGGTGAGAAGAAGAGAAGAGACGAGACGCGAGGCGAGAGGAGTGGGCGTCTCCGGAATCGCCGCTCCGCTTCCGACCGACCGATCGACCGGCTGGAGACCTCGCCTGCTCGCCGCCGCATCCGAAGGTAACCGCTAGTGTGCTTTGATTTCCCGCCGTAGCAAGCGGTTTCTTGGGTGGGATACTGGGATAGGCCGCAGATTTGGGCGGAGACTGGAGGATCGTGCGCTTAGTAATCTGCCCTGTTTGATGACGTTGTTTTCTTGGAGATTCTGGATAACCACACAGGAAAGAATAGCAGGCTTGGTTCGGTAGCATAATGATTCTTGTGTTGCTTAACAAGAAGTTTATTCGATCTCGGTTGCAACCTCCGGACTAGCATTAACTGTATTGATTATCTTTTTTACGGTTGTTGATAGTAACTGATTGTTTGCATCTAGGATCTAGCCATCTACAGTCATCTATTCCTCATCTCAGGCAAACCACGGGTTCCTCAAATTCTTGTGCACCACTAGTCCTCGAGTAGTTTTTCTTTGTGCATCTGTATCCAATATGTCACTATTAGTAGTTGCATAATGTAGTGCATTTTATCTTGCTCCCCATTGTTAACTCACGGGTTCCTCAAATTCTTGTGCACCACTAGTCCTCGAGTAGTTTTTCTTTGTGCATCTGTATCCAATATGTCACTATTAGTAGGTGCAATATTATTGCATTTTATCTTGCTCCCCATTGTTAACTCACCGTCAGCATTTTATCTGTGTACTTGCAACTTAATGTTGATTTAGGGATGGCAGTAGATGGGCATAGCATCAGTACTTTCTTGCTGGTCCAGTAGTTGTTTATTTAGAAAGATGCCGCATGATCTTTCACCGTGAACAAGTTTCTCCTATCTTGTGGACTGTGGTCATGCACTCCTGATTTGATCTTGTTATTGGGGCTTTCTGAAAAAAAAATGTTCATGAAAGATGAAAGATCAGTGTCGGGATGTCATGCATATATTGATTTAGTGAAGTTTCAATATCTTTAAGGGCACAATCCTCAGTGAGTGAGATATTTTAACTTCCAATATTTTGAGCTGAGTTTTTTCTTTGAATATATCTTCAATTTTTAGGTGCTACTACTTCGCAAGATGGAGGTAGAGTCAAACCCTTTGCCCATGTTGCCTGCAAGGGATTGGTCTGAACTCCCGGTTGATGCACTTGCTGCCATCTTCAAGAAGCTTGGGACCGTTGAGATTCTCATGGGCGCAGGCCTTGTGTGCCACTCATGGTTGGCAGCCGCCAGATTGCCTGAACTGTATCGGTGTGTGGACATGACACGCCATAATGTGATTGTCACAAAAGATGCAGGCGCCATTTGCAAAATGGCTAAGTTGGCTATAGATCGCTCTGATGGACAGATGTAGTCTTTCTGGGCTCAAAACTTTGTTACTTCTGAACTTGTGGATTACATTGGAAGCAGGTATAGTATGTGCCATGTTAAATTTCTATTGTTAGATCTGTACACACAACTGTTTTACTTGGTCTATATTAAAGTTATCTGATCCTAGCAATGATGCAATTGTAGACTAGTTTAATAAGGTGGCTGAAAAATATGAAGTTTAATAAGGCGATTGCAAAATGTGAAGTTAAATTAGGCAGTAAATGGCATTGTGTAAGTTTGTCAAATCATTCCAAGCTTGCATGGTCTAGATTTTTAGATGTGATATTGTTATGTGAATCCTGAAATAGTAAAAGCTAAAAGGTTAGAAAAACTGCATAAATGTTACGTAGCAAAATCAAGTATGCAGTTTTGTAGGTAGATTGGTATGGTTCTAGTGGGGAAATGGATAAGGATAGGTCAATTGCAGTGAAAATGTGAACGACTGGTAGTTTTCTCCTGTTTGATATTCATGGTATTTATACAACTAGTAATAGGCCGGTGCAACCGCTACAGCTACTATTAATATTGTAAATGCTCAAACAACTTTACTTGAACTTTCAGCCGTTTTGCTGACACTGATTTTGATGTGATCACGTTTGATATAATTCAGTTGATCTATCCTGTCATGCTTGCTCTGCAGGGCCCCTTCATTGAAAAGCATCCGGCTCATCGCATGCGAATATTGGGACTCTTCACTGATTATCCTAGCAGCTAAATGCCCCCTGTTGGAGGAGATAGAATACTCATACCAAGATCGGCCACTGCCAGCAAGTTTCTTCAGGCTCATTGGTAGAGTGTGCCCACAACTGAAACGACTGAGAGTCCAGATGAAATGGTACCACACTGATGTTGTGTGGAAGATAAAGATGCAAGATCTCCTTCGGTTGGATTGGAATGTTGACCCCATTGAACCACCTCATGCACGGGAAGCACGTCACAATGAACAAGCCTTTGCTATAGCAGAAACGCTTCATGAGCTACAACTTCTTCAGATAGCAGGTAACAGCCTAACCAACAAAGGAGTGTATGCCATCCTTGAGGGCTGCCCCAACCTCGAGTGCCTCGATCTGTCGGACTGCTTCAATGCAGACGTTGACGAAGAATTCCGAGCTCGCTGTGCCAAGGTCAAACGTGTCTGGTTACCACCCCTACGCTGGCCTTATGCTCACCGCCGAGATCTCCACTTTATTGGTGAAGACGATGGATTTGTTCTGCATGATCTGGGGGAAGCTGTGAGTCTTGCACTTCGAGCGAAGTCAGCAAAAGAGGACGCTTTGTATGGCAACAACTACTGGGAAGACTACTCATCGCCCTCATCCCCTGATGAGCCCTCCAGCCCTGACTTGCGCAACATAACTTGTGATGACACCAATATGCACACTATCTACGCCAATATGCACACTATCTACGATGACTATTATTCGCTCTGATCATCTGGTCTCCTCTTGAAACAGTGGTGCCTCGGTAGGGTGCACCGCCCAAAATGGTTTAAGTGAAACTAAGTGTAGTATTTTGGAGACTGAATGTGTATATATGGGGTCTAAAGTCATGAACTGCCGGTGTCTTAGACCGAAAGGTCTGAATAGTATTCATGGGGTTTAAAGCAAGTCTACCTCTAGTGTAATGGATTCGTATGTATGGGCTACATTTACCATGTTGGAGTCCTTTTTATATACTGTCAAGATCATAAGCCTGTGATGCTTAAAGCTTCCGCCTTGGTATTACATCATTGTTCTGATGTTTTTTCCGCACTTTGTGGCCTTTTTTTTTTTTTTGAGAATGTGGGCTTTTTGTGGCTTGTGCAGATGTGCTAGCTTATTGTTTTATGGTCGGACAGGTTACTACCTACCCAACTACTCAGCTAGCTGTGATGTGTAACAATGACTGATTTGCATAGGACTGGATGTGTTCCACGCGTTACTATTGTTTTGGATTATTGTTTGGTACGTTCATTCTGTTTTTTTTTTAAAGTTCTGTGAACATTGATATAGTCTCCAATACATATGTTTGATCATTACTTTTTTGGAATTCATTTTTTAAAATCTATTTGAAGTATAACTATATGAAATATTCTTTATGACAAATCTACAAATACCATTTTTTCGTAACAAACCAATATTTTTACATTAATTAACCATTTATGTTTTTAATGCTTTGACGTTTGATTATACGGATGTTAGGATGAGCTCTTAGTTAGAAACGCATGTAAAAGTTGTTTTTAGTATTTCACATATTGTTTTTCCTTTATTACAACATAATTTGCTAACGGATGGCCATTAATTACTTGTTAGTGAGATAATTATTGCTCCCTCCCTCTATTACTCCCTCCCTTTAAAACTTGTTAGGGAGATAATTATCATTCGGTTGAAATAAGAATTTCGACAATAATAATTATAGTAAGCTAAGGGATGAATTAGACCAAGAATACGATGGTGACATAAAGTTTATATATGTTAGGCTTCTTAAAGAATAACAACCCTAATTCTGCCGGATGAGATTATATCTCTATGCCTAATTTATACATTGTGGTATTGCATGTCTTTGTTAGGTAGACCCTCACCACCTTATATATCCGAGGGGGAGGGAATGTCGTCGTACCCATATGTATTAATATTGTTCGGATACCAAGTACAACAGATTCAGCGAACGGCGAAAGGATTACTTCCTTAACTTATCAACAAGCACCTTGAATTACAAGTTAAACTGCCCGACCAAATCTAGAAAGGCACAACTTTATATAAATATAATGTTATAGGCCTAACGCCTACGTGCTACCAATAATATTGGTCCCGAAAGACTGGTTCATAGTATCCACACATTTCCTACATCTATCATGAATCGGGACACTGTTATATGGTTGGTGCTAAGACTAACTATGCAATTTAAACCACAAAACCTACGTGGAAAATTTACCCTTAAATTAAAGGCTTGTTTAATTTGCGAAAAGAAATTTTTTAGGTGTCACGTCAGATATTTGACAAGATGTCAAAAAAGTTTTCGGACACCAATAAAAAATCTAATTTCATAATTTAATTTATTAAGCCTAATTAATCCATCGTCAACAGATGTAGGTTACTATAACATGTATGATTAATTATGGACTAATTAGGTTTAAAAGATTCGTCTTACAATTTTTATGCAAAATGTGCTATTAGTTTTTTTTAATCTATATTTAATGCGACATGCATTTGTTGAAAGATTCAAAGTGACATTTTTGACAATTTTGTTTTTAAAACTGAACGAGCCAAAAAAAAAATAAGCCAAATACATTTCCTACTCGTCTCTAAAATATCTCTCCCACCCACTATCCACTCGCTCTCCGCCCGAAATATCTCCCGCTTTCCATTCCCGCGCTTTACTCCTCCCCTCCCCAAACCCTAACTCCCCCAATCCCAGCGGCGGAGGAGGCGGTCGCCGCCGCAGCGGCCGTGGTCACGGCTCGGGGCCACGGGAGTCAAGGGACTGGCGGGAGCTGCCGCCGGAGGCGATCTCCGCCGTCCTCCGCGGGCTCGGCGACCACGTCAACATCCTCACGGGCGCCGGCCAGGTGTGCCGCTCCTGGCGCCGCGCCGCGCGCGACGATCCCGGCCTGTGGCGCCGCATCGACATGCGCGGCCACGCCGCGCTCAAGGTCGACCTCCACGGGATGGCGCGGGCGGCGGTCAGGCGCAGCAGGGGGCAGTGCGAAGCGTTCTGGGGCGAGGGCGCCGGCGACGACCGCTTCCTCCTCTTCCTCGGCGACGCGTGAGTTTTCGATTCCGATCCCCCCGCGAATCCCCCTAATTTTAGGGCCTTTTACATGATTCTTCGTTCGTGAATCGTGTTTTGTGTTGTGTTGGTTCAGATTGCGGGTGGCAGGATTTAGTTTGGGTTATTTGGATAGGGGCTATCGATATTCAATCGCGTGCGTGAGAGGTGTTAGGTTCTGCATTTTTAGCGCCTCTTTTATATAATACTTTCAATTAGAGATATTTTGTCAGGTGATATTTTAGTGGAGTGATTATTCCTTATCCTCATGTTACTGTTACAACATTTAGTATTGTCCTAGGCATTACAACTATTGGTGTGTACGGTTTCGTTCATGTAAATTTTAGTAATAATTTCCTGCTACGGACAAGACAAGTTGATTGCTGCTCAAGGTTGCAACGGGCATTTCAATTATATTCTAGAGTCTGCAAATTCCAAAAAAAAGAAAGAAAGAAAGAAAGACTACAAACGCATGGATAAATCCAATAAAAACAACCAATCACTTCAATATTCTTCAAAATTTGCTAATTTGCTCTGCTGAATTTTCCTTGATATGTCAATTAGATAACTTGTGTTTAAGTACACATTGGTGATCTGTGATTTTTTTTGAAGCATGCGTTGGTGATCTGTGATTGTCTTTCTAGTACGTTCAACCCTGCCAAGAGCATAAATATGGTGTGCTCTACTCTGCTCCCATCCCCATCCAATAACAAAAGCATCGTTGTCTTGTAAACATACCTTCCTTGCACAGGTGGTTATGTTACTGTCTAATTATGTATTAATATGACATTGATCGTAGGCTCTTGAAATTTAGCTTAAAAACAAGGGAAAATGTTTCTTCCTTTGTATTGGAAACAGAATGAAGTTGTGAGTGAAAATCAGGGATTTGAAGTAGTACCCGTTGAAACAAAATGGGAAATGATATTAAATACTGCAATGGAATGAATTCAGTTGAATTTGTGCCAAATTTCAGTATTTATGCCACTCTCCACCATCAACTGCCTGCTCCAAATTGCAGGCAATTATTGCCACTTAAGTGTTTTGAGACCAAATCTGATAGTTAAATAAATATGCTCATTGGCAGGCCTGAATTCTGTACAACGGTTCTCCATGTTGCTCGGACCATTTCTCGCTAATATTTTTCACCTGTAAATGACATATCAAGGAACTGTTTTTGTTCATCTGTTCAGCTAATTAAATGCTTCTTGATCATTCCTGCTAGTTGATTTATTTGTTTATACTTTATACCAATATCCAAGTGCTGCTATTACTGCAGAGCACCTGCTCTGAAGAGCCTTCGCCTCATCTGTTGTTATGGTGTCTCTAGCGAAGGATTTGGAGAAGCAATAAAGAAGTTCCCTCTGCTTGAGGAGCTGGAGCTTTCACTTACTGTCAATGTTTTTGGGAAGAATGTATTTGAGAAAGTTGGAAAATCATGTCCACATCTGAAGCGCTTCAGACTGAGTGAACATGGTTTTCACTATTTTGAAGACAATATGAAGGATGATGAAGCCCTGGGGATATCAACTATGACTCGGCTACGCTCCCTGCAGATTTTCGGCAATAACATCACCAATAAAGGATTGTTAGCAATCCTTGACAACTGCCTGCACCTTGAATCCCTTGACATACGTCACTGCTTCAATGTCTTCATGGATGACACCCTGAGAGCAAAGTGCGCCAGGATAAAAGCACTGAGGCTTCCTGATGACTCAACCGATGACTATGAATTTCATATTTTTAGCCCAGTTTTGATGGATTCTGGCAATTCCTCTGATGACTTGGATGATGACTACATGGTTCCTGGTCTTGAGTTTGTTGTCTACACGGAGGAAAATGAATGCTTGGATGATGATATCAACGAGGATGAGCTTGATGACGAAGCCAGGATGATGCTCAATGGCTTGCGTGCACTCCTGATGTGAATTCCATCTACGTGCTGCCGCCAGGAAGTGAAGTGCTTAGATGCTTGCTGTTTTCGCTCAAGTCACTGCAAGCTTGTGTTACACGTTCCAAGTTTTGTTCGCCAAGTGATACTTTAAACTTGTTTGGTACTCCTGCTCACAAAAAGTACAAGTGGTCTTTTAATTTTAGTTTCGTTATAGCTTTTGTGGTACGTAATGCTTAATGGCAATATTCAAGTACTCATTTTGTTCAGTACAATAGTCTCTCTTGACTGATACATCAATCCTAGCTTAGTTTTTTTAATTAGGGACTAGAAAAAATACCCTTGCGTTGCAACAGGAAATGCTTGAGTGTAGTATTAGGATACCGCACTATAATAATGGCTAGCATAGCTTGCTATCGCGTTGTACATGCTTTACCATAATCACAGTCGCTTCATTCTAGTGGTAGAAGGAAATAGTACGTTCAAATCATGTCATAGGAATCATGTGATAGGAATGATGAAAATATATAATGCTATAAAATTATTATTTTTTTAAAACACAATACAAACACAGACATCCACAAACACATGAACAATTAGCATTATAAACACACACTATCTTATCTTTATGAGCATCATCAAAGACCGGATTAGTATATATATTAAGACTGTCAACGTCATCATATGTACTTTGATGTCGATAGGTACGTCGCATACCGCTGGAAAGGTAGGTTCCCTCCATTGAAACTCTAACCAATTGAGCTATGATATAAAATAATTAATTTTACAAAAAGAACAATTTTTCATTGGTTTTATTTGGCCTCAAACAATTTACTGAGCATGAGAAAAGTTATCTCAACTTCTCTAGAAATTTTTAAATAGCTCAAACGACACAAAACTTATAACACAAAAACATTAATACTTATTTCTGTTAATTGGTGAGGGCAGCTCGTGAGGCACACGCGTCTCACGTGGATTAAAACTTCTATACTGGTTTCGTATTATCTGACTTTGCGTCCATGTTAATGAGATAAGACGACGCTTATAGATATGCACCATTAGAAGGAATTACTCATTCGTATCACATATATGTACGGAGTATGCATGGACAAACAAACCAATTCCGATCCCTGCAGAAACTCAAGAAACGTGGGAACAAAATGTTAACTGAAATACATCAATACGTGTTGTGACTCATGTCATCAAGTAGTTTTCTTGTCTATGTTCGTAAGTTATCACCATTTGGTGCTTATTATCTTTTCACTCTGATGTACGTTATGTCTCATTTGTTCGGAACTCCAGCTCTGCGTCTCAATGAGTCAATAGTTTATGAAGATGGCTGCATTCTGAAATAAAATTAATGCACTTCCGTTCCAGCCTCCTGGAAACAAGTAGTATTGTGTTTTCTGTGATTTTGATTTTGCACGAACTCCAAAATGGTAGTAAAAATTTATAGTCCAAATTCATATTTTTAAGCAAAGGCAGAATCTTGTGTATTGAACTTGGGATGCAGGCTACTCTCTCAATTTCATGATACAAGAGTTTTAATTTTCAGCTTCCAATGCTTGAATATTTATCTTATTTAAAAAAATTATAAAGCTATCATTTACTCCCTCCATTTGCTTTTGATAAGGGCATGTACAGCGCGTCGATAGACCCCATCGGTGTGTTGATTATTTTGCAAAAAAAACCCGCGTCGGTGGAGAGACGGGCGGCCCGTCGCCTGGTGAGACGACGCGCTCGTCCCGTTGTCCCAGGCGGAGGAGACGAGCGAGCGACCGCTGTACGGTGCCGAGGCGACGCCGCGGACGGCCACCTCCGCGGCAACTGCCGCGCGCCAAATCCTCTCCCGCCTCACGCCTTCCCCCAATCTGCAGTCCCTCACGCCTCTGCCCCCCAAATCCCATCGCATGTGCCTCCGGTCCGCCGCCATCGCCTGCGCCTCCGGCCCCTCCTCCTCGCCGTCCTCCCACTCGTCGGAGTCCGCCGCTGAGAGGAGCACTACCGCATTTTTGTGTCAGGATTTGGTTGATCTTGTGAAATTGGGTTGAGATATCTGTGCATTGTTTTCGTGTGTTTGGTTTGATTGAACAGACAGCTCAGGGCGTCCAAGATTCCGGAGAGCCAATTCACCGCCTTGTCCAATGGCCTCAAGTACGTGCTTGCTCCAATTCTACTTCATGTCTGATTTTGGGTGGATTGGTTCTATTTGTATCATGTATCAGCATCACCATATGGGCATGAATCAGTGCTACAATAAAGGCGCTTTTGGTTTTTGGATGTTACAAGCAAGAAAAGGATCGAGGCCTACTGATGGCAGTAGTGCTGGCTGGTTCTATCTGAATTTGTGCTGCAATGTGCCTATTGTGATGACAGCAAGGTTATGGTAGTAGTAAACCTATCTGTTATTTTGGTTTGAACTGCATGAGCGTCGGCATGGTAGCTCTGAATCTTGTCCTCTTATTTTAGACTTGGATGTAGTATTGTTGTTAAGGTTACCAGCTTATGCTCTTTGATTCATATTGCTCCTCCCAAGATAATCATAGATATCAAAATCATTTTCTTGATTAAAGTTCACATAGGAATTTTGGATCAGAGGCCATCCGAAGCTGTTGTTGAAAAGCAACCTCGAGCTCCTCTTCCGCCATGACTTCTACCTGCACCACGTCAAGCAGGTTCAGCGCCCGCACCACCGCATTGTCCCCAATTTCTGTAGCGAGAAAGTGTGCGTGTAAATCGCAAAGAATTGCTAACTAGATTGGTGGGTTTTAGACAGGGCCGTATGAGATCACCACGAGGTTGACTATGGTTATGAAATTATGGTATCCTGGTAGTTTCAGTTTCAGGTATCCTGGTAATTAAATTCAGATACTTTCTGAAATTCAGTTCCATCTTCAGCACAGTTTGAGTACTTATTAGTTCTGAATCCAATTAAATTCTGAACTTTAGTTACTTATTTGTTTCATTTCAGTACTTATTCAGTACCAATATTCTGAAATCCAATAGTTCAGTATCAATGTTCTGAAATCAGTTCTGAAATCCAATAATTTAGTATCAATGTTCTGAAATTTTGTATTTCTGAAATCCAATAGTTCAGTATCCATCTTTACTTATGAATTTTCATTCTTTTTTTGTCGGACAATGTTCAGTACTTATAGAAGCTTGGCCAAAATCAGAAGTGAAGTTGAACTGAAGCTCTAAAATTTGGACAATGTTCAGTTCTGAAGTTTTGGACAATGTTCAGTTCTGAAATTTTGTAGTTCTGAATGACCATGTGTGAACTGAAATTGAATCAGTTTCTAATTTCTGAACGTTAATACTGAATCTGAATCTGAACACAAAAAATTATTGTAATCATGTTTCTATTATTTATGCTTGATATTATTGTATCAAATTGCCACACAATGGTATATACAAATATATTTATAGTTGATCTAAAGGTACATGCAAAGTATTAAATAGCTTACAGACGACCTCTCTGTCTGTGGGTTGTATGAGCTGTCTATAAATCTGTCTATATGCTAAATTTGAGGTTCTGCAGATGACCTGACGTATGTGGGTTGTACATGCCCTAAGCATATTTAGCTTGTGCAGCAATACCAAGACTC
Source organism: Leersia perrieri (assembly GCA_000325765.3). Classification (NCBI taxonomy): domain Eukaryota; kingdom Viridiplantae; phylum Streptophyta; class Magnoliopsida; order Poales; family Poaceae; genus Leersia; species Leersia perrieri. The sequence continues at coordinate 4,245,366 of CM002486.1, read as the reverse complement.
CACTTGGCAACGATAAAACATGCTGGCAGCTTTATGCACACAGACTCGTTGCAACCCATTGCACGTAGGACTCTGCATACAGATGCACTAATGACGCATAAAAAGTTGCATGCGCATCCAACCCAAGTTAATTAAGCACAGCTTATACTTTTATATTTATGCTGAATTTTAAAATAAAACGAATAGTCAGAAAAAGTTAAAACTTTTGCATTATGAAATAGAAATAGAGAAAGTAACTTACAAGTTATCAAGTTATGTTGGTGACCACGTAGGGTTCTTCGGTAACACCCTGAATTTTCCGTTTTATTAAAAACAATTTTGGAACGGGGGTAGTACACTGCTTCCATTTTTTTTCCCATCTTAGCAGTGAATGATGCATCTAAAGAACTTTCTGCAACCGACATTTTGTTCGTTTGAATGGATTGGTAGTAGAAGACGAACATTCCCAGCCACGACGAGTCAAAATCTCACAACCCCTAAATAAGAAAAAGAAACCACAAGTTATGTTTCGAGACAATTGGGATCGAGACAATGCACCGCCAACGATATCTGACTCTCGATGTGGACGTTTACATCGGCAAAGATAATATTACAGCCATCCTTAATGGTCGTCACACCAAGACAAAAATACCTTTTTCGTATGGGTAAAAATGGTTTTTCGGACGGGCACGCAGGGCGTCCGTTTTAAATCGTCTAGAGAAATTATGTATTTTTTCAAGCGGCCCGGCGCCTGAACCGTGAATTTAGTTGACCGAGGTCAACTCAAAAACAAATCCAATATTCTCCCTCTTACCGAAGGTTAACTAACTTACTCTTAACTTAAAACTAAAACTAATATTCGGTCACTAACTTATTTTAAACTAAACTAAAAATTCCTCCTTAATAAATTAGCAAGTAACCAATGCGTCTTCAGCAGTACCTCGGCACACTGGGACAACATTACCCATAGTCTTACTAACAAACTTTGTCAGAATTACTTACTCTTATTTTGGGAGATTCTAATGGCCTTAAATCAGGACCTTATCAAGGCTATCCATCAAACCCATGTGTAGGACCTTTTGTGATCGGATCCGCGATATTTAAATCAGTACTAATATGCTGAATCTTAATAGTACGGTCCCGATTTCTTTCTTTCACGATAAGATATTTGAGGTCTATGTGTTTGGATGCACCACTTAATTTATCGTTACCACAAAAGAAAACTGCGGCTTGATTGTCGCAGTGTATTGTGATAGGTCTCGAGATACTGTCCATAATTCTTGATGCCGGAATAAAATTCTTAATCCACAATGCATGTCCAGTGACCTCAAAACATGACATAAATTCTTAACATCCATGTTTTCTCAAGAGCCTTTCCCTTGCCATGATGTCTCCACGATAACATTCACCGAGTTCATAAGCAAGTACCCATTGTTAGAGAACCTCGTCCTCAGCAATTGTGGATTCGGCAGTGGTAACGTGTACGAGCTCATTGCCAAGTTGTGCCCGCAGCTCAAGCGACTCGAGGTACGCAGGTATTCAGATAATTGTCCTAGTTTTGTTGTCGATGAGCCGCTTGGAATCGCGATGATGGTGCAGCTGAGACAGCTGACTCTTATGGGAATGTACATCGGCAACAACGAGCTGTCGGCCATCCTTGATGGCTGTCCTCACCTTGAGCTTTTAGATGTGAGCGAATGCTACTGGCTCGACATCGATGAGGCTGTGCGAAACAAGTGTGCAAGGATCAATACGCTGAAGCTTCCCTTCTCTTGTGATGGTGAAGGTCACTATGATGACTATGAACGCTATGATCAGACTTATGACTACTTACATGAGGAATATGGTGATTACTTCATGCCTGGTGACTACTTGGATTATGACTACTGTCCGTGACATTGGGTCCTCCTATTTCAGAAATTCGCCGGATGGGTATTTGGTTCAACTGTTCAGATGATTGGTGTTCTCTCAGGCTGCATGTTTCCTATGCCTGAGCTGCTTGATTGCAGTTCAGAATGCATCTTATCGACATTATTATCTTGAGTCTTGTTATTGGACAGGAATCTGGACTTTTTTTTATTTAGCTCTAAAAAATTATCATGGGCTTATTAATTGTGTTTTCCCTTTTATCAATTTGATCTCTTGAGAATACTCTTACATACCTGTTTAGGCTGTATATCTTGCAACATATGGTGTTCTGTGATCCAATTAGTTTGTTAAATGCTTTTACTAAAATTAAATTTAACCATGATAATATCACTGTAGCATGGTAACCATGATTATTCCCCACTTGAGTTTTACTTGAAAGAGGGGTAAGGTTTACAGACTGTTCTAGATTTTAAAGGTTTTGGAGAGGGAAGCAGAAGATACATTTCCAAACATCAATCACTGCATGCACGACTTCACTAACTTACTTCAAATAGTATTTGCTACAATCACAAACGTACATTCTGGTATTTTTTAGTTTGTTGGTTCATAAATTGGTACTCCTGGTGTGTGTGTACTACTGTACTTGATGTTGCGTTTACATGTAATCGAATTCCAAGAGAGCATGCTCAGTTGCGCTTTATTTGAAACCCCTGCAGCCCTAACAAATTGAATTACACTTGCTATGCAAATCTTCCCCCGTTTGGTTAAAAAAAAAAAAAAGACTGTTCAATCCCCATTTCGTTCACAGTCTTGTCAAGGCCCATAGTATTATTGGGCCACATCAGATCTTTGAAGCCCATATAAATCCACCGAAACTCTCTTCCCGCGCAAACGCTGTACAATGCCAGCTCCATCCCTATCCGTCCGATCAAAATCAAACGCTCGTACTATACACACTACTCTGATCGCTTTTCTCCATCTCAGCCGTACATAATTCATCGAACGGTTGTTGTTCCATCAACCGTCGACTGTGCGGTTCGAGTTGATCTAGAGGATAAGGCGAGTCCAAACCGCAGCAGACCACAAATCACGAGAGTTCTATTCCTCTCGAAACTCTCGCCGGAGAAACGCCCAGGCGAAGCTCTCCAAATTCCGATCCTCTCCACTCCTGGCGGTTCGAGCTGTTCATGTTGGTTGAAGGCGTAGATCGATCGTGCGTGAGAAGAGAGGCTAGAATGATTCAAACTCTGATTAAGAGTAGCAACCCTCCTGGCGATTAATTGCTGACTCCTGGTGTAGTTAGTAGGCTTGTTTGGGTCAGGGGAGATTTGTGTCTGGATTCTGACTTCTGAGTCCTATTGAAATCCCCTCCTTATTCGAACACCCGTGAGACGTGAGTGAGTTGTTTTTATCAGTCGCTATGTGTAGAATTTTATGTGTTATTCGTTGTACTCTTTTCTTTCCTAAATGTTTGACACTGTTAATTTTTTGATATATATTTGACCGTTTGTCTTATTCAAAAATTCAAATGATTGAAAAATAATTAATAATTATATAAATTTTTTGAATAAGACAAACGGTCAAACATATATAAAAAAAAGTCCACGGCATCAAATACTTAGGGAAGGAAGGAGTACGAGGTATTGATGCCAGAGTGCCTGAAATTGATTAGCTTGTTTCGATGAACCTGTTGAGTTCCTTGCTTTCTAGCCTTTCTCATCTTAATACATGATGCAATATTTATGTAGTTTCAAAAAATAATTGTTGGTTCCTATCAAGTCTGAAATCATAGTGTTTTATTCTTATCCTCCTTTCGTGTTCTGAACTTCGTTCTTATCCTCCTTAGTTAGAAGGTTTGCACAAGTGTTTTGTGCATTTGTACAACTGAAAATTGCATGCCTTAAATGTGAAAATAGGGTTTTATGCCAGCCATACCCATGAACCATAAATTCACCACTTTATTCTCCTAATATTGAGAAATGATATGCAGAGCCTTGATATAACAGTAGTTGTAGCTGCACTCAATCCTAGTAATTTGCTTGAGTGTTGACCTGTCCAAAATGTTGAACTTTCTTGCTATCGATGGCAGATAAACTATGCAGCTTTTGAGCAATAAAATTGGATTTTGGCTCTTGTGGATTTAAATAAAGTCGACTGTATTTGTATGATAGTACTAATTATAATGGGGAGATATCTGGTAAAAAGTTAAAAACCACAAATAAGTGAAAACCGTGAAGACCCGAGCCTTATATTTTTTAAATTAATGAGATAATTTTCATAGATAAGTATACATGTGAAACACAACCCCACCAAATTTCAAATCAAAAATCAACTTTATTTGGTAGAAAAAAAACAATTTTCAGGTAAACAGTAACCTCATACTATTCACATGAAATTTGTTATCTTTTCTACCAAATAAAGTTGAGTTTTGCTTTGAATTTTGGTGGGGTGTGTTTCATGAGTATATCTATCTATGCAAATTATTTCATGAATTTACAAAACTTGTAGGTTCAGGTTTTACGGTTTTCACTTATTTATGGTTTTTACCGGATAAGTCCTCAATTATAATATCAGAACGAGAAGTTTTGTAGCGACATTGGTCATACCCATTGTTGAAAAATCTAGGAAGGAGTAAGTCATGGGCTTGTTCTTTGGAGAAAAAAAGGATAATAGTGGCCCTTTTGAATTGTAGGAAGAATACAGTGAATTTGTAGATTGTGAATCCTACGAAATCTTTTAATCCTAGATGATTCATCTAAAATGGCCCAAACTATGGAAAATTTGTAGAAATGTTCACATGAAACCCAAACTTGTGCCAACTTTCCTTTGAGTTTTTTTTAAATGTTTCTCCCTAATTTCCCCTTTAGTTTCTATGTTTTCCCCTAAATTTTGTTTAAATGATCACTCTTAAGTTTCTTTTAATGGGGAAAATTCAAATGCCTCCGATTACTTTCAGTTTTCATACCGTTTAGACGAATTGAATGATCAAACATTGCAAGTAATAAAGTCAAAACTATTACGTTATGAAACGGAGGTAATAGTTGTTTGCTATTTTACATCGGCATTCCTGTGAAAATTTTACATTCTTTTATGTTTTTATGTTGTTGTGCTTTCTAGTTTCAGCTATACCGTGTTTTTAGAGGTATCAAAGGTTGGGAAAATATTATGATAATTAAAACCCGTAAACAAAATCTAATATTAAATTCTAAAAACAAATTTTTTGGCTACGAGACAGATCGATTAGCCAGGCTGCTACCCACCACCGTATTCATAAACGCACGATTTGGAAAGGGTATGGGTAAAGAGAAGGCAAGTGCTTATTTGAGTTTTGGGTATCAAGTATGGGAGGGTAATAAACGTTTTACCCATTTTATACATACATACATACACGATAGCGCTAGGGGGCGCGCAGCGCGGTACGAAAAAGAGTAGCGCGTCTCAGCAGGTTAGATTTAACGTGCCCACCATATGAAAACTTGAGCTAAATCTTAACTCGCTTCATAGTAGGCCATATTAGAATGTTTAACATCCCGCATTATGCAATCTGTAGTTATAGTTTTACTATTGCGAGTCAGCTTGCTTGTAACGTGCCCACTATATGGAATCTTGAGTTAAATCTTAACAAAGATCTATGGGGTAGCCCTTGTTATATTGTATATAGCCTGCTTTTCGGGTGTTTGAGTAAATACTTTATTATCGTGTTGTCAAAAAAAGTTGAGTTATTAATTAAATAACGTTAGTGTACCGTGGATGCATCAGTGTTTTT
>CM002486.1:4209154-4239652 GCA_000325765.3 Leersia perrieri | reverse complement strand
CAACCAGCCCATATGTCACCCCATCTATTAGATGAAAGTTATAATTTATTAGATGAAAGTTATAATTTGACTGAAGCATCTATCCGAACACCCATCCCGCATTATTCCTTTTCCAGTTAATTTTTAACTAGAACCTATTTTCAAGTTTGTGAGCGATACTGCAAACCATCTTTTTATAATTTAGTTATATTGTAACTAGAACCTTGTTTTTCAGTTAGCTTTTTGCTAGACAGCAAAATAACCAAATAAGAACACATTTTCTTTTTATTAATGAGTTATTTTATACATATACCAATCTATAATTGATGAGCGGTACTCCAAGTCAGATTTTAACTAGAACCTATTTCAGTTAGTTTTTTGCTAGTCATTAAATTAACTAAATCGTAACCTGGCTAAAATATTACTCATGATTGATTTCCCTTTTTGTTATCTGGATGCAGGCAAGGCATTTTTCCATGGAGTTGTCTTGAAGCATTATCTCCCGACAGTGGAGGATTGGATCCCATCGGAATTTCTCCATCTTCTCCTCCAGGATCATTTGCAAAACAATCGAATAAATTAGGCCCAGTCCTCGCTGCCGGTATCGGCGTTGTGGGCGGCGACGACCCATCGCCGTCCTCTCCGGACAGCGACGCCATATTCTTGTTTCAACTCAAATCTCGCCTTTTTCCGTGATGATGTTTGTATATTAACGGCTCTCGTACGTATACGTCTATCGTCGTGACACGCGCAATCGTGCAGGTTGGATTGTAACCGACCCCATTTTATTCGGATCCACTACCACGAAATGCAATATATATGGTCTTTTCAGTTTGGTTAGTTAATGTATAACTCCATTTTCAATATAGCGAGCACGATACCACCCTTGTCTAGTGTTAGTTACAATTTAACTAATATACTCATATTGTGGGTTTGAGAGAGCGTCTTGTTTGTGTGAAGGATGGAGCTACGAGTAAATTTTTAACTCGTAATCCAATAATGCGGGATGAAACCAACTAGAACCATGAGTGAAATAATAAGTTCTGTCTGTCGCGCTACTACCCTCGTACCGCGCTGCGCGGGGCGTAGCGCGACCGTGTATATATATATATATGTGTGTAAATTTGAACCCTAATTTTTTTAAATAACATTCACGTCACAATAATTTAGATGATCTATTATATAACAGAAGAGCAAGTTTATATAATTTTTTAGCCGTTTTATGTATGGGGCACACATATAATATTTTTCTTACTCGTCGGATATCCATATTCATTGGTTAATACTGCGTAATCTAAATTTTAATAAGTATGTGGAGCTAGAGTAGCTTAAGTGGTTAGATATCCATTAAAAGAACCTATATACGCAGATTTAAATCCCATATTTAATACTGGAGCTCGTATGGCTGATATTTTTTTTCAAGTGATATGCATATATATACCTTGGTGACGCTGCTAGTGTGTAAAAAAAAACGAAAATATTCAATAAGTGCCCGTGGCAGCCTGGCAGGCCCTTCTGTCCTCCATTTTCCCACTCCTCCCTTCACAGTTCACACTTTACGCCTCCTTTCTCGCAGTTTCAAACTAATTTCCTTTCCACTTCCACCACCGGCAAGCTGGCAATGGCTTCCTCCTCCTCCGCCTCTCGCCGCAGCCGCGGCAAGCCTCCTCACCACCAGCAGCCGGAGCTGCCGTACGACCCGCTGCCGGAAATCCTCCGCAAGCTCCGCCACGACCACACCGCCGCTCCCCCAAACCCTAACCCTCACGATCCCCATCCCCAGGCCCCGATGCCCTCCTCCATCACCACCACCTCTCGCCGCCGCCATCGCCGCCGCGGCCGCGGAAACCGGAATGACCCGCCGATTGACCGGGCGGCGGAGCTTCCTCCGTACGATCTGCTGCGTGACATCATCCGCAACCTCAGCCTCGCCCCAGCCGCCGCCGCTCCCCCAAACCCTAGCTCCGGACGCCGTCGCCGCGGGCGCCGTGGACTCGGGCGTGGGCGCAAGGAGGCGAGGGATTGGGGGTCGGGGCTGCCGCTGGAGGCGATCCTGGCCGTGTTCCACAAGCTCGACCACATCGAGATCCTCATGGGTGCCGGCCAGGTGTGCCGCTCCTGGCGCCGCGCCGCGCGCGACGTGCCCCGGCTTTGGCGCCGCATCGACATGCGCGGCCACGCCGATCTCTCATTCGAGCTCAACCTCTTCGGCATGGCGCAGGAAGCGGTGCGCCGCAGCGCGGGGCTGTGTGAGGCCTTCTGGGGAGAATACGCCGCTGATGAAGATTTGCTCCATTTCCTCGGCGAACGGTGAGATTTTTATATTCCTCAATTTCGGTGGGGATTTTGTTTTTTACTTTGTTCGATATGATATTTGTTCGGTTGATTATATGGTTAGCTAATCGGCCTTTGTTTCATTAATCCCACTCACTGTTCATCTGCAATTGCATGCTGTTCTCGATCAAATCATTGATGGATCTAATATTTCAACAAAAAAATGATGGATCTAATAAAGTATTGCATGAGTCTTGGCTAATTGTGCGTGGTCAGTGCTTCTAAGTCATAATCACAGTTCAATTGGGGTACTCTTCCGTACCATTACGAAATATATCTTTAATTAGTTGCACGTGCATTTGGGTAGATATAAGATCACTTGGGTGGTGATCATACACCAATAACAGATATTGCAGCCAATGCTATTTCTCTGGTTTGATAATTTTCGGTGCCCCTTATTATTTGTTGTGTCATACTGTACAAAATTCCTTTGTAAGAATTATTTGAATAGCAATTGTTTTGAGATTATAGAGAATTGTGTCAGAGGACGTTTGATACCTTATTTACACATGTACGAAGTCAGAACAGGATAATTTCATTGTCTGGGCAAGAAAAAATTGCAAAAAAAGTGTACAATAGAAAATCTTTTGCTTTGATTTAATTAGCACTAATTACCTGAGTGCCTGACAAGAAACAAAGTGAAGGTCAAATGTTTGTAGGTGATGGATTACTGTCATTTGATTCTAAGCTTAATAAAATATAAATTATCGAGAATACGTTGGTAAGCCATTGAAAATATCCAAATGTTGGCAGGTATTTTAGATTGCCTCAAGTTTCAGTCTTTTTATCAACTGAGTTCCCCTTGACTTAATACTATCATGTGCTTGCTTGTCTTCACAAATCACATAGTAATAGGCTGCACCAGGCAAGGTGTGTTTTCCTAAAGAAAAGGTCTTAACAGAGTAGACTATGGTAGTATGAACTTATGGGTTGATTTATATTGGCATATTGCGATGATCACAAGGTTCCTAATGTTGTAGCTGTTTATGACAAAGGTATATACTTCAGCTGGATTCGAAATAGATTGCAACAAGGAGATAGATTTTCAAGTGGAGATTCCAAACTACTATGTGATAAATGAAAATACATTCAGCGGAATCCATGTTTGGTGCTGCTATAGTGCTATTGCAACCTTTAATTACATTCCAGGCTAAACCGTTGTAGATACTAGAATTGTGATGATGGGTGATTATTCTCTAAAGTGTCAAGAGTCTTTTATGCATGATCTGCTAGGGACTGTGTTGCAGCTTAGTGCAACTTTACCAAGACCTGAATGGGCGAGTAGACTGCCAATAGTTACTTGTTGTACATAATCATGGTCCTCTTACTTGCAAAACTCAATCATTGTATCATTACTTGTTAATATCCTAGTCCTACCTTTTCAGGGCACCATTTCTGAGGAGTCTTCGCCTCATCTCTTGCTTTGATATTCTCGATGAAGGATTTTCAGTGGCAGTAACGAAGTTTCCTCTGCTCGAGGAGCTTGAGCTTTCGCTATGCGATAATATAGGTGAGAACAATGTGTTTAAGGCTGTTGGCAAAGCATGCCCACAACTGAAGCGCTTCAGATTGAGCAAGAGGTGCTTCTACAGTTTTGAACATTCTGAGTACAACAAGGACGAGGAAGCACTGGGTATTGCAACTATGCATGAATTACGGTCTCTGCAGCTCTTTGCTAATAATCTCAGCAATGAAGGACTGACAGCCATCCTTGACAACTGCCCCCACCTGGAGTCCCTCGACATTCGCCATTGCTTCAATGTCAGTGTAGATGACACCCTGCGAGCAAAGTGTGCCAGGATCAAGACACTGAGGCTTCCCCATGACTCAACTGATGACTACGACTTCCAGGTTGACAGGCCTATCTGGTCTCATGTTGACGATTACTCTGACAGTGATGAATATGATTGCGTTTATGGTGGCCCCGACTATATTCTTGACTAAGATGAGTATGATGACTACTGTGATCCTTACCGTTACCTTAATGGTGTCTATGAGGATGATCTTGATGAAGAAGATCGGATGATGCTCAAGGCTATGCGCACGCTCCTGAAATGATTCCATGTGTATGATGGTCCTTTTGCATGGTTCACGGGATCTACTGCTTTTCTAGGGTTGTAGTGTCTCATCACTTGACTAGATATTGCTTAGCAACTTGGTCAGTCTATTTTGCTATCTATGTGTACCGTTCAGTAATCCCTGCCAAGTTATTCACATCTGTGTTGTGGTGTTTTAACTTGGGCAATTTCCTTAATGTCAGTATGTCACAGTATGTGCCTGTGCGCATAGAACTGGAAGAAGACAATGCATAATGCCTATTGCTATGTGCTCACTGCCTTATTTGCTTCTTCAGTTTTTTGAATAATGGTTACATTACTGACCAATGATTGTGCTGTTTGAAGATCATTCATCCTGTGAATGTTGATTTCAAATTTACAGTCATATTCAATAGGGTAGTAATGATTAAGCGATTCAAATGAATAGGTCCATTTTATTGCCCCACTATGAATTCGACCATTTTCTAGTTTAATACTGACCCAATACATAAACACAAAGGCCTAAAATAAAAGTCGAAAAAAAAATGGCATGGTTTGCCAAAATTTGTCAAACTAGTTTAAATTTTGCAAAAATTTAACGAATTCAAGTGATTTCCGCCAGGTTGCCGGTGGACGGTAAGGGGACGGCTGGGGAAAGGTGAACCCTGGGGCCTGGCATGTTGTGAGATGGCAGTATAACAACAGCGCATGGGTTGAAATTGGTTTTTCGTTCTTTTGTTTTGAATATTTACATGCAAAACGTTTCTATGCTTTGTCTCATTAAAAAACTATACCAAATATTTATATGCACTAAGTTTATAGATATGGAGTTTGTACGTATAAAATGTATACATACAAAGTTTTTATGTATAAAAAGATTTTGGGCTAAATGGGCTTCACACAACTTATGGGGAAAAAAAAAGGGCATGCTGATACATGGGCCAGAAAGTGTTAGAACTGAGAGGGAGACGATACTCATGTTGGGAGGAGACAGTGGCGGAGTTTAGTTGTGGCCAACATGGGTAGTGGCCCCAGCATTTGAACAAAACCATTCCTATGAGTTAATATTCATTAAGAGTTTCCTAGCACAGTGGTTTACCTGGCATGCATCATTCCTAAAGTTTAGAGTTTGAATCCTCTCAACCTCTTTTTTTTATCTTTTCCTGTTTTTGCTCATCATTATTACACCTATAACGGGCCGTTTTTTCTTCATAACATCCAATTTTTTTCGAAGAAATAGCAACTTGGTTTTTCTTTTTTCTTCATTTTCCTCAATTTTGTATTGATATTTTTTATATAACTATAGAATCCCCAAATGATCATGTTTTTTCTTCACACATATGTATTTTTCTTTGAAGAAAATACCTATGTTGAACTCATTTCCTTAGTTGGCCCTCCCAACACTCCACTTTAAGCTCCGCCACTAGGAGGAGATGCGGTCATGGGGCTGTCTCACACATAAGGATGGCATTGGGGACCCAAATCTCGATATCCCGCGGGGAAAAACTCCATTAAGGTATACAAATAGGAGCATATCTCCCCACACAGGGCTATTATCAGCCAAAATGGTCATCCATCGGGTGAAGTGGGGGTGGGGACTGAGCCTTCCCCATGGGCCCTCGAGTTATTAGGATTATGCCTACTTACAAGACCCAATTCACAAGTCTATAGATATAAAGACTATTGAAACCCTAGCTCTAGTCCAGGTTCATATAGTGTTCTCCTCTCCCCCTCTCAAATCCAATCGGCAAGTCTAGCGAGGCGGCTAGGTTCGGCGACCACACGCCGCCATCAGGCCTCAAGCCACGCTGTTGTCGGTCGTCCAACGCTGCATCGCCATCAGGGCTCAAACCGCACCGCCATCGGGTGTCCATTGATATAAAGACTATTGAACAAGATTCGCGCACGATACGACACACATTAGACACATCATTTCTCCCACTTTCACGTGAAAGGTTCTTCTCTACATAAAAATAGTCTAACCCAAAAAAAATCGACCTGTGAAAACATCAACTACCATAAGAATAGTCCATAGCCTACTTGGCCCAAATACTTTCACGAGACCGAATAAAAAAACTAGTACGGCGCATGGGCCTATGCTAGTTAATTTTAACATCAAAGTTTTTTCCCATTTCACCCCTTGACATCAGTAGATTGCTTTAGTTGACAATTTTATCCAATAAATATTAATTGTTTTTTGATAATGAAATATTAATTGTTGTCCACATGCCTTCACTATCCATTATTCTTGTATTCCCGTAAAGCCAACTTTAGACATACCATATCCTTTTGCTCAAAACATTGCTGAATAGGGTTCAGTTCAAACAACCTTAGAAATCGGAGTATTTAACACCTAAAAAAAGTAACTACTGATCTAACAATATTTACAAAATAAGTAAATACTGTCAGATCAGATCTATACCTTTTTTTTTTGCGAAATTGCCGTTTTGATCTAAATTTATCTAGACTCTTACCAAATACTGCCGTCAAAACAATATACTGTTAAAATATTAATCTTTTCTGCTGTGAGAGTTGATACGAGTCCAAACCAGGACGGAACCCTCCAGCGTCCAAACCCTACCTACCTAGCTAGAGGAAGTTTCCCGGAGCCACCGACCGCCGCCGCCGCCGTCTCCGGCGAAGGTAAATCGCTGCGTTAAGGGCCGACCGTTCCGTAGCCATCGAAACGTATTACGTATGGATATCATAGCTTCCCACGGCAGGATGCCAATCTCTTGGATGAAATCAGTTTTTTTTTTCGCGACTCTTGTTCATGAGAATAGCACTATCGGTGCAAGATTAGCGCCTCCATTTACCTTTTTTTTTCAGTTGGTATTTATCTGATTTCTTAAGTTAGTTTGCCGGAGATTCGTGTCCTCTTGGCTAATTGGGTTATTGTTCGCTATTTGTGTTCATCAGTTTACACCTAAAAAATTCCCCTTTTTTCATAAGCAACTGACCATAGATTTTCTTTGCGGTTCAGTTTGAAATGAATGGTTGTAATTTGTAAGAATCGACAGAGCAGATAACACCAAAAATTGCTTAACGATTGTATTTGTTTCCATCTAAATTGTTTGATTACCCTAGTATTTTGTTAGATTAAGTTACCTGGTGTTATGAAGTACTCCGTAATGTCTTTTATTTGATTCCATATGCTGAGATTTATCTTGCAAATAAAAAAAGACCCGAGTTCGACCTATGGAGATATTTTACAGAGTTAATTTGGTCTAAATGACCTCATGTACTACAACTTCTGCAGAATTTCCCCCAGATTTTGATTTCTCACCAGCAATTCACTTATCATATTTAATTTCTAGGTGCCAGTTGACATAATGGAGTTGGAACCATGTACCCTGCCCATGCCACCTGCCAGGGATTGGTCCGAGCTCTCAACCGATGCGCTCTCTTCCATTTTCATGAAGCTTGGGAACATTGAGGTTCTGATGGGTGCAGGCCTTGTGTGCCGTTCATGGTTGGCTGCTGCAAAGTTACCTGAGCTGTGGCGTTCCGTGGACATGACTCGCCATAAGGTGGTTTTCTCAAAGGGCATAGACACCATGTGCGCAATGGCAAAAGTGGCTATAGACCGATCTCAAGGACAGATGGAGTCATTCTTGGCTCAGAAGTTTGTTACTAGTGAACTCTTGGATTACATTGCTTGCAGGTATGGTTTGTTCATCCTATACCATATTTCAGTCCTTGGCTTTGGCCCATGTTAAAATATCCAGTAACATATGTGGTTTAAGTAGATCTTGCTGATGCTACTTCTAGGATTTCCTTAAATATATGTGGTTTAAGTAGATCTTACGAAGTTGAATTATGTAGTAACATGATATCACCATCAAGTTAGGTTTATGCATTTATAGCTAATGGATTTCTACAAAATATCAAATAACCCAATCTCTCCCACTGATTATTTTGGTTTATGCCTCGCCCCAACTACATTGGTCCAAGGGAGAAAATACGAGCTATGCGATTTGAAACATTTAGGGGCTTGTTACTACCTAATTTGATTGGCACTGCACCTCTTACATCATAAATATCCCTCTGCTCATATGATTTATGTCCAGTTCTGCGTTTACATATGCAGGGGCAGTTCATTGAAGAGGATACGGCTCATCGACTGTAGAATTTTTTGGGAGGAGTCATTGGCTAAACTTGCGACTCAATGTCCACTGCTAGAGGAGATCGAGTGCTCCGAAAACAAAGTGTCTTCAGATTCTCTCGAATACATTGGCAGGGTGCGCCCACAATTGAAATGTCTAAGAATCCTTATGCAATGGTTTGATGATGATGCAATGGAGCATGAGATGGGTCAGGAGATGATGCATGATGATAGTGATGAGGAGGATGACGAGGACAATGACGAGGATGATGAAGAGGACAAGGATGAGGACGAGGACAAGGACGAGAAAGGGGAGGGCGAAGGGGAGGAGGACGAGGATGAGGATGACAATATGGAAGAGGAAGAGGACGGGAACAAGATGAAGCAGGATGCCAAAAAGGATGAGGATGAAGACATGGACGATGAGGAGGAAGAGGATGAGAACATGGGCCAGGACGAGGACGAGGATGATGAGGAATCAGATGATGAGTGGGAGGCATGGAAGAACAAGGATGCCTTTGCAATAGCGGAAACCATGCATGAGCTTCGAATTCTTCAGATTTCAGGTAACAATCTGACCAACAAAGGGGTTTATGCCATCCTCGATGGATGCCCACACCTCGAGTGTTTTGACCTCTTCGAGTGCTACAATGTTAAAGTTGATGATGAGCTCCGAGCTCGCTGCACAAAGATAAAACATGTCAGGTTTCCTAGACAATGGCTTTGTGTTAACTGCAGAGAACTCTGTTTCATTGATGAGGATGAAGGCAAAGACTATGGTATCACTATGGAATATCTATGGGAAAATGAGGTCCGTTCTCTGGAATCAGATGTGATCCATGCTGAGACGGATAATGGTAGCTACGGCGACTATTATGAAGACTACTCGTCCCCTGAGTCTTGCGCTGACTCAAAAAACATATATTATGATGACCTCAATGTTTACACTAACCATGATTACTATTTTTTGTGATCTTCCTATAGCCTTGTTTAACCATTACAGGAGGACCTGCCACACTACCACCTTGAGTACTTAAGTCCCTACATTTTTTGTATTTTGAGGTTATAATAGTTACAGTATTGGGCTTTTGTTTTACTTGACAAAAAGACCTTGACAATATCCTGGAGTCAAAGGCTTTTGTTTTAGCCGACAATCCTGTGTTGCTTCTATATATGACCTTGTGAGCTTGAACTTTGTCGCTTGTATTAACTTATTACTGTATGATATATAGCTGGATAAGTCTCTACGTGCGTGTAGTAATGGTGGCATCTGCTACTAGACTGTATGCAACCGATGGTTGGTTTTGTGCACTCTGATCTTCTCATGAGCTTCCCTGTTGCGAATTGCGATGACTAATGAACCATATCTGAAATAATCATCAGAACTGAAGAAAAAACATGATCAAATAATGCGATGGGCTAAAGGTGACAGATCGAGGTCACGTTAAACTCCAAGGTCGTCCAACAATATAGAAACTGAACACACCTATGTCCAAATTTCTCAGTATTTATCGTATTAGGGTGTCTATTTATACTCGGCTTCAATGTCTAATCCATTACTAACCTTTTTGCCAAAATAGCATAAGAGGCCTCAATTCTAGAATGCCATCAGTACAAGACGTTTCTTCAAAATGCCACTCGCGAGTAGAACTTTGTAGCCAAAATTTCACTCATTGACCATTTTGCCCCTTGACGTTTGGTCTGCTCGTCTCTTCGGTCTTAGGGGTAAATATGTCAATTTTATCTATAAAGTTGTATTTATGAGTGGCATTTTGGAGAGGCGTTCCTTATTGATGGCATTCTGGAGAGTGTTATTTTGGCAATTGACCCCCTTTTATATTCGAGACTATCAATAAGTCAAAATATTATCTCTTATTCGGGCAACAGTGCAGCCCGCCTATATTTTGATTTGTTTCAACCCAGCCGAGGCAGGTGATTGTACCTTTTTTTTTTACTGAATGAAAGATATGTACTTCCTCTGCCTCAATTTTCTAAATTAAGGTCGATGTGAGAAAAGTTAAGATGAAAAGGTAAGCAGAGAAAATTAATTGGGGCGGTTGTGATCCATGGATATAAAAAGAATTAATAGGCGCCAAAGTGTTATATTTGACACAAATTTGAATATTAACTATAGCTAAATTTTGAGACGGAGACAGTAACGGTATTACAAAATTTGTCACCCAAATCTTGGCATTTGCCAGTAGATCAGCTTTAAACTAGATTCTACCAAAATTTCAAAATTTAAGTAAGGTAGATAGATATAAGAAAATGTTGTATTTGGTTGGCTATTACCGATCATATTTCGGTATAAAAAAATTAGTAAGGTATAGATCACAAAATTGTAGCACTAATTTTTAGAATAGTAATATTTGATTTTCTATGTTACTAATAATAAATTTGAAAAAAAATACCTTCATGGAGATAAACGAGTTTGCAAAATATCATAGTGTATACAATAGTAATCTATCCGTCTATAAATAAATACCAGTTGTAGTTGATTGGCTAATTTTGAGATTTGACTAAGTAATCCAATATTCTTCATGGGCCAGCCATGGTTCGCCGGAGCTCGACAACGTGGCTTGCTGGAGATGGGGTCCTGCGGAAGGAGGTGAGGTGGGATGGAGAAGGGAGGAGGGATGCCACAGTTGCAAGCTTCCTTATCGGTGCGGGTCCCCACATTATAGATGTCGGCAACGGAGCTCGAGCGCGACAGCCAGAGCGCCTTCGAAGCGTGGTGATGTGGATCCCTTGGTGGTAGAGCCCTCAATGACACGTCGTCCTAAGCTCCTCGAAGATGTGGATCCCTCGGCAGCAAAGCCCTCGACGATGTGGATCCTCAGCGGCATGGCAGCTGAGTACTGAGCTCCCTCCATCGGCAGCTCAAATCCATCGGTTGGCACGACGGAGCTGTGATTGGCGGCTAGGAGTGCATGGCGACATCGGCAAGAGCTCTCTCCACCACCACCATCTGCCTCTCCTCAAGTTCCTCTTCCGGCCATGAAGAGCTGCAAGGAGACCAAGGAAGGAAGAAGATGAAGACTATTTTTGGTCCAAGAAAATTTGATAAATGCTACCAAACGGTAAGTATTGGCATTTCAGTATTTTTAAATTTTTAATGGCATCTTATAAATTTTATAAATGAATATTGATGTCATATTTAACCAATCTAGTTAATATTTTCCTTTATCTTTAATTGTACAAGTAAGTTAATCCTTAAAATTGGAAAAAAAATTGTTGTAGGATATTCAAAGTTTACTGCCTTTATCGTAAAAAAAAAACATGGTATCGTACAATAAAAAAATATTTTTGGATGTCCCATAGCAAAGACTAAACTTTGAATGACATGTAAGGCTACTTTGGTTTGAAGCCAAAATGTGTCATACCAATGTTTTGGCTATTTCAATAATATTATATGCATGTTTGGTTTGCTACCAATTCTTGTCTATACTAGTACAAGTTCTATACAAACAAATTTGGTAATGCCAAAAATTACTAATGTTTTGACACTACCAAAATTTGGAAGGGCAAGAATCGGTAACAATACAAACAAGCCCGTAGCAAATTTTGCCTAAAAAATTTACCAGCCTCCATTAGTACTATGAGCCACTGTGCAAGGGTTAATTGGAAGTGTCAAACAAACAAGACTCCGGAAGGTTCCCACCGACTAACTCGAGAGGGGGATAAAAGTGAAAAAAGAAAGAAGAAAAAAACAACCCAGGCTTCAGTCAGTATCGGAGCCTCCAAACTACCGTGGTGCCCGGAGCAGAAGAGGCCGCCGCCGCATAGCTCGCCGGCGGCAAAGGTAACTGGCTCAGCTGCGTTAAGGATCGCCTCATTCCGTTCAATCTTGTCGAAATGTATCTATCCAGACGGTAGTTTTCTTCTCCTAGGGTTCGGCAAGAGAGAGGGAGATTGATTGATTCCACTAATTTCTGCGGTTAAACTCCAGTGCAATTTTCCCCTGTTTATTGTGCCAGAACTCGGAGTAGTTTAGGGTGTTCCCCCATTTGTTCGGCCCGTTTTGAACTACGAGATTCTTCAGTTTTTTTAGGTTTCTCTTGAGGTTGCTTATTAAGAAATTATTTTCAGTTAACATCCATCTTATTTAGTACATTTTCTCCTATATGAGCAGTCAGGCAACAGATATTTTCAGGTCTTCGAGGTCAAATTTTAAAATGAATGCCCATAATAAGTTGTCGTCTAGCACCAACTATTGGTTCGAGACCTGTGGTTGTCAATCTTAATTGTTTTATGATCCTACGATTCATTCTAACCTTACATTGTCTGGTACTACGAGGAAGTCTTCTCTGTGGGATCACATAAGCTGTGACCTGTGACTGATTATTGCAATTATAATCAGCAAAGTTTTATTTCTGTGATGAATTTTACAAAAAAGAAAATACAAATTTTATCTGGAAGGCGTCATGTAAGCCTAGAACGAAGTTATTGCAAAGATATGACTGACCTGTGACTCATGCTTGTTAGAACTACCAAGCGCTTTTACTTTTCCTCCTGTATTCTGATTTCTCACTGATGATGCCCTCATTTGTAGCCTCTGGTTTGCATGATGGAGGTGGATCCAATCCCCATACCTGATACCGATAGGGATTGGTCCGAGCTGCCAGTCGATGCACTTTCTGCAATCTTCATGAAACTTGGGACTGTTGAGATTCTGATGGGTGCAAGCTTTGTGTGCCATTCGTGGTTGGCAGCTTCAAAGTCACCTGAACTGTGGCGGTTCGTGGACATGACACGCCACAAAGTGATTTTCTCAAAGAGAACACACATACTGTGTGCAATGGCCAAAGTGGCAATAGATCGCTCCAATGGGCAGATGGTGTCATTCTGGGCTCAGAAGTTTGTTACTTGTGAACTATTGGATTACATTGTCAGAAGGTATTGTTTCCCAAATGTATATTCAATTCTGTCTTTAAGATATCAGACTTAAGCGCCATCTAGCTTAATAAACTGGTTGTATATATATAGTACGATGTGGAATTAGGCTTTATTTTTTCTGAAATGACTGGCAGACAGCTACAACATAAGTTGATATTAGTGGAAGTTCATTAGCCAACTTCCTGGCTTTTAGGAGTTAAATATGATCTATGCAATTTGAACTAATTAAAATTTATTAAGTGATATTGCTCGGTTAAATTGATTGCTGTTCTTTTTTTGTCAAATTGATTGCTGTCCTTATCTATGCAGGACCATTAGTACATTGAGGAGCATTCGACTCATCGCATGCATTTCTGTATGGGGTGAATCATTGGCTACGCTTGCTGCCAATTGTCCACTTCTAGAGGAGATAGAGTGCTCGTTTCATAAAATGTCAGCAGCTTTCTTCGAATATGTTGGCAGTGTTCGCCCACAACTAAAATGTCTAAGAATCCATATGCCGTATTTTGATTATGATGAGATGGAGCATGAGATGAAGGAACATTACAATGAGGATGAGGATGAGGATGACGAGGAACATGAGGAACCTTTCGAGCAGTGGGAGGCAAGGCAAAATGAGGAGGCTTTTGCAATAGCAGAAAACATGCACGAGCTACGTCTTCTTCAGATTTCAGGTAACAACCTGACCAACAAAGGAGTGTACGCCATCCTTGATGGCTGCCCTCACCTGGAGTGCCTCGACCTTTCCGACTGCTACAAAATCCATGTCGATGATCAGCTCAGAGCTCGGTGCACAAAGATCAAACATGTCAGGTTGCCCGGACAATGGCCTTGTGTTCACTGCCCAGATCTCCATGTCATTGGTGAGGGGCTCACTATGCATGATCTTGTGGGAATGTGAGGTTCGTTCGTGGCATACCAAGGCGGACATGGGGGATGCTACCTATGACAGCTACTACTGGGCGACTACTGAAGGAGCCCCCTTGTCTCCTGAGCCCTGCATCGACTTAAAAAACATATCCTGTGGTTGAACCCAACATTTTCAGTTTTTTGCTATCTAACATGGTAACTAGCTAGTATCTGTGATCTCCCCACTGTCTTGTTTAACCAATGCAGGTGTGCCACCTGCAGTATTTGTAGTCACTGCCGTAGTGTTAGAATATGGCCAATTGTGTGTATACCCTGTTACCCTAGTAGTTGGCCTTTTGGTTTGCTGGCAAGGCTGTGCTGCTTCTGTGACCTTCTGTACTTTTTGTGTCCTTTACTAGCTGAAGCTTACTAGTAGTTGGACAAGTCTCTACCAACATCTGTTAGACTAGTACTGTCGAAATACCCTGTACTGCATCTGTTGCTTGTAAGTTACAACCCGATATGTGAATGCAAAGCAAATATAATGGTTGTATTAGTTATTAAAAAAGTCTAATTTATTCCCTCAAACTATTTTATTGGATCATTTAACCCACTAAGCTATTTTTTGGCACATTTTATGTCCCAAACTATTAAAAATAGTTCACTTTACACCTTAAAAATACTTCTGCTTTTGTTTCTATTTGTACAAGCCATATTTTTAAATGAAAATTTGTGGAACCATAGATTACACCATTACCAACGTTTCAAAATATTTTCAATTTTTTTCATGACAATTTTGCTTGAAATTTAAAATTCCGATGTTTAAATTGGTCTTAGATGCTTCAAACCAGCGTAAATATTTATAAAAATTATATAAATAATTTGATAGGTAAGTCGTGATGTATCTATCCATCCTATAAAATTTCACTCAAAAATACATAGACAAAAGAAATAAATGTTGTTAAAGGTGTAACGTGTGACATTTTTAATAGTTTGGGGTGTAAATTGAGCCCAAAATAGTTTAGGGGTTAAGTGAACCAATCAAATAGTTCGAGGGAGTAAAATAGACTTTTTCCGTTAGTTAATAAACATTGTGCTCATCTTATCGCCATCTTATTCTCTTCTTATTACTTCTGTTTGGTATTTGCTTTATTGCTTAATTTATTTTTTTTTCTCAATGTTTAAATGAGTCTTTGGCCTGTGTATAGTGTATACTGTATGCATTGATGTCTCTTTAGTTTATAGATCATTTATCCTATAGTGAACAAATAGGATGACCAAAATATCACAGTCACGCTCTCAGCTACATCTAACGTATAAAAATATTGTGCAAGGACGATTGAGATCGTCTCGCGCATCCGTCTCCCGCACGCGGCATCGAGCGCAATCCCCTCCCCCGTCCCCCTCACTCCCGCAATCGCCTCTCCTTCCTTCCGCGTCCCTGCTCCTTCCGCGTGCCGATTTGCCATCGATCCGCTGCTTCCTCCTCCACGATCTGCCGCAGCCGAGGCATCCTTCTTGCCGATTCGCCATCATGTCTATCCGCTATCACGCCGATCCGCCGACAGCATTGATCTACGTCCGCCGATTCACCGTCGATCCGCTGCTGCCTCCACGATCTACCGCAGCCGAGGTCTCCACCTCGCCGATCTCTGTCTGCCGATCCAACACCGCCGTGGCCTTTTCCTCGCCAATCCGCTGCCGAGTCGATCTGCCGACGCCACAAGCCACTGATAGGGGATGGGATGTCCCGACGTCCACCAGCCCGCCATGCTGCACGCGTCTTGGACGTTGATTTCATGAAGTCGCAGAGAGGACGACACTGAGCAACTGGCACGCCTACTGCGTTACTGCCTTCAACGAGCAGATTTGGTACTCCTACCTCACCAGGGCACATCGATTCCTTGGATTGGATGATATTCCTGCTATCACCAGATTATGGCATTGCTATTTGCTCTTCTGTTTGAGTAACTAACGGATTCCAAACAACAATATATATACAATGTTGATGTTCATCTGAAGTACTAGATCCATTCTAACAAAGATATTCTCTTTTAGAATTTTCGCTAACAACCCGAAGGGTGCAGAGAGACTAGCACCAGGTAATGTTGTTGCAGAATCGAGCTTCCATTTGTGCAGGTTTTGGGGAGAGCCGAGTGAGGTGTATTTCTTTGTGCAGCATATATGCTTCATTACTTTTATTGCCAATTTTTTTTTGGAATTGTGGAATCTTATCAATGGCTGGAATACATTTAATTGCACCCTTTGATGTCAATTTCTTTGTGCAGCATATGACGGCCTGGAATGTCAATGGCTGCCACAAGAGTAAGCCCCTTTCCTTGGTGATGTCAATAATATAAGTGCAAACCCTTTGATCTGTAAGTCAATGGCTTGGAATTTTTTTGGGTACTGCTTGTTTGTTTGTAGATGCGTAATGTCTTGGGAGTAAAATCGATATTACATGAACATTCACATTTGATAAAGTGTATATATATGCATCGTTGCATTTGCAACTCGACAGAGGAACATGTTGCTGAAAACACAATATTTAAAGGAAATTGATGCTTTGGATTTGTCAGGTTGATAGGAACGAGCTCCACTTGATCATCCTGCTAATTGAAGTGCAGTCGGCATGAGGAATTAATAGGTGTAGAAAGGAACTGTACACTACATTTAATGTATAGCAACTTAGCAAGGCTAGCACAGAATTTCTTCTGACTGTATTACCTGATTGTGGACTCATGGTTGATAGATATATGCACAATTCAGATATCTCAGTTTCAGTTATGCTCAAATGGATGAAAAATGAGCATATATCGATTTTGATTTGGTTCAAAAGTGAGTGCTTACAAACCAACAATGTCCATGTAAGAAAGTTTAGGCTAGGGTGAATTTACTCCCATGCTACTTGCAGCACATTAATTGCAACTATCCTAGATTAATTCCTGATTGTATGTTAATTTTTTTAGATATTATTTTGGATTAATTTGTAGCATAATGAATTCAATATTTCTCCAGTATATAAGGCAAGAAAAAACAGGGTACAAAACCACTCATAACATTAATTATTCTCTGCGTCAATGGTTGTGAACTGTGTGTGACTTGGTTGCACTGCCGAATTTTGGATTAAGGCTGAGGAGAGCGTCGATCATTGCCTCATCCTTTGCAGAAGTTGGTGGCCAGTAGTAGGTATTTTTACTGAGGTGTTCTTTCATTTGGTAGTATAGTCAGTGACCAATCTATTCTGTTTATTCAAAGTCACCACACTTTTTTATTTGAAAGACCAAGTCCCTTATCAGCTTATCATCTAATTATCTATGGGAATGTTTGATCCCTATATAACTATTTCTTGGCTTTAGATTTCCGGAGCTACATATACTCAAATGTGCTACACTGTATGTGAGGATTGTCATACCAAATGGACTATAGAGGATAAAGTGATAAACTATTTCATCTTTTTTCAGAGATTTTTAATCTGCAATGTTTAGAGAATAAAGTGATCGAACCTAAGGAGAATAACATAGCTAAACATGGATTTTGAGCCCCAGATTCATAAAATAGTGGCACATGCATGGCTTGTTTTGGAATGCTTATTCCAATTATGATGATTTTTCTTACTTTCCATGTTTATCTATTAATAAATGCTTGCTGGATGCTAAGGGCATGTATACAGTTAAGACCGATATGATCTCTACGCTAACTAGAGACTTGGAGACAATACGGTCTCTAACCATTAATGTATCAAAATACTTTCTAATTAGCATTCTTTTCTTTATTAGACTATGCAACAAAAATTTTCCAAATAAATGCTAAGAGTCGACTATAAGCAATTGTTATGGGTAGCAACCATCTTTCTCTCTTCTCTCTCTTCCACGCCATCAAATATGTTTGCATGGCAAAAACATATATTGTCAGGTTATGCTTATATTGGAATGCCACTCGGCCAGGAGATACAAGATTGGTAGTCAGGTTATGCTTTGTGGTCTCCTTTCAATATGAGTGTGGTGACAATTGCCGGCATCATTCCTGTGAATGTGACAGTCTTATTAATCTTAATCTGGGGGAAAAACAGTGATATTTACCTCTATTAAGACAATGGAGTAACAGATGGAATTTAGCAATTACTTTCTGAAAACGTTTTCCAGTAGAAAGTTTGTTAAGGCGAGATTGATTTGATGTAATGAAATTTGAAATGATAAGCAAAAGAAAAGATTTTTTCTGCGTAGTTTTTCTCTCGCTCGGTGATCGGGACTCGATATGATTTAAAACTTGTTTGTTGGATTGGAAATATAAAACAGTCCTACCTGAGGTGTTCAGAATGAAGGATGTGCCAAGTTCTAACTAGAACAGGCCGCTAGCTACTCCATTGTATCCATTGTAGTATCTTCACTAGGTTTGGGCAGTTTGGTTAATGTGCTACCTTCGAACTACCGACTTACAAAAGAAGACAACATGAGTGCATGACTATCACTGTTGCTCAAAGATAATGATAGAAGTTAGTAATTAGCTGCACTGAACACGTATGTTTTGGACTTTTTATGTACAGAGCAGGTTGATTAAATGCTTAAACAATATATTTTCAATATCATTCTTTTTTTTTACGATCTTAAAACTATGTCCTGCATTACAATTTTGATTGCCAAAACATACATTTTATGTATTTTTGTTTGATTAAATTACATCATTACCTTAGCGTTAGCACGGGCCAATTACTAGTAACAGTATAGTTATATTTCTGATTCTTGAATTCTTATTATATGTTTCCTTTTCTCTTTTTTTACATATTCAACTATACTTTGTCCTTTTCTGTTGTGTTATTAGGCTAGTAGTTGGCTATTAACCGCATTTTTAAAAGATTCAAATGCATAGGTAATCGAACCTGTCAATGACCGTGATCAAAGGCCCCAAAATCAAACTCATTCAGCCCGTTAAACCTCATCGAACCAAAAAAAAAAAACTCTTAAAGTCCTTCAAAGAAAGTTAGTTTGGCCAGTAGGCTCGTAAATATCCAGAAAAGGTAAAAATATATGAAAGGTCCCTTAACTTATCAGCCGATTATAAAATCGTCCTTCAACCGTGAAATCGGACACAACGTGTCCCTCAACTTATCAACCCAGCACAAATTAGTTCCTTGGCGGTATTGTTTCTGGTTTTGGATAACGTGACAATCTAAGCAAAACAATCATTTAAAATGTGTGGGGCCCACATGTCATATTCCTGTTCTCTGACCTCCATTCTCTCCCATTTTCTCTCCATTCTCTCCCATTTCCTCTTCATCCCCGCCGCCATCCCAAGAAGGCCGACGGAGAGAGGACCGACGGGTTTCCTCTCACCCTGGTCCTTGTAGCTGGTGCCTGGTGGACCTCTCCGGCTCGTCTGCCCGTGGCGACTGAACATTCGCGGTGGTCAGCCCACTGCTGGACGCGCCGGCGCCGTCGCTGGCCGTCCTCCCGCTCGAGAGTTCCCCTGCTCCTCCCCTGTGATTCACCGATTCATTCACCATTGCTCCTCCTCTCACTGGATCAATTAATAAATTAGAAGCTGAAACCACACACACATGTGTCTATTAATTGATTACCTGAGCTGACCATGGCGGCATAGACAGGCCTGGGCGGCAGGCGTGGAGCAGCTCAACAGCAGCAGCAGCGTCAGGAGCAGACGACGCCATATCACTCTCGATTAGCCTCACCACTTGGCTACAGGAGCTCGACGACGGCGGCCACCCTTGCCGCCTCGCCCCCGACTCCCCCTTCTCCTCCTCGGCCGCGGCACGGTGCTGGCAGCCGCCGGTGAATCCGCACACTATTAACGGGGATACTAGATCCCGTCGCCGTTTCCCTTTCCCGTCACTGCATCAGAGGAGGATGTGATGGATGTTGTGCGGCCATCGCGAGCTCCCTCCGTTGTGCCGTTGCTTCCTTCCGCGAAGAGCAGGCGTGCGTTCGGCGAGGAGGCCACCTCCATCGACCCACGCGCCGTCATCAAGCGTCGTCGCCTCACTCCTCTGTGCCGCCACCACCGCATCCTCGAGCCTCGTGGTCTGGCCGAGCGGGCGCCGGCGAGCCCCAGCTGCCACCCTCATCCGCCGGCGTCGTCGTCCCACGCACTTGTCGCCGGCGAACTCCGGTGAAAGGCGGCATGAAGGAGAGAGGGGAAATGAATATGAGGATGACATGTGGGCCTCCACTATTTTTTATTTGTTTTTTGGGTTTAAATTGCCACGTAATATGAAGATAAAGTCAAATTAGCCACGTAGACGCCACATCAATCAAAACCACCTTCTAAACCGCCAAGGGACCTCATATACACTAGTTTGATAGTTGAAGGACCATTGTGTCCGATTTTGTGGTTGAAGTACGTTTCTGTAATTGGCTGACAAGTTGAGGGACCTTGATATACTTTTCCCTTCAGAAAATATAAAGGTTTCAGCCTGCTAAACCCATCGTACGTGAAAGATTTAGCCCGTTAAAGGCCCATAAAATCTATAATTTTCAACCTGTTGCAAGCACATAATTATAAGGTTTCAGTCCGTTAAAGGTCCATAACGGATAAATGATTCAGCCTTCTAAAGGCCCAATAGTAGATATGGTTTGCCCGTTAGTGGCCTAATAGGAACAAAAGTTTAGCTCATTAAAGGCTTAATAAAAAGTAAATTCAGACATTTGATGGCCCATTTAAATGCCAGTTACTCAGCCTACTAATTGACCATCTCTATAGAGATCATATGTAATAATTTAGAAATAAGTTCATTTTGCGTCCCTTAAGTTAACATTAAGTTTCAAAATCATTCTTAAACCGAAATACAGAAATGTTGGACCCCGAACTTATAACACCCGTTTAAATTGTGTCCCTCGGCAGTATGGATAAGCGGTTTTGCTAATGTGGCAGGTTGACTCGGTCTCTCGTGCTGACTAGACATTTACGTGGCAAAAAAAAGAGTCCACGTGTCATCCTCACTCTTCTTTTCTCTTCTCTCTGCTTCGTCTCATCACTTTCTCCTATCCTCCGATGCCGGCAAGGCTCTCCGGCGACCAGTGGCGCGTGACAGGTGAACAGATAGAAACCATCAACTTTGCACGGACACGTCGGCCGGCGAAGCAGAAGATCGATTAGCCGCATGGACGGGTGACGATGCGGCCGACCACGTTCGCATCCGTGTACTGCTCACCGGCAGGGCAGGCACGCCTTGGTGTGGCACGGGAACGAGAATGCCGAAAAGTGCGTCACGAACGCGTCATGCCACTGCAAATCCCTTGAACAAATCCCCCTTCCTGCCGCCAAAAGAAAAAACCGTGATTGCAGCCGCCGGGGAAGACATGGATCGAACCTCGGCCAAATCGCCCCCTTTCTCTCTCTTCTCTGCGGGAGCGGTGCAGAAAACTCTGGAACCGATTCAACAGTGTGCTTGCGTAAATATTTTTATCCATAACTTCACTCTGGACACTGCGCCTAGTTATAATTATTTCAGAACATCTAAAATACGGGTTGCAGGCAACGTAAAAGAAATAACTGCCAAGTCCACGGAACATAAGCAAACAAATGTTTGATGATACTCCAATGGAAATTATACAAGCTATTGAGTAAAATCCTGGTGATATGACTTTTTACTTAAAAATCCTCCCTATTTCTCAAGATTAATCAAACAGAGCATCATCTTTCTATCCACTTTAATTGTCGGGACCAAAAAAAATATACATAATGCAAGATGCGGTGTTCTTCCTCGAATTTTTTCTTATACTTCTGCTGTTGTATTGGTTTTAATCCATGCTGCTATCCAAAAATAATAGTAACACCAAGGTCTATCTAGAAACAAAATTTCATTACGAGTAAACAGATTGCTTATAAGAGACGACACTACTCAAGGACAATATTGCTTTTAATTAATGTTGCTGTCAAAAAAAAAAAAACGAGGCCGACTAATGCTTGGAGCAAGCAGCTTTTGCTTCCTGCCGCCGCTTGCCGCCGTCGATGCCGATTTGCCGAAGAGAAGGGGAAAGGTAGGTAGGTTTTCTTGACCCCCACAGGCCACACTTGGGCTTTTTTTTTCCCTTCCAAATGGGCCTGCCGCCTGTGGGCTTCGGGCATCAACAGAATCGCGGCGGCGCCACCGTGATGCTCACGATCGCAGCGAAGCGAAGAACAAGGTCGGGGCTCGTGATTCGCAGCGAAATATGTGGCGTCCGCGCCTGTATCGATTTGCATGGCCTTGTGCCC
Organism: Leersia perrieri; assembly: GCA_000325765.3. Lineage (NCBI taxonomy): Eukaryota > Viridiplantae > Streptophyta > Magnoliopsida > Poales > Poaceae > Leersia > Leersia perrieri. The sequence continues at coordinate 4,217,239 of CM002486.1, read as the reverse complement.
GATACTCTCTCGGAGTCGCACCGACGGCCAGTAAAATTCCCAGTTCGGATACAGATACAATTCCGACCAGAACCAGAAACCATATGTGCGCACTGCCAATATATTTAGTCACAATCCACCAGCCACCGCAGAGACGAAAAATCTCTGTATGCAGGTAGATGTTAAGAAATCCGCCGTGCTGTTCGGTGAGGATCATCACCGAGATGCTGTCGAAACTTACTCGAAAGCTCAACCAGTTCACCTGTGGCCTCTCGCCGCCGTCGCCGTCGGACGACGACGACAACCTCCATGCCGCCGGCGCCATGCTCGCCGCCCCGTTCCTTCGCCGCCGTCAAACACCTAACACATCGACCACCACGCACCATCCCTATCGCCAATTGCTCTCCATCGACAACAACGACGGCGACGACGACGAGGTCGAGAAGGCGAAGAAGGCGGAGACGGAGACGACGGCGGATGAGGAGACGAGGCTACCATGCTTGGCATTCCCGTCCCTAGACGGGTACAAAATTTTCTCTCTTTCGGAGAAGCGAGTATTCGACGGCGGCGATGTACGGATACCGATGGCATGCCGGCGACGCTACGTGGCGTCGCCGTACGGAGGGAAGGTGTTCGTCACGGACCTCAACTGGCGCTACTCCTCACGCCTCGTCGACCCCTTCTCCGGCGAGGTGACGTCACTCCCCGACCTCCCATTACCATTCTCAGAAACAGAACCCACGCCGTGCGCCGACGACGAGCCTCGCCGCGCCGTCGCGACACGCGTCACCGACGACGCCTTCGCCTGGGATTTCTCCCCTCGTGGCGCAATACTGATCGCCCGCGGCGACACGGCCTTCTCCTTCGATCTCTCCGGCGCCGGCGGCGTGACGTCATGGAGGCCGGTGCACCGATCGCGGAGTGAGTCGGCGATGACGGTGAACTACCGTGACGGATTCTTCTTCGTCCTCGAACGGCATTCGCTGCGGACGACGGTGATCGACGCCGGCACGATGACGCCGGCGGCCTCCATCGCGCCGCCGCCGTGCCGCCACGACATCGACGACGCGTACCTCGTCGCCTCCACCGACGACGTGCTCCTCCTCGTCCGCCGCCGCCGCCGTGATGACGTCACCACCACCACCAATCGTGAGGTTTTCACCCACGTGTACCGTGCACGCCACAACAAATGTAGGAAATTGTCGTCGTCGTCATCAGCGCCGGAGTGGGAGGCGGTGACGGACATTGGTGATAGAGCGGCGTTCATCACGAGGAGCCATGGGTTCACCATTGGCAGCAACCATGGCGGCGACGAGCTCAAGATGATCCAAAGGAATTGTGTTTATGTTGTCACGATCGGCATGGAGAGAGATGATAAAAGGCGGTTAGTGGTTAGGCATAGGATTGGTGTTGTTCGGCTGATGAACACTAAGTTGTTGCCGGTGCCGGGGTTGGAAGGTGATGTTAGTAGCTGTCTTCATGAACGGATGTTGGGGATGCCGCACTGGATTTTCCGGAATAGCAATGATGTGCCGCCACCGCCGTCGCCGTCGCCGGAAAAAGATGACGATGTGCCGCCGGTTTTGTACGATGATGGTGGATTGCCGCCGGTGTATGATGATGATGCATCGTCGCCGTCAACAGAAGAACCAGAGTGCTTGTGTTACTTCTGTTAATTATTACAGTCGTAGCGATTTAGTTTTAGTTTGTTGGTTATGTTGTGGGATATTTGATCAGAATTTCAAATATATTTGGTTTTCGGTATTAGTCTCAGTTTGCTTGCATGTGTTTGTGAGCTAAGATCTACTAATGTTGTGATCATGTGTTCTCAGTACGCCCATGACACCAAATAATTTTTCTAAAACAAATAGGATTATTTCTCCAAACAAACCTCTAGAGGGCTAGGGAGCCGTAAGAAAAACTAACCGAAAACCTTACAACACTGTACTTCATGTTTAATTAATTAGAGTAAATTTTATAAAGCACTGGGTTTTGGGGCACTTATATTGCAATATGTTTCCCAACACCCGTGTTTTAGGGATCAATGTTTCAAAGAAACTCTAGTTATAAGCTTATATCACTCATTTGGCTAATATTTATATCTATAATAACCATAAAAATGCATATAATATTTTTGGGTGCATATACATGCCTAGTACTTTTCAACAAGCATTTATTATCGATTTTCTAAGCATTTGTCTACACATTTAATACGTTATCATGTGATTCATGTCACTTTTAGTTGGGTTACGATAGTTTTTTTTAATAGTGCATTACAAACTTTGTAAAAAAAATAAAGTAGACAAGTGATGTTTATTTTGAATTATCTAATGTGAACTTGTGTAAAAATAATCATGTATAGTATTGAAATATTAGTATTTTACATAACTATGGGGTTTCTCGTAACACTTTGCCCCAAAACATAGGGTTCTTTAAAACAAATTATAAAACATGGGTTTTGTGTTATGTAAACCCCAATATCTAGGGCTTTGTGAAATTTACTCAATTAATTATAAGATGGGGTTTCTCGTAACACTTTACCCCAAAACATAGGGTTCTTTGAAATAAATTATAAAACATAGGTTTTTGTGTTATGTAAACCCCAATATCTAGGGCTTTGTGAAATTTACTCAATTAATTATAAGAAAAACACATGGAGAATGAAAAAAAAAAACACCTAAGATGGCACAACTATCGATAGAACTATAATCACGAACCAGCATCTTCGAATCTCCAGTGAATCTCATTAGTCTCAAAACCTTCGAGGCAATGCTTCCGAGAAGGATACAATTTGTATGACATTAATTGTCGATCCATGCCCGGAGCATCAAAACTAAAATTTTCACATGAAAAAGTAGTGGAAACCACCACCACCACATAAAAAAATTCATATTCTTATGGACAAATATTTCGAGTTAGTTTTTTTTAGGGAAGCCATTTGATGCGCTTGATTGATCTTCAAACAAAATTACATCGTTCACTAGAACGTTTAGCAAGAAAGAAGGGGCCTCATCAACCCAATTACAAGAATTCTTTAAATGAAAATATACATGCATCCCGAAAGACTGGGACTGTCTTCGTGTAATAATAATCTGCTGTAGGCTAGACAGACTCACAAACGACGAATAAATGGGCCAGCCCATTACCAACAAATGGCCCACCACTAAAACCCTAAAAGCCCAAAACTGATCTCCACCACCACTATAAACTCCCACCACCATCTCCTCCAAACCCCTCCTCTCCCTTTCCCTAAAACCCTAGCCACACCACTAGGGTTTCTCATTCCCCCGCCGCCTCTTCCAATCTCCTCTTCCTCCGCTCCGATGGTGAAGGGGACCAAGAAATCCGTGGCCGTTGCGCCCGCCGCCGCCGCGGCTGTGCTGGCCAAGGGGAAGGGCGGGAAGAAGCGGGAGGCGGAGGATGAGATCGAGAAGGCGGTGAGCGCCAAGAAGCAGAAGGCGGCGCCGCCGGCGAAGGTTGTGCCTCCGTCCAAGGAGGACGCCAAGAAGGCAAAGAAGCAGCCGCCGCCCAAGAAGGTTGAGAGCAGCAGCAGCTCTGAGGAGGAGGAGTCCGAGGAGGAATCGTCGGAGTCTGAGGAGGAGGTATTTTGCTTGCTGCGTCCCGTATTATTTTTCCCCCTTCATGCTCCTACCGAATCGTTGCTGGCTTGTGCGTTGTTTGCTAGTATTATTTGCATAGTAGTACTTACTATGCATATGCATGTTAAGTTTCCAAATTTTTTAGGAAGAATGTTTCAAAAGTCCCAGTTTTGTTTTGGTGTAGTATTGTTGTGCGATTGGAGATTGAACAGCTGGAACAAACCTGTAGTGTACTGGAGTTTAATGTTTGGTTTGTAGAATCAGAGTAGTTTTATTGACCGGATATGCTGATTGGGTTGACGTAAATTACTCCTTGGGCTTTAGTCTGAAAGCTGATGTGTTAGAAAGCACTTGTCTTTAATTATGTATTTATAAAAAGGGTTCTGTGAACTTTCTTAATGAATTTTTGGTGCTCTTGTTTTGTGTTTCAAACATCTGTTGAGCTTCATTGCAAATCTGTCTTATCGTTGTTACAGGTCAAGGTCCAGCCGAAGAAGGCTGCAAAGCCTGTCAAGCAGGAGTCTTCTGATGAGAGCAGTGATGAGGAGTCCTCTGATGAGGTATAGTGTTACTGTAGCAATTCAATCTTATTTCTAGTGGGATGCTGATTTATCACATATTTTAATCAAGGATGCTAAGCCTGCCGCTCCGGTTGCTAACAATGGTTCGAAGAAAGGCAAGCCAGAGAGCAGCAGTTCTGAGAGTGAATCTGATGATGAATCAGATGAGGACGAGGTTGGCATTTCATTTTGTTTGTTATGTTTGGCTTATGCACTATTGTATTTATGCTCGTGATAGGTTCATGATAGCTAGCCTATAGTGATTCTTTTTAACATGTTGTGATATGTTCGAGAATTGTGCAAAACTTTGTTTGTAACTCATTTGACATTGTTGCTATGCTATTTTGTTCATCCTTCAGAAACCAGCTGCTCCACTGAAGAAACCATCTGTAACTCCTGCACAGAAGCAAAAAGATGACTCCGACAGCTCTGAGAGTGGCTCAGATGAGAGTGACTCTGACGAGGTTAGTGCTTCAGGATGACTATGAGTTTCTTTGTGGTTTTTTCATTATGCTTCCATTTATGATTCTTTTTCAGTTAGTCTGAGTTTTCTGAAGGATGAACATTTTTTTGGTTTATTCCATTATTAGAAGGATCCTCTACCTTCGAGATTAATTATTTTTTTCAGGATGTACCTGCAAAGTCTAAAATGCCTGCTGTAGCTGCCAAAAAGGAAGATTCTACTGATGGTTCTGAGTCTGAAAGTGATTCCGAGGATGAGGTACCCATAGAATTAATGCGTCCAAATATGGTTTCGTTGTTTTAAGTCTAACTCCATTTAAATTATCTCAACTCTAGGAAGAAACTAAGAAACCAGCCCAACCTGCCAAGAAAACTGCACCTGCCAGTGCTGCTAAGAGGAAAGAGGAATCAAGTGATTCCTCTGAATCTGACGAGAGTGACGAAGAGCCTCCCCAAAAGAAGCAGAAGGTGCTACTCAGAATTTGCACCTAGTTGTTCATTTAGGACTTTGTTTTCCTTGTTTGCGTGCCCATCTGATGCCCCTCCTTGCCTGACAGGATGCCGTGCCTTCAACTGCTGCCAAGGCTGCCAAGGGCGTTTCTAAGAAGGAAAGCAGCAGTGATGATGAGGATGACAGTGGCTCCGAGGAGTCCTCTGAAGAAGAAAGTGATGAAGAGGATGAAAAATTAGCCAAAACTCCTAAAAAGGTCTGTTTTCATACTAGTGCTGTAAATGTGATTGCGTAATACAGAGATTATTCTTTTGAATTTACGTCTGATGACAAATGTTTGGCCATTCCTCAGGAAGGACCTGCTTCCACCAAATCACAAAATGAGGTATAAACACTATGCCTGCCTTAATGTTGTTTGTGTGTTTTCTGTTTTGTGGGTATGGGATATATAATATGATGTTTTCTGCAGCCTAAAACTCCTGCGAGTAACCAAAGTCAGGGAACTGAGTCAGCTACTCTTTTTGTCGGCAATCTTCCTTTTAATATTGATTCTGATCAAGTGTAAGCCTTTTCACAGAAGATTATTGACTTCATCAGAAGGTATTGTCTTAATGCTTTCTTGTTTGTGATTACAGGAAGGAGTTTTTTCAGGAAGTTGCTGAAGTTGCTGATGTTCGTTTGGCTACCCATGAAGATGGTACTCCTAGGGGCTTTGGTCACGTTGAATTTGCGTCACCTGAAGATGCTAAGAAGGTAAGTTTTTTTAGTTACTTCAGCTAACATACGGCGAGGAATCCTAATTACCAATTATTCTACAATGGTTTTGGTGGGATAGGTCCTAAACAGATTATTTCATCTAAAAGTAAAATGATGCAGTATCAGCAGAAATGAGGCGAATAATTGGCTAGTTCTACCTACTGCTTAAATTACAGCAGCACCTGTTTGCAGAATTGCAGTAGTCTCAAGTATGGCAATCTTTTTATTTTCTTACAGGCGCTTGAAATGAATGGCAAAGATTTGATGGGCCGTCAAGTGAGACTTGACTTAGCTCGTGAAAGAGGTGCATATACTCCTCAGAGCAGGTGACACTGTCTTCTTTATTTATGAAAAATTTTAGTTATACTGACTCAATTTGTGTATGTACTAACTGTGTGATGAAACTATTTTTTGAATTGATAGGAATGGTGCTGGATCATTTCAAAAACAAAACAGAGGTGGCCAGTCTATATTTATCAAGGGTTTTGATTCATCTCTTGAGGAGAGCAAGGTAATTTCTTTTAGTTAAGTCTATTTTTTTTATCATTCTTTACTCAGTGTTTTTCAATGTCAAATCCAGATCAAGGAATCTCTGGAAGGACATTTTGCTGAATGCGGAGAGATCACAAGAGTCTCGGTTCCAATGGATCGTGAAACTGGTGCAAGCAAAGGGTCAGTTGCAAATAATTATTTCATTCTGATCAAACATGGTAGTGATGAAAGTCATGAAACATATGTTTTACCACTATTTCACCACTATTCATTCAATGTTCATATGTTCATGACTTCAATCACTACCATACTTTCATCAGTTCATATGTTTCATGACTTTCATCACTACCATATGTTTCATAACAGTTTCAGTCATCTGTTTCAAAATATTTTTTTAAAAAACTATTTCATTCTGATCAAACATGGTAGTAATGTAAAATATTTTGAAATTAGAGTGCTGATCATTTGAACATATGGCAATCAGCTATTCACATTTGTGAATTCAATAAATGAAATCCGTAGAGTTATTAACTAACCTATTCCTGAAGGGGGCATGTTTTCAGGTCTATATCTGAATGTGACTTAATTTTGATATCAAACACGTTTTTTTGTCAAAAGATTGGTTGCCTTTTTCATGTACTCTTGAGCTGAACCTTGAAAAAGACAATGATATATGTGCTTGTTAAGGCATGAACTTGATTTGTGCTATTATGTTTTAATTTAAGTTTATACCTTTTTTTCTTTTACATGTTGCTATTTTGGAATTAACATTTTCTGAAGCAACTACTGATTGTGGTACTGTACAAATGTTGCTGAGCAATGCAGGATAGCATACATAGATTTCAAGGATCAGGCTTCCTTCTCGAAGGCACTAGAGCTTAGTGGGTCTGACCTTGGTGGCTACAACCTGTATGTTGATGAAGCCAAGCCTAGAGAAGATAACCGTAGTGGTGGTGGTGGGAGAAGCTTTGGTGGACGATCGGGCGACAGATTTGGCCGACGCGGTGGCAGAGATGGTGGTAGATTTGGTGGCAGAGATGGTGGCAGAAGAGGCGGCGGCCGCAGTGGGAGAGATGGTGGCAGAAGAGGTGGCGGTCGCGGCTTTCAGAGCAGGCAGAGTGCTGGTACAGCTAGTGCAGGTATGCACCTGTGCTAACTTAATGGAGCATATCAAATTTAAACAGCATGTTCAGAATATTGTAGTATGTAATATGAGCTGATACTTGTTGGTTACACACTCTGGCTTCTAAATACATAATACTTGCGTTTTGCCTTGCAGGAAAAAGGACAACTTTTGGAGAGGATTAATGATCTCGATCTGGCTTTTCTACATGAGATGGAGCTGTCAACAGGACTGCCTACCTGCAACTGTAGTACAACTCGATGAATTTTGCTCTCATGTTTACTCTATGTTACCAAATGGCTGTACCCGTGGACAAATGACTGTGCTGGTGCTTGTCTGCAGTTTTGGTGTGTTTCCGGTGATTGTTTTGGACTTCTAGTTGTAATGCAAGGATTTCTATTACATTATTATACTGAAGTATTATATTACTTCCTCTAGTCGGTTTGCTTTGCACCTTTCTCTGGCTTTGTTTTTTACTCAAGTAGTTGACTGCTTAGTATTAAGCTCTCTCTCTTGAGGATAGACTCTGAAGGTGTTATTCCCATTCTAACACTCGACTGGTGATTAGGGATGGCAGTCGGGCGCGACGGGCACGGGTAGTTGCTACCCATGCCCACGCCCGCTAGGAAAATTTTGCCCGCGGGCATGCCCGTTACTACATCA